>SKCR01030240.1:0-426451 GCA_019454045.1 Zanthoxylum bungeanum
CACTCAATCATGATTCTAATTATCCTATCCATTCAATTAATCAATTTCTTTAATAAATCCAAGCCCATCAAAACAAATAGTTTCAAGAAAATCATTACCAAGGTTACTTACTCATCTCGATCCATCATTCCTTCATTCTTTCCCTACTGATTCGGCATCCCTCCCCTTGTTTTCCCTTCTCGGTTCGGCTTCTTCTTTCTGTTTCTTGGTCATTCTCACAGTTCTGTCTTTGTCTCTCTTCTCTTCTATTTCTATTTTCTCTCTCGGCCTGACCATTTCCTTCCCTCTTCGTTTTCTGCTGTGTGTTTCTAATTTGTTCAGTGTGTGTGTAGTCCATGTGTGTGTGTTATATATATGATACAAATATACTTCTAGTAATTTCTAGGTCTCTTTCTTCTTTTTCTCTTATTATTATTATTATTATTTATTACTTGTGTATGATTTATAAATGTGTGTAAGAAAACTCTAGATCAATATGTATATAATTCTAATTTGGTAATTATCAATTTAATCCTTCAAATTTTAATTTAATTCAAACTCTTAATTAATTCCTTAATAATGTCCCTATTTTATAGAAAATAAACCTTGCACTCAGACGCGACCTCATGCGAAAATAAATTAACACAACAAGCTAAATAAAATCCTGGGTCATTACAAATATTTCACTAGTCTCTACTAACAGATATACTCCATTAACTAATTTAATTAGAGTGATATAAGTGAGCTATTACATTTTAACTTTTAAAATACTAGACACTTACAAGTTTAATATTCATCGAATTTTAAATGGTCAAAATTTTAATTAAATATTTTAATAAATCTTGGTGCGTCATAAAATCTAATGGCACGTGTAATTGTATCCCGAGTGCAGACCACATTTCCGTCCATTCGGAATCGGCTATGGAATTTATGTCCGGGTTTCCATCCTATATACCAATGGAATTTATTATGCACCAATTAAGCCCAATATATAAGAATTCAAATTTTAAACCATTAATCCAACTAATCTAATTTAAACATTTTAAATTACATAAAATCATAGTTTTATGTTTATAATGATAATGCATCTATGACATATTATGGCATGAAAAATGCATGAGTGGGCACCCTAAGCTATATGACATGTTATTCAAATAATTCGAAATAAACATACATACAACATAAAAAAATATTTTACATTGATCGGGCTCTTATTTTTCCTATACTAATCTAATTAGTACATAAGATTCACCAAGGCATCCCTTGGTCTTCAAATCTCGCTCCAAAGTGGTGTTGGCTCCTTTTGCGTCTTCGGTGCTCCATATTACAAAAATTGAAATTTTACATTGAAAAATAAAATTACAACAAATGTAAACAATGGCCTTATGGCCTTACAACCCAAAAACGAAACCAACTACAGAAATAAGAGCCGGAAAAATTTACGACCAATGTAAAATCCATTCATCACATGAGATAATAAAAACATTCATCATATGAATATCACAATGTGTCTATCATCTAAACATGCATATCATATTTATAACTAATATAAATATATTAAAAACAGAAACTTTAAATGAAAAAGTGAAGGGTTAAGAACACTTTTCAACCTCGCTCTTGATGCCAATTGTAGGAAACGCTTTCCTCTCGCAGCGGAAGCGATTAGCCACACGGATCGACCTTGAAAATTTTTTCTGCTTTGCCCTTCCTTTGGCCGAATGTAACCAGTGGATGTACTGAGATTTTGCTTCTGTTTCGGACAAGATTTAGCCCCGGAATGCCCTCGAAATAGTCCCCGAACAGCCCTCCGAACTGCAGTAAATTATTGGACTGTTTTGCACCCGTTACACAACCGAACTGCACACAATTAGTCCACTATTTGCGTGACCTGCTGCGATGTTGTAGGTTTGATTTATTCACTCAAAAATAGTCCCAAATCAGCCCCAAAAAGTCCCCAAGTGTTTCCCAAAATCCCGAATTAAAACAAAAACAATCAAGTCCCAAAGACCCCTTACAACAAGTGGCAGTGAGGCTAATTACCCCTCACTGCCATGAACCAATAAGAAATAGAAGATGAATATGATTCAACACCACGAGGCCTTTCGTGCTATGTCTCGCAACCAACAGAAACAAGTGTGGGCTCACGAAATATCCCTAAACTATTTAGAGATTTTTTTCCACACAAAATATTAGTTATTCTTCTTTTGATCTTCAATGTAGATACTCAACTTTTGAGAGAATGATGAAGATGAAGAGTGTGGCTAGGGTTACAAGAATGAGAGAGAGGGTCCAAAATAAAATCAAATTACCTTTTATACTTAGGTTAATTGTTTCCAAAACAAAACAACTATTCCCTTCCACATCCATACAAAAAATCGGCCAAAGCTAGGGTTTTTCAATTTTTTATAACATCAAATATTTAATAACCATTATTAAAAAGATGTTATAAAATTGAATAAGCAATCAACCATATTGAAAGTCATAACTTCCAATAATAATGCAAAGGATTATTTGTTTCCAAAAACAAACAAATCCATTCCCTTTTTTTCTTGTTCAATTTTCGGCAATAGCATATATATTCTTTATAAATTTTGTAACATGTAATAACAATTGATTGTAATCATTATTCACTTTCCATAATGGAAAAGGAGTTACAAAAATAAAAGATTAATGCCTTGTAACATATATAATATCTAAATTAAACTCAAAGGTTTCCAAAAACCCATAAATTTAGAATTTACAATCTTAGCATTATTAAATTATATCAAATATAATTTAATATTTTGTATTTAATAATTATCATATAATTATTAATACCATACATTAAATTTTAATGTATATAGTTTCAAGTGTGACAAATAATATTATTAATCATATTAATAATATTATACATATGTGAGCATATAATTGGACTATCCAATTATATTAAATCCGCTATAGTAAATCGAGCTAGCACGGGGACCAAATGTACCCCGATAATCTCGAAATATTAATTAAGCTCTTAATTAAATATTCTGAATTATTAACTTCGGGTTATTCCACTAAAAATCCGAAGTTGCACTCTCGTTGCCGCATATGAAATATTAAGCCGAACCAAGTCGGTGTCCACTGATATATATGAATTGACCCTTCACGGGTATCTCATAATTAAAGCCGGGTCATAATGTCCGTTATACCCCTCTAAACATTTTTACCTTAAATACTATTGATTCTCTAATGAACGATTTATTCACAACTATTATGAATATTAATCTTTCTATTCGTGATAGAAAGACTTGAGCGCTCAAATCGTTCAAGTACCGAATCAACCCTTAAGAAAGATACTCATCTACGTCTCGCAAGAATGAGTGAACTCCATGTCTATGTAAAACGTTCCAAGCTACAAAATAAACTGTGCCCCCAAAGTACGTAGCTATTGGTCGGAACTGCTACACCAACCTCACCTTTGTAAATCAAAGGACACAATTTGCCATGCAGGAGTTCGTAGTACACTCAGGATTAAGATCAATCCATATATGACCATCAAGTAGATTGAAATGACTTTCTTTGCTTAACGGATATTATAAGAATGTCATTTCTATCTGGGTCTAGTCCTATATGATCGCATTATACAAGGTTCCTCCATTCCCATGTCTCTACATGGATGATCCGGATCAAGATCACCATATGAATATAGAATGGACCGCAACTATAGATAAACCACAAACAAAGTACCCGCTTTGTTTGCTCTCTATGGACTATTTAAGATTACTAACTTCAGACTTAAATCCTCTTGTATATGACACTCATACACTAAGTCTGAAGGTACATAAGTAATCTAGGGTATTTAAGAAGATATTTAATATGCGAAATTAAACAAATTGATGAATGAATAATGCATCGTTTTATTTCAAAATATATAAAACTGTTTACATCAAATGTAGCTATAGGGCATACATTCCAACACCCTGGATATGTTGGCAGTAAATACGATCATCGGACTACCTGAATACGTGCGTACCCGGCACCACGTTTCTTGTTCCTACCGATTTACAAGACATGGTTGGCTTCTAGCAAAGCATCGTGCCTACCTAATTCTCCAGAAATATTCTTTAAAGGAATATGTAATCTTTGACAGGCGTAGTATACGTAGTATTGCGTATTACGATCCAGTATCGGATGTCACATGCAAGGCCCGGGCTGGAATTGTGTTTGCCCCGTACGAAACATATATCGGATAACAAGAAACTAGTCTCTTTAATCGGATAATCATGACCTTGTCATATTATCCCGATGGTTGCAATATGTTAGAGTACTAGTTATGTATCCCTGTGTGATCATCATCTCCATATGACTCAAGTGATACTTCCATCTTGACATCACACCCAATACACTACGATTCTCAGCATACCCAGAAGAGGCGTACACAGAACCTGTTAAAGCCCTGGATGACCAAAACCAAAGTATACTGATTATCGCAAGTACTAGCGATGCAAGTCTCAGATTAAGACCAAATACACCTACCCTGATACGGATTCCCAAATGCACATAGTCACACTACCAATGAGATTCCGAGGGGTCTATCCAGAGCGAAGCTGTTTCCGTACCATCGGTAAACACAACCTCCTATTACACTTGCATAAGTATCCAATACTTAAACATATGAGAACTATGTCGTTATGCTTCCATAACACGCACAATGTAATACTAGTCTATTCCGCATTATCGATGTCCAGTCTCGATAATACTACGACTGGGGATATTTAATGATTAAACCTTAGTGGATTAATATTGTCTCATATCTTATTAATCTGGTACTAATCATATGAACTTTTATCATTTATATATCTTGATAATCCAATTACAAATGATAAAAGAGCAGTTTCCTTTGTCACACAGTTAATTTGTACAACAACAACCATGTTCTGTACAAATAGTGATGTTGTGGGTCATAATTGTCCAACAGCCACCACTAGAACTGAGGTGCGGATCAAGCTACCCGCCCTAGCTCTAAACTAGAGTCCAGATACACGATCCTAAGCCGTCATCCTGACACTCTACATGTGCACATGTCCTATGAATCCATCAATTTCATATGTATGTTAAGTTACATACTGGGGTGAGGTCTTACCTCATGTCCTAAAAAATCATAAACTCATGCTTTAAAACTTTTTACTTAAAACATAAGTTCAATAATAAAAAAAATCTAACGCCCTAAAGCATAAAAGAATAAGTCTGATATCAAAAACTTAATAAATAAAACTAGTTAAAGAAAAGATGTCCACTCACTGGATCGGAACTTGTTGGTGATGCCTTGTTATGGTGGCGGAATCGTATCTCCTAATTAGCAAAATTCATTAGTACCAAGGTTTCGAATTATATCCTTACTTAACAAAATTTGTTCATTATTCATGATAACTCATACTCACTATCTTACTAATATTTTAGGGTGGTCTAATAATTTTTACTACGCTCGTTCGAGGATTCACAAGCTAATTCACAAAACTCCATATTCTGCCCTCTTTCTAGAAACTTCCAGTGCACCAATACTCATTTTGAAAATTCGGTGGGCTAAATTGGGGTTGAATTTGAGGTTGAAATTTTAATATAATACTCTCTTATGTGTTTACTTTATGTTGGCTTTTACGGATTACATTTTTTTATTCCTAGAACTCAAGTTATGGACTGAAGTTCGGGGGTTGAGCGATTGGAAAAACTGGGCATAGGGGCAGCAGATAACCCGACTTCAAAAATTTGCTCCGGTATCATCTTAAGTCCCAAAATTCTAAATTTTGGATATGTTATTCCTCATTTATCTAATTTATCCATAATGTTACGTATCGTAGTTTCGACCTACAGAACTCAACTTATAAGCAATGAATCAGGATCTGTCCAGAAGGTGTCCAAAACTAAACTCACCGCCCAAGTTATCTAATTCACTGCCATGTTTGACAAATTTATTTCAACCATTACTACCAAAAATTTTAGCACATTAAAATATATAAACAATCCTCTAAACTTCATTATCCAAATACAATTGCCATTCTCAATCCCCAACCATCACCAATTATAATTTACAAATTCATCCAAAGCTCAATCCATCCTATTTCACCTCATATCAATGCTTCTATACTTCAATCCAAAACACAATACATCATCCTACACATTATTCAACATACATTAAACCCCCAGTTATCCATTAAAATAACTTATAATCACTTTATCAAATTTTATCCAAAACTCTTTGAGAATTATCAATGTTTCCATGGTTTTTTATGTCAAAAACTTCACACTTCCATCATCACTATCAAGCTCTAAACATAATATAAACACTAACTTATTCAAAACTAAAAAATTATGATTTGTGTAATGAAATATTACCTTTCTTTTCTTGATTTTCCTTCACTTCCAAAGCCTCTAATGGTAGTTTCTATCTTCCTTCTCCTTCTTCTCTTCTTTTTCTCTCCTCTTTTTTCCTTCCTTTCTTCTTCTTCTTTTCTTCCTTTCTTCTTTCCCTCTCTTTCTCTTACGTTTTTCTTTTTCTTTTTTGTTCCTAGAGTTTGGGATTTGTGAACAGTAAACCCTTATATAGTGGGGGTGTTAGATATTTGGAAATTTGTGGATAAGTGTAGAGAAATCTAAAAAGTTTGAGAATTTTACATTTGACCCCAAAATCATTATTTATCCAGATTTTAACTTGCATTTTGACCCTGTTATGATCCGATTTTTGAAAAATATTTAACGCAGAAGTTGTAGGTCTTGATATCAGCTTTCCGACGATATAAAATTCATAAAAATCAGAGATCGTATGAAAGTTACGCCCCAAATATTATGGGCGGTCCAAAGGAAACACGGTACAGTTCTGTCCTGGGGCTTCGAGAAATTTACCGATCATCTCCAAAGTCATTTCATGAGCATTTTTGAGTCCCAACATAATTTATTTTAAGTGTCTTCATCCCGTACGTAACAGTATCGCTATAGGTAGTAGTAAAAACTACCGGTCGTTACACCCAGCAATCTATATCGACAAGATTGTTGTACGTTTTTGGATGCTGCCTCTTCGACATGGAATTCACTTGTTGAATAAACAATTTCCTAAGACACCTCAAGCAATTGAAGAGATGAGACATATCTCACATACTTCTGTTATTGGAAGTCTCTTACATGCCTAGGTAATTTATTTTTATTTTCGCCCAATTAACTCTGTTTTTTTTTTTTTTTTAAAATACAAAAATTTACAACTCTATCATTAAAATTAGCATCTCTATGTAAATAGAGGCTTTTAATATAGGACTAAGCAGCTCATGGGGGAGTTTTGAATATTTTAGGTGCCTCCTCTCCACAAATTTCTTGGCATATGTAAATGAATATTACTACGAATCCAAGTGGAGTAAAAATACACATATAAAAGTATTACATCATAAGCACTAAAAATATTTTCCTTTTTCTTAAATGAAATTGAAAGCATGCAAATTATGTATTTAAAAAGAAAAAAGATAGTGGGATAGATAAATTCAAATTGATAATTTTTTAGTAATCTATCTTTTTTAAGATTCAAATTCCAGCAATCAGTTAAAAAAAAATTAGTTGAAAACACTACTTGAAATTCTCACAAATCATTATAACACCTAAAACAAACTTATTTATCTAGCATGGCTCGTTCAATCATCTTAACATATACTCCATATACTTATATTCTAAATGCACAAATAATTTAATTTTAATAACGTTTCGAATAATAAAGAATGAAACAGCCTGTAGCATTATTCACTGGTTAATTTTTTGCAGGACTTAATTACCATTAATGTGAATTGACAAAAAGGATTAAACTATTTGAGTAAATTCACCAAAACTGTCCAACCAATTAATTAATCAACAATAAACACCTTCATCACATTAATAGCTCCATAAAACTAAACTATAAATAATAATACATCTCAATTCCTTCCTCAAAACCGCAGTCGACCATTCCTCCAATTCCAAAAAACACAATAAAGTTTCATTTCTTCTGGTTAATTTAGATGGCAAAAGTATCACCAAATGCAGCTCCTCCAATGATGCTAATTGTTGTGTGCATGGCAATGCTGATCCCCACAGGAATGGGACAAGAACTGATACCATTCCCAGATGTCACCAAGTGTTGGTCTTCATTAACAAGCATACCCACTTGCCTCACTAAGATTTACACTTCAATTTTGGCTGGCCAAATTGGGAAACTTGGTCCTTCTTGTTGTAATGCCATCAATCAAATCAGTGACAGTTGTTGGCCTAAGATGTTTCCATTAAACCCGTTTTTCCCAGCACTGCTCAAGCATTTTTGTGCTTTACCTCCACCTCCAGCAATTGAAGCAAGCAAGATCTCTCTGCCAAAGCCAACGTTACTGAAATTGCAGAATGTTGGTCCTCTATTACAAGCACTGAAGGGTGTGCTTTAGAGATTTATAAATCACTCACCACTGGCCAAGCTGGTATTGGCCCCGCTTGCTGCAAGACTGTTACTGAAATTAACGATAAGTGCTGGCCTAAAATGTTCCCATTGAATCCTTTCTTCCCTCCATTATTAAAACACTTGTGCTAAGATGATTGGGGCACCATCACCTACGGTAGTTTGAACCAGCGACACTATCATTGCTTTTTCATTTTTTAGCTGATTCTTATAACAAATAGAATGGACTGCATCTAGGATATTAATACCAAGTGTTCGGTTCGCTGGGTAAATTTAGGAATTGTAATCATTCATTCTTCATAATAAATATTAAGAAAGAAAAGATTTATTGAAATTGTATTGCTCCATTTAATAAAATCATAACCTGAACTTAAAGCTGTTATCAAATATCACCCAACAATCTCACATCAGCTGCTATTTTGACTATTGCTAATTTTGCCAATGGTAAAAATTTGCAACATTAAGAGATTCAGATTCAATAAACAGCAAAGAGATAGCAAAACAAAAACCAAGGTTAATCTCTTTTCGAACAACCATGGCCTTGACAAATTCCAGATCACTAATCTGGAGATTCTGTTTATTTAGGCCACCATTTAAATTTCTAATTATATGGCTCCTATAATTGATTCCTTCAAGTATTCACTTACGTTTCCTCGAATATTATAACAATATTTGCTATTTACATATTATCAATCACGGTCCAATATTTACATATGTTACAAGAAAGTTTAAAACTATTGATGAAAATGGGCAGGAGGGAACATCCTTCCATGCATCACCCAAAAAAAAAAAAAAAATAAAAAATAAAAAATAAGGATTCTCATGCCCTTAATCATGGCAATGGTGAACTTTAAAAAATGCTTGAAACAGCAGCTAAACCAGAAGTTATTATGACAGATATGAGTCAGAAGCAATTTTTATACAGATGTGTATGTTTATATGTATGTTCTCTGTCAGATGAATATCGTTAATTCAAAAGACGTTTTTGATTATGGGAGTCAACGATATTTATACGAATAAGTTCTTGATAAAATGTGATTTTTATACAGGACAATAATATATCACTTGACTAATATTCTTGTATGGCGCTTAAATTGACATATGATGTTAATAGAATGGATGATGAGTCTCATATCATAAGGACACAAATAATAGATATTTTCATTAGTATAATAAAATATCAAATAGGACCACAAAAGCGTAAGATCACATGATAATATTATTTAAGGTCATTGATCTTCGTAATAATACATTAGTGCCGTCATATCCTCTGACATGAGATTGCATGATGACTTGTGCGATAGTACTCTTGGTTCATTAGTATATCCTCATTCGACTATCCACATCTTTTGAATAAATGCTAGACGAGCTTGAGCGATTAACGTACAAAGCCACGTATGCTTCAAGAAGAGATCTGATAGCTTTGATAATAAAAGCTGGAGATATTTCAAGGAAACTAAAAGTTGTTGATACAAGTCTTTACGCAAAGCTGGAGATATTTCAATGAAACTAAAAGTTGTGGATACAAGTCTTTACGCAAGCAGTCGATATCTTACAAATATATAATTCACAAGATCGGATTTAAAGATATGTCGATTAGAAATGATTTGACCTTACCATGATCCTAGACTCGATAAGAAACATAAATATCAAAAGGAGTGAGATGACATGCTCGAAGTGTATTATAACAGGTTCATATGTTTTCCCACTTCATTCATCGACTAAAGGCTATAGCTTGCTGCTAGACAATTATCCATGGTCTGTGAGATATCATTGAGATGAGATATTAAAGCGTTAATGTTATCCCACTGCTACTCGATAATGAACCTAGGACGGTCGTATAAATAGAGTTCTCGGCTATGTTTCAAATTCAAGGATGTTTATCAAAGGTTAATGAATGATTATTTTGGAAAAATAAGTTTTCCTAATAAGATTAGGATAATTGAGATATTTCAGAAATATTAATTTAATTAATAAATTTGAAATATAAAATTAGATTTAATTGTTTAAATAAATATTTGATATTTATATTAGATAAATTTAATCTAATTAATATATTCTTAATTAATTGTTAATTAAAATTAAGCAAATTTAATTAATTAATTAATTAATAGTTAATTAATTATTGGGCCAAAATAATATTTAATCTTTTAGGCTTTAATTTAGTGGGCTAGCACTCTATTTTAATTAGAGTCATAATTAAGATTAAATAGGGAAATCTTTATTTAATAAGAATCTTATTTAATTAAGTTTCCTAATTTATTTTAGAAAGAACCTTTAAGAGTCCAAATTTGATTGGAAAGATCTTGGATTATCCTTATTATATTGTGATACAAACAAAGCAACCCATAGGCTATTAAAAACATCAAATTTGGCCAAGCAAGGTAGAGTTCCTCCTTGGTTGAATTCCATACATTCTTCCTCTCTCTTGGAATAGTTCCAAGAATGTTCTGAGATTAATTCCAAAAAAATTTATTCCTTAGATCTTTAACTTAAAACTTCAACATCCTAGAAGATAAATCGAGTTTCTTTGTTCTCAAAGTGGGAGATATTTGTTCCTAGATGAGAACTTGTGTGCCAACTAAAGGTGTAACGCTTGGTGCACTATATAAGGTAAAAATTCAAGAAGGAATTCAAGAAAAGCTCAAGAAAAAATAAAACATTCAGGTATATTTTATTATTGTTAAATATTATTTATGTTGATAAATAAAATTTATTTGCATGTATGTTTAAAATTAATATTGATTATTTTTATTAATACATTTTTTACATCAACAACGACATAACCACGATCCTTAAAATGGTTTTGGAAGAAAAATTTAAATTTCAGTTACATGGATGCTTTCGAGCTAACCCCAAAACCTTACATAACTAACTTCTTATGCCAGTTATCAAGCAAAAATAGAGATGACTTTGACTTTCTTCGTGTGTAAAATCTTGATCTAAAAAGTTATTTTGCTACATTAACCTTAGGTAACAAGGCAATCAAACATGGGAAAATCAATTGAGAATGCTTTGGAAACTGTTGGCCTAAGAGATAGAGAGGGAGAGAGATGTCACTTCATTTATGAGCACTGTTTTTAGAACTGGATTGGACCTGCTGGTTCAACTAGTCAAATCGGAAACCAGCCATGAGTCTGGTTTGGCTAAAGATAAAGAATCAGATTTACCAAAAATCAGTGAAACCCCCGGTCAAAATCGGTAAAAATCTATACAAAATTTTTAATTTTTTTAATTTTAATTAAATAAAATTATTTATTACGTAATCCAATTTTGTCATTTTTTTGGACATGATTCAACCAGTCAAACTAATGATCCATCAAACCTTTTACATCACTGGTTTGATCTCTGGTCTGATTCTTAAACCAATATTTATGAGGGTGAGGGTGTGGTTGGATTAACCGGTAAATATAATTAAGGAAAGTTAAGTTCTAGAGAAAGTAAATGGCACTAAACTGATGATTGATTTTGATGATGCAACACTTACAACTTTGATGCAATCGCAAAACTATACAAAAAGATTTCAAAGCAACATGGATGTGAAGACTGAAGCTCAAATGAAGAAATCAAGCAAAGTCTTATTGCTTAGGGCTTTCAGCGTAAGTGAGTTTTTAATTAAAATACTCTAAACTCGTGAAAATTATAGTCATGTACATATTGTTTTAAACTTTAAATACTAAGTTTTATGCATTGGAACTGGCCTACCGGTCCATGTTACTAGAATATCAGTCTTTGTATTCTGAAAGTACCATTACTGGAACCAATCTAAACCATATTGATCTCAATATCAGTCTCCATACCGATCAGACTTGTGTTTATCGGTACTTGTCAGATTATCATAATTTTATAGATGTTTGAATTTACAGACCGACATTGATGAATGGTGAATAGATCATTAATATTGTATAGTTTCTTGAGTTTTGTGAATATTTTGATGTATTTGTGGTATTTTGTAGATAAATAAAATAACATGACTCTCTGGACGCATTCGGGGAAAAAACAGCGGAAAACAGACAAAAAGAAAAAATGTAAATTCCCTGCTAAAATGTGCCATTTGCTAAGGTGCATTGGAGACTGCTCATATGCGCATGACACGTGGACCAATCAGAGAATTTTTTTCTATCATACGCCATTGTTGACATGCACCTGCCATATGTCAACATCTGCTAACTTGCGCCAGACACATGTCACCATCATATACTGCCAACACTCATCATTGAAACAAATCATTGTTGACGTTAGCATCGCGATACAAATGGCCTTACGCGTTGTGTCACCAAGCCAATAATTGAGATAATAATTATGCCTATGCCATGTGTCACTATCTCGTGAAGCCATCGCCACGTGTTTTCAATCAACGGCGCGTCCTGACGCGTGAGGCCAAATTTTCCCTATAAATAGATGACGAATTTGATTTGAAAAACCATACATTCTTCCTTAAGAATACTAAGAAGATTGTATCTTGTTTGTTTATTTACAGCTTTTAGTATTTAATTTTATTTACTTTTCACAATTTTACTTTCTTTTCTTTACTTTTCAGTCTTTATTTTCTTTATTCAATATGAGGAGGTAACCCCCTCTGCTGGAGTTAAAGATTAAGCTTTTATTACTAATATTTAGATTAATCTCCCTTAAGTATAATATATAAACTATTTAAAATCTGACTTAATAGGATACCGCATTTATGGTCGGTTGGAATTAATTATAAATTTTTCTTAATCAGGTTACCGCCTATATGGTCGGTTGGTAATTATCATGTAAAGTTAATATATTATAATAAGGGAGATATCTAAAATAGAAGTAATAAAAGTGGATCCTCTAACCCTAGTATTTTCTTTTATTGTATTTTTACGTTTGTAATTTTCAGCATTTACTTTATGTCATTTACTTTATTTAAGCTTTTACTAGCCTTAGATATGTGTGGTGACTAAACCCGTTATCTGGGGTTGTGATGAATTCCAATATCACCGGTTTATAAGTATTTTATAGTTTGGGTAATATAAAGGTTTACTTATTAAGTCTTAAACTTAATGTTTCTTATTAACTGACCATTAATAAGATTGATATGGTAAATTTAAATAAACTTGACAATAAATTTTAAGTTTCATCCTTACACTTAATAGCCCACGATCTTCCTTGAGGATAGATAACCTTTTAATAGATTTCCTTACAGGATAGACATATACTTATCAGGCGGGGGTAGCCATAATTAGAACTTAATCTTAATGAACTTAGGTAACTTGGTTGACATAGACATATGATTAATTGGGTTACACTGGGTATTTGCATCTGACCATCGATAGGCTTTGCATAATTTCGTGTTCCAGGTTAGTAAACCAATATATTACACAAACATGAGATAAATAATTCATCTTTAAAATATATTAGAAGGATTAACAACCCTAGATAGTTCTTAAAATTGAATTTTCTCTTAAAATACTTTCGCACTGTTTTATTTATTCGTCTTTAGTTTAAAGTCACCATCCAATAAACAACCAATCTATTAGATACTTGTAAAAGTTTGGCTTCATAAATTAATAGCTTAGGTATTAAGTCCTCATGGGATCGATACTTTTATACTACTTGAACGATACGTGCGCTTGTGTTATACGTGTATGATTACGCCTGTCAGACATACTAATCACTGACACCGGCATACCAATCTCTGTGCTAGAACATAGTATGTTTTGCTTGTATAAATAAATTGTGACTAAAATTCATTTTTGATAAGTTTTGATAAGTTCTAATACCTTCCAACATTTTATTAAAAGGAAAAAAAATGGAGAAACAAACCTTCTTGATCATTCACTCTCTGCATCTTAAAATGCTCATACACTACATCTTCAGCACCATTTAGTGAGGTGGGATTTACTTGGATAAACATACTCACACTTAAATCTTCTTTATCTTTAGAGAGTACCTAACTTATGTTTGAGGTTGTGGGAATCCCTTATGTGAGTGGAAATACTTAAAAATGTGAAATTGTGTAAAAGATTTAAGAGAAACCTTATGAGAAAATCTCTTGGTTGTAAAGGTTAAAATGAGCCTTGGATCGAAGATATCCTATTGTAACAGTTTGGGAGTGAGCCGCAAAAACCTCTTGGTATAAAGTGTGCATTCCCTTTTACATAGTGTAAAAGCTTCATGTGTGGCTTAGAGAGGTGGACGTAAGCAAAGAGTTGGTCGAACCACTATAAATTATGGTGTCAAATTTCTCTATCTCTCTAACTCTTTTATTTATCACAAGTTTTACATTATATTGCATATCGTATAGTAAATATTTTTTTTGAAATTGTTGGAAATCTCATAACTAAACCACTCATTCTGGGCTTAAACGGAGTAGGTAAAACCCTCTACTGTCCTAAGCTCTTACAAGAAACATACTCTCTGGATTCAAACCCTAGACCTTAAGGTGAGATCCTGATCCCTGCACCACCATGCCACACCCTTGGGGACATCATAGAGTAAACTTGTTGTTGGTGAAATTGAAATTGATAATAACTTTCTTAATTTCAATTATTAACTGAATCAAATGTGAAAGTTGAATTTTAAGCTTAATTGGTAAAGCCACTAACTAAGTAGCTTAAAATTGAAGAGAATTTTAATTCTGTACTTAATTATCAATTACCCAATTCATCCCTCTTTTTGGGTATAGTTGTTATTATTTTAGTACTTGTAGGCAATTTTAACTGGTATCAAAGTTTAGACTTCTCGCAAAGGATTTGACCTTCCGAGAAGAGATCAAATGGCATCTACAAGTTACACAACGAACTTGCCAAATGAGCTTCAACAAATAGACCTCCACTCTATACCGGAACCGACTATAATTATTAGAAGATGAGGATGTTGAACTATCTCCATATCATTGATGTGTAATCATATAAAGTGGTAACCAAAGGTTCAAAAATATCAATGAAGAAAGATAGCGACAGAGTAAAATTTCCAAAAAAGTAATCTGAATGGACTGATGAGGACTATATAGAAGCCTCCAACAATGCAAAAGCTCTTAACCACATATTTTATGCAATTAATCGAAGTCAAATCAATAAACTTTTGGAATTTAGCAATACCTATGAATTATGGAAGTCTTTAGAGATTATCGATGATGGCACTTATCAAGTTAAAGAGTCAAAGATCAATCAATTTATGTGCGAGTTGGATAGTTTAAGATGGAAGCCGGTGAAGATGTTGAGAATATGATTTCAAAATTCACTATAACTATGAATCAACTAAGTGTTTTAGGAAAAAGCATTAGTACAAATGATGAAGTCAATAATATCATTAGATCTCTTCCTAAGGAATATAGGATTTGCACCGCCCTTAAATCATTGTGAGAAAAGAGGATAGTGAAAGCTCAAATAATGAGGATGATAATGATGAAGACTTGGCATATATGTAACGACTGGTAGTCTCTACTACTGTTACATTATAGTACTGTGGTATTACAGAACGAAGGTAACATAATATAAATTATATTATGACACAAACACACTTATGGAACGACTTTGGGGACAATCGATAAATTTTTCAAAATTTCGATACAAAATTCTACGATGTTCCATTCCGGACAGCGAATGGTATTTGGGGCATAACTTTCTCAGACAAACTCTATTTTTTTATGAATTTTATATCTTCATAAAGCTAAGATCAATATCTACAACTTTCGCATTGAATATATTTCCAAATTCAAACAAAAAATAGGTTGAAAATATAGAAAAATAATTCAGATGAATAGTGCCCGAGGGTCATTCTCGTAAATTCTCCAAGTTTCTTCAAATTTCTAAAAAATTCTAAATAAATAAAAAGAGAACACTATTCATGTATCCATAAAAATTAAAAAGAAAGAAGGAAAAACATCAAGAAATAAGAATGAGAGAAGAAAAAGAAGTGAAGAAGAAGAAAGAGGAAGGAAGAAGAAATATGAAGGAATTAAGAAAAAGCAAAGGAATAAAGCAATTACAAATCTCATAGAGTTAAGAAAAAGATTGGCAATATTTGGGGCTTAGAGAAAGAAGAAAATCAAGAAGAATAAAGTAAGGAAACTTGACCCAAAACTTAATTTATTGGATTTTAAAAGTTTGATGATAAAATATAGATATTGGCATGATAAGGGTTGCATATTGTTGAATGATAAATAAAGAAAGTGATTGTTAAATTTAAGAACCCAAATTTTTAAGATTTAAATGGGTAGTTAAATCATAGATAATGAGATTAAATCATTATTTGAAGATGATAATTTGATATAGAATATGTGAATTTGAAGTTCAATAAGTTGGTTTGTGCAATAATTTTATTATGGAAGTGTTTTTAGTGTTTTTGGTGTAAGATATACTTTGAAGAAAACAAGCACAGAATCCTGGAAAACTGGTTTGCATCGTGACGTGCAGAGGCTTGCATCACACGCGCACTGAAAAATGGCAAGACGTTTCTGGAATATTATGCGTCATGACGCGCAAGGCTTTGCATCGTGACGCGTGAGCCAAAACCATCCCCAATCAGTTTTAAACCATCCCAGTTTCACCCTAGCATGTTAGAGACCACCGTTAGGGTCTCATATCAGTTCGCATACATATATTGCATCTTATTACAAGCATGATCTACCAAGTGACGATATCACATACTTGAATTGAGAAATTTAGCCTAGTTCCTAACTTGTATCATGGTTTATAGTTTAATCAAGTTACCACTTATAGACCATTGCAGGAATTACAATTTCCTTCGATGAAGTGGAATAGCACCAGCCAGATCCCAATCTGTGAGTGGACACTTTCCTTTTAATTGACTTTTATTTTTTTTATTTTTCATATCAGATTTATTTTTACGCTTTATGGTGGTAAATGATTTTTATTACACTTATTTCATGAAAATTTATGATATAAGTTATGTTTGAGAAATGAACATTTTCAATTATGATTTCATGGTTTTCGAGGCATGAGGGAAAACCCACCTTAGTATGTAGCTAGATATAGACATAGAATTGACGGATATGTAGAGGACTAGGGGGACAGGGATACGTAACGCCCCCAGATCCTAGTTCAGGATTATGAATGATAAATACCACTAGATCCTAGTATCTCGTGCTTATGTCTGAATGGTGTAAGCCTTATATGAAAGTTTAAGCCTTCGGAAAGTTGATAAGAGGAGAGTTGGTCAGATATATTCTTTCTGACACATGGAACAACACTGGAGTGGTTGAATTATTGGCTGTCACATAGGCAGAACGTGTAGTAGAGGATAAATGTGCAAATGATTGCTTTCTGCTGGTAGAGTGTTTGAGTTAGAAGTCCAAAACTACTTTTTATAGAGTGATTGGGGAAAACGAGCATGTGTGACCGTGACAAACTGACGTGAGCTGACGTCACGAATTGGTGGAAAAGTGAATTTGAGAGCCTAAATAAAAGAGTCAAAGATTCAGTTTCAAGGGTTGGTTCATTTTGGTTAGCAATTTCTACATTTCCAAATGATGGATCATTCATTTGCAGCCAAGTAACTTAGATGGCTTGAGGTAGGTCTTTTCCAAGGCCTCTCTTTGTCAAATCGGCTCGAGACTGGGTTATGTCCCGTCGAGGCCCTATTGTTGTGTATTAGGAGAATGAGGGATCATTCCCTTACGGCTAAGTGACTTAGATGGCTTGGGGTTAGTCTTTTCCAAAAGCCTCTCTTTCTCAGATTGGCTCGGGACTGGGTTATGTCATGTCAAGACCCTATTTCTCTGTGTTGGAGCAATTAGGGATCATTCCCCTGCGGCCAACTAACTTAGATGGCTTGGGGTCAGTCTTTTCCCAATACGGCTTTATCAGATCAGCTCGGGGATTGGGTTACATCCCGTTGAGGCCCTATTACTGTGTAATAGCCCAAATAGAGCTTTCTCTCATGATTTATTTTATATTTTATAGGTCTTTACTGTTGGATAAATATGACCCATAACATCATTATTTATACAGAACATGGTGTTGTTGTACAAATTAACTGTGTGACAAAGGAAATTACTCTTTTATCATTTATAATTGGATTACCGAGATATATAAATGATAGAAGTCCATATGATTAGTACCGGATTAATAAGATATGAGACAATATTAATCAACTAAGGTTAATCATTAAATATCCCTAGTCATAGTACCATCGAGACTGGACATCGATAATGCGAAATAGGCTAGTGTTACACTTGTGCGTGTTATGGAAGCATAACGGTATAGTTCTCATATGTTTAAGTATTGGAAACTTATGCAAGTGTAATAGGAGGTTGTGTTTACCGATGGTACGGAAACAGCTTCGCTCTGGATAGACTCCTCAGAATCCCATTGGTAGTATAACTATGTGTCTATGGAAATCCGTATCAGGGTAGGTGTATTTGGTCTTAACCTGAGACTTTCATCGCTAGTACTTACGACAATCAGTATACTTTAGTTTTGGTCGTCCAGGGCTTTAACAAGTTCTGTGTACGCCTCTTCTGGGTATACTGAGAATCGTAGTGTATTGGGTGTGATGTCAAGATGGAAGTATCACTTCAGTCATATGGAGATGATGATCACGCAAGGATACAGAACTGATACTCTCTAATGCTGCAGATATCGGGATAATATGACAAGGTCATGATTATCCGATTAAAAAGTCTAGTTGCTTGTTATCCGATATATGCTTCGTACTGGGAAGACATAATTCCAGCCCCAGGCCTTGCATGTGACATCCGATACTGGATCGTAATATGTTATACTACGTATACTACGCCTGACAAAGATTACATATTCGTTTACAGAATATTTCTGAAAAATTGGGTAGGCACGGTGCTTTGCTGAAAGCCAACCATGTCTTGTAAATTGGTAAGGATGTGGTACTGGGTACGCACGTATTCGGATAGTCCGATAATCATATTTACTGCCAATATATCCAGGGATCTCTTGGGTCGCTTCCCGAAGATTCACCGTTGAGATTTGACTCGAACAAAAAATTATTCTGGGATTAATTATGAGAGAGAAAATTAATCTGGGATTAATTACGGTAATAAATTAATCTGGGATTAATTAAATGAGAAAGAAATAATCTGGGATTAATTACGTCGAGAATTAATCTGGGAATAAACTTGTCAAGAAGAGAGAACGCGATTAATTTAGAATTAATCGGTAAAGTAAATTTAATAGTTAAATTAGATTTTACTATTTAATTTATTTAATTGTGCTAAAATAATATATTATATATATTAAATTGAAATTAGATTTCAATACGGAATTAAAATTAGATTTTAATTCAAGCGAACGAATTAATTTGGAATTAATTCGCGAGCGACTTTCATAATAATTTTGCTAGGCATTATTATTTATTTAAATTGGATTTAATTACGTCGCGATGGAAAATTCATTTAATCGGATTAAACGAAACCGAACCCGAAATGTGTTGAGTAAGCCCACTTGAATTTTGAATTTAAAGTGGGGGCCCACCAACTTACATCAAGTGTCAACTTTTTGTTGATGGAAGTGGTTGAGTGTAATTATGGAAACTTACACAACACACTTTGTTTTTTCTTTTTTGAAAAGATATACACACTTTGTTGTTGACTTTTGGTATTAGTTTTAGAAACTAAAATAACAAAAACTCACCTCCCTTCTTCTCTCTCAAAGGGCCGAACCTAGCTTCCTTGGAGGATAAAATTATCTTTCATTTTTGTTCAAGCTAGCACTTAAAGGAGTGAATCAAGGTGATAGGGAAACTCACCCAAGTGTTGGAATACTCAAAGAAAGCTTGGAAGCTTCAACATCCATGGAAAACATTTTGAACTCAACCGATCAATGTAAGTCTTCCGCAACTTATTTGTGATGTATTCGTACTTTAATCATGCTTAGTGATCTTGTGGCATGTCTTGGAGACTAACAATGGTATCAGAGCGAGATCTAAGCTTGATTTAATTCTAGGGTTTGTAGACTTTAATTTGGAAATTTTGTGTTTGGAGCTTGATTTTCCTAAATTGGTTGTTTGGTTGAGCTTATATGATGTTAGATTGGATTTGTATATCATTGGATTTTTGATAAATTGATTAGATCAAAAATCCCCAAATCCTATAGCTTGGCCGAAAGTTACCCTAGGTTGCTCATTGTGGATTTTTTGAAATTTAACAATTGGATCTGTTGATAGCATGAAATGAATCTTAGATGTTGATTTAATTAGATTGAAATCAAATTGGATGTCAATTTTATGTAGCACGTTTTAGATTGATTTTGCTTCAATTTATGTTGGACATGAATTGAAAATGTATAGCATGATTAATTGAATTAATTAGTGTTTTGGAAGCATTAGATTAATTAATTAATTATATTAATTACACTTGAATTGAATTAATTTGTAATTTGGAATAATGAGTTAATTTAATTTATTGTATTTGGGCTTAATGGGCTTGGTTGGGCCAAGTTTGGTTTAGGATAATTGGTTGGATCCAATTGGGCCTAAAACCATTTCCATAAAGTCCAATTATGATAATTGAGCCTTTAAAATTTTAATTGGGCCTAATGGGCCTAAATTGATTTTTGGTATAGGGTGATTCCTAATTAGGCCTTGGCATCTTGCGTTTGACCTATAATTGCCAAAGCCCATGCCTAAAGATTTAATTGAAAGCCCATTGGACTTTAATTGAATAGTATCGGATACTAATTGGGCCTTTGAGATCCATAAAGATTGGATTTGGAATCCAAGTCTAAATGGGACAATTAAATTTGTAATAATTTAATTTGAAATTAAATGTGAATTAGTATTGAATATAATTTAAATTGGATTTAAAATTATAGTTCGATATAATTCAAGAATACGTACTTTGAGTATTTATTCTTAAACGAGTTGGACTTGCGCAAATCAAATCGTTGTCTGAACATTGGATGGTCATTAATTAAAGATTAATCAATTGGATTAGATGGATTGATAACATGCTATGTGTGAATACTTGGATGTATGTATGAATAATGTATATCGGATGGATATTAGAAGAGTGAGGGCAATTTTGGAAATTATTGTAATAAATTTAGAATTTATTAAATTGGACCTGCGTGTCCAGCCTATTACCTCTTTTCTCATTGTATTTCTCTTCTCACCTATTCCCCTCAATGTAAATGAGGTTTCTTTAGAAGTATTATGTAATTGGGTAGAAGTATGAATAGTGTTAGCGGGAGAGAGGAAATGAAGAGATTTGTTCTATGAATAATTTGTTATATATCCATCCGTATATCATTATTATTTTATTATGCGCCTTATTAAACTTTTAGAATGCATGCTTAAGGGTGTATGATGAGACCTAATTAAATATAATAAATTGGTTGCCAATTTACGTAAAAACCCTCATTCATATTAAGCTTTTTTTCCTTCCATTGAGTGATTCTCTCTCAAGATCCAAGATTGGCATTGGTTTGTTAGCCAAAGTCAAGACCTTTGTCCATCACAGATGTGTTTGAATCATGAAGGCTTTCTTCCATATCGTACGTCTTGGGCAAGTTGTGATTTGTTGGCCAAAGTCAAGGTCACTTCTTGTTCATCGGCCTCGATTACGAAGCTTTCCCACTGTCAATGGGTCACACTTAACTGGTTTCATTAAGCTTGTTGAGCCAAAGCCAAGGCTTAGTTGATTCAGAGGAAAATATTAGGGAATATATCGGATATATTGGCATATATTCGATATATGTTTCGGACTTGGAGGTCCACCTACTGGATCTAGAAATTGGATGAGATCCAATTGATCTTAGAGATCTATCTAGTTAAGTTTCACACAACCTTTTGGCCAAAGTCAAGGTTGTGTGTTATTTAACGGGATCCTAGCCCACTAGAAAACTAGGTTTCCCGAGTACTCCACAGAGGGTTAGAGGCTCGCCGGAAAATAGTGGGAGGCAAGTATTATATTTGCAATTTTATTTAGATATTTGCCAATACGCGCTCATTTCATTTTTCATCATTAATAATTTATGAATATATTAGTTGAACTAATATTTAATTGTTGTTTTAATAAAAAAAGTTGGACTGTATTCAAACTACTTCATTTATAGTTGATTATATAATTAGATTATAGTAATCAATATATTTGAATTTAACCAATCAAATTGTAATTAATTATATAGTTAGACTATAGTAATCATTACATTAGATTGTAACCGAAATCGTTGATTGGATAGTTGGACTATTGGAATCAAGATAACTGAAATATTAGCGTTTAAAACATAATCTTGGGTGAAAATTTATTTAAGCGGCTTCAATTTTCAGATTGGGAATAGAACCTCAGGATAGTCCTGGGAGCCGAGAAGTTACTTTATATAGTAAGATCCCTGGCCTAAGCCCAGAGTTGAGCAAATAGTAGAGCATGATCTTTGGAAGAAATATGTGAGGATAACTTTAGTGCTCAATCTGTTATGCTTGCCGCAAAGACTCCTTAATTTCTTCGTCAGAACTAAGGATTAGATCCTTATAGTATGATATTGAAATTGAAGGATCTTCATAGATCTATACTTAGATCTTAGAAGTAATAATTGCAAAAGCTAATTCTTGGAGAATTAGTGGCTATGCTCAATGAGACAGAGCCATAGCTTGCAAAAGGGCAAAAAGCGTAAGGCGCATCTTACTTCAACATCCCAGAAGGTCAAGGCTTGGCCGAAGGCTTCTAGGGATGTGAAAAGGGGCAAAGGCAAAATCATCATAGTCTTCTAGGAAGACAAATGACATATCTCAAGATGTATGCCTAAACTGTGGCAAATGGGATCACTGGATGCGTGACTGCCGTATGGACAAGGTAGACATGAAGGAAATAAAGGCGGGCAAGGCTCCGACTTCATGTATGTTTGTTATAAACATGGCCACTACTAGTATTAAAATTGGATTTAGATACTGGGTGTGGTATATACATATGTACTGATGTGCGGGATCTGCTGATAAGCAGGATACTAGCTTCAGATGAGATTGACCTGCGAGTCGGAAACGGGACGTGAATCACTATTTTGACCTTAGAAACCTAAGTTTTAGAACTACCTTTTGGGCATGTACCTAAATTAGGAAACTATTAAAATGTACCTAGTTTGACTAGAAACATTATCTCTATATCTATGTTTAACCCGTTGCGGGTATACCTTTATATTCTAAAACACTAAGTGTTTTGTTTATAAAGATGATATTGAGATAAACACATTGGATGTGAATAACAGTATTTATATTTTGAATATAAACAAATTTCAAACATATAACATGACAGACAAATAGCTCAAACTGAATTAATCAGTTGAGACTTATTTGTGGTATAGTTGTCTAGGACACATTAACAAGACTCGTATATCCACACTTTCGAAGAGTGGATACTAGGACAGATTTGATTCTAATTCAAATGATGTCTACAAATCTAGTTTATTAGATAAAGTGCCTAAAATACCTTTTACTTGGTAAAAGTGTAAGTGCCACCGATCTGTTAGCCATCGTTCATAGTGATGTAAGTGGGTCCATATCTAGCTAGGCTAGAAGAGGATATGAATACTTCACAACCTTTAAGGATGTAGCATCGTGTTATGGTTATGTGTTTCAAATGAAACACAAATCGGAAACTTTTGAGTAATTCAAAGAGTTTCGACACGAAGTAGACAGATAGACCGGTTAAAGTATTAAACCGTCACGGTTAGACCGTGGTGGAAAATACTTAAGCAATAAGTTTCTCGATTACCTGAAAGAGTATATTATTCTTACACATTGGACTCCTCCCGGAACACCTTAATTGAGCGATGTGTCCAAACGGAGAAACCGAATTTTGTTGGACATGATAAGGTTAATGATGAGTCGCTCTGAACTACCAATTTCCTTCAAGGGATAAGCATTAAACAGTGCAATACTTATTTTGAATAAGGTTCCATGAAAACATGTTAGACAGATTTTATATTAGATATTAACAGGAAAGAAACCAGATTTCTCATTCCTGAAGATTTGGGAATGCTGGGCATATGTTTGGAAGGTACCAAACTAGAACTCAAATCGAATAAGTGCCTATTTGTAGGTTGTTCTAAGGAAACCAAAGTATAATACTTGTAAAACTCACAAGAGAACAATGTAATTGTTGCTCTCCATGCGGTTTTCCTAAGAGGAATACCTATATGCAGTGGTAAGTGGGAGGAAAGTAAAACTCGATGAAAATCGGAGTAATACTGTTCCAGGCACCGAGTCCTAACGGAACACCAACAGTTCATCAAGGATGAAACTATACCAATAATCTTCGAATGCAAAAAAATCGCGTAGGTCGGAGAGAGTCAGAAAACAACCTAAGAGGTATGGGTTTCTAATCTCACCTCATGTAGATGTCAATCTTATTGAGGAAGACGAATTGGCTACGTATGAGGAAACGATACAAGGTATCGACTCATTTTATAGAAAAGTGTCATAAAGTCCGAAATGGATTCCATGTATATCAACCAAGTTTGGATACTAGTTGATGTACCAAAAGACATTGTGCCTATTGGTAAGTCTTCATGGTGAAGACATATATGAAATATAGCAACATACAAACGTACAAAGCCAGGCTTGTAGTGAAAGGGTATCTTCATCAACATAGTATCTATTACGAAGAAATCTTTTACTCGTTACCATGATTAAATCCATTCGGATAATGCTTGCTAATGCTGCATATTTCTTTTATGAAATATGGCAGTTGAACGTCAAAATCACTTTCCTTAGACGGAAACCTTTAAGAGGATGTTTATAAACATCCTGACGATTTTATCGTACCAAAATAAGCAAACAAGGTTTGCAAGTTAAATCGATCCATATTGAAACAATCATTGAATTCTTGGAACCATCATTTTGATGTAATCATAATGGTATATGATTTAATTCAAAATGAAGATGATTCTTGTGTATATAAGAAGGTTAGTGGGATCGCACTAACAATGATTGTCCTATAAGATGATGATATATTGCTTCACAGCAATGACATTCCCATATTAACAATTGGTGAAAGCTTGACTTTCATTAAAATTCTCCATTAAATACTTGGGAAATACAACCTTTATTCTAGGAATAAGGATCTACAAGGATAGATCTAAAAGTTGTTGGCACTCTCCGAGAACTCGTACATTGAAAGATATATACGTGACCTGGTGTCTCATATGCTTTGAGCATAAAGAGTCACAATCAGGCCGATCCAGGTGATAGTCACTGGATTGATGTTAAGAACATCCTTGAGCGTCTTAGACGAACTAAGGATACGTTCTTAATTTATGGAGAAGGAGAACTTGAAGTGACTGGGTTCACCGCTGCAAGTTTCCAAACCGACAAAGACGACTGTAAGTCACAATAAGGGTATGTATATAGTTTGAATAACGGAACAGTGAGTTTGAAATCTTCCAAGCAAGATACTGTTTCCGAATAATCAACAAAAGTGGAACATTGTTTCAGCTGAGGCAGCAAAAGAAGAATTTTGGATCTGCAAAAAATTTCTAATTGGATTAGAAGTAGTTCTGTTAGCAGCTGAGCTAGGTTACAGCGTAGGCTAAAGAACCATGGTCTCATCAACGATCCAAGTATCTACTTTGACTATTTCATCTGATTCGTGAGATCATACATCATGGCAATGTGATGAGCAAATAAATCGCATCAGATGATAACATTACAAATCCGCTGACGAAAGCTATTTCTCAAAAGAAATTTGAGCGACCCGTACATAGTTCAAGTGTTAGCACTTGAGTGATTGATTATAGGCCAGTGGGAGATTGTTGGATAAATATGACCCATAGCATGACTATTTATACTGGACATGGTGTTGTTTGTACATATTAACTGTGTGACAAAGGAAATTGCTCTTTTATCATTTGTAATTAGATTACCGAGATATATAAATGATAGAAGTCTATATGATTAGTACCAGATTATAAGATATGAGACAATATTAGTCCTTTTTTTGGAAAAGATTACAAGTATATTCCAAAAGAAGATTTTTGTACAAAGTACAAGGGGCATCCCCCAGGGAAGTGCTAAAAGCACATACAAAGAACCGAAGTTCAAAAACCAGAGGCATAACAGTGCTACAAGCACATACAAAGAACCAAAGTTCAAAAAAAAAGCCATTTATATGGCCGGAAGTTACAGCAAGCAATAAGCTCAAAGTTACAGCAAACTAAACCACAACAAACAGCACTAAAATCCTCCAGGTCGAACAAGCTCAGCGCAAAATTAATGAACCAGCAGCCCAAACAAATCAGACCACCACGCTTACTAAGATCCCAATGACGGCCCACTCTCAAAACCACGCAGCTTTTCTAATTCAAAATAAACGAGGCCGAAAATAAGCCCAGCGAAGATTCAAGCTCAGCCCATGTGGAATCAATCCAGTGGAATCAATCCAGCGGCAAAAAAAATCCAAATGCTGAAATTAGCTCAGCGCCGAACCAAACAACCAGCAGCCCACGTGCACAGAATTAGGCTTGAGGCCACCCGAATTAATCTATTCAAGCAGCAACCCAAGTTTCCAACATCGCCTATTAACCCATTCCCATGAAACAAAAAACAAGGGAACCGGCCAAAAGTCCCACATCGAATGGGAACTATGGCAGGAAAATAATCATCCCACAAAACAATTCCCACATCGAGTAAGAAGGGGCAAGAAGAGGAATTGGACCGAACAACCAATTCCTAGCAATTCCAGAGGCCATATCTCCTAAATCAACAAAGCAAACTCAACTACTTAGTCCAAGTTCCAGATTTGCTTAATGGAATCCGGGAACAAGCAGCTACTCCCCAAAAAAATGAGCCTACATTTTATAGTTTCCACAATCTCCTCTATAACTCCATCAGTGGAAATAGAGCATTTATCAAAAACTCTTCTGTTCCTTTCATACCATATAAAATAGACTGAAGCTGCTAGTGCTATTCTAGCCACCACAAAGAAAGGATCATCAATACGCCTAAGCTTGATCACAGCCCACCGAAGGAAAACTCCCCAACTCAAAGAAGGCCATCTAATTGGCACCCTTGAAGAAATAGATTGCCAAATGACCTTAGCAAAATCACACTCAAAGAAAAGGTGATCATGAGACTCCTCAAATAAAGAGCATAAAACACAGGTAGAATTTTGCACTACTCCAAAGCGATATAACCGGTCCATGGTGTGAAGTCTTCCCATGGTGGCCAGCCATAGCATAAAAGAGTGACGAGGGATGTGACCTTTAAACCAAAGCAGATGATGTATGGAGTTTGGCCTTCTTTTATTCCTCAAAAAATCCCAGGCATTTTCAATTGAAAACTGACCTGTAGTATTGCCATTCCATTCATACCAATCATGTCTTCCTACATTTGGCGTAAAAGAAATTGAGTTCCACACCTCTTGCAAGGCTGGGAAACTATCAGGGAATCTCCAACCATCATTGCTAATACTATCAGCCACTTTGGCATTTGGGTGTAAACCCGTGCTTCTTAACATTCTGAAGTTGAAAGTTTCACAAATTGGGCCTATTGGAAGCCAGTAATCTCTCCACAGGAAGACAGAAAGGCCGTCTCCAATACGAGCCTTAAACATCCCCTTACACCAATCTCTACTGCGTAAAATTTTCTGCCAGATCCAAGAACACCCTGAAGTGGTTTAATCATTAAATATCCCTAGTCATAGTATTATCGAGACTGGACATCGATAATGCTGAATAGGCTAGTGTTATACTTGTGCGTGTTATGGAAGCATAACGGTAAATTTCTCATATGTTTAAGTATTGGATACTTATGCAAGTGTAATAGGAGGTTGTATTTACCGATGGTATGGAAACAGCTTCGCTCTGGATAGACCCCTCGGAATCCCATTGGTAGTATGACTATGTGTCTATGGGAATCCGTATCAGGGTATGTGTATTTGGTCTTAACCTGAGACTTGCATCGCTAGTACTTGCGACAATCAGTATACTTTAGTTTTGGTCAACCAGGGCTTTAACAAGTTCTGTGTACACCTCTTCTGGGTATATTGAGAATTGTAGTGTAGTGGGTGTGATGTCAAGATGGAAGTATCACTTCAGTCATAGAGAGATGATGATCACGCAGGGATACAGAACTGATACTCTCTAATGTTGCAGTTATCGGGATAATATGACAAGGTCATGATTATTCGATTAAAGAGACTAGTTGCTTGTTATCATATATATGCTTCGTACGGGGCAGACATAATTCCAGCCCCAGGCATTGCATGTGACATCCGATACTGGATCGTAAAATGCTATACTACGTATACTACACCTGACAAAGATTACATATTCATTTACAGAATATTTCTGGAGAATTGGGTAGGCACGGTGCTTTGCTAGAAGCCAACCATGTCATGTAAATCGGTAAGGACGTGGTACTGGGTACGCACGTATTCGGATAGTCGGATAATCATATTCACTGCCAATATATCCAGGGATCTCTTGGATCGCTTCCCGAAGATTCACCGTTGAGATTTGACTCGAACAAAAAATTATTCTGGGATTAATTATGAGAGAGAAAATTAATCTGGGATTAATTACGTCGAGAATTATCTGGGAATAAACTTGTCGAAAAGAGAGAACGCGATTAATTTAGAATTAATATGTAAATTAAATTTAATAGTTAAATTAGATTTTACTATTTAATTTATTTAATTGGGCTAAAATAATATATTATATATATTAAATTGAAATTAGATTTCAATACGGAATTAAAATTAAATTTTAATTCAAGCGAACGAATTACTTTGGAATTAATTCGCCAGCGACTTCCGTAATAATTTTTCTAGGCATTATTATTTAATTAAATTGGATTTAATTACGTCACGACGGAAAATTCATTTAATCAGATTAAACGAAACCGAGCCCGGATCCTGTCATTCCCTCATGTCTATCTTGGGTGATTGACAACATGTCTGTAGTTACAACTCTATTCATGTATGGCCGGATATAGGGTTTGAGATTTATATCCGGCTAGACTTAATCAATCACATGATTTTAGCTGATTGGATTTTTCACGTTGGATGACAGCTCAATACATGTCTGGCTGATCATATATTTTGAATTATATGTCTGACCGGATATAGTTAACTCCCTAAACTTATGTAACTGTCACGCTGCTCAGCAAATGGCACTTGTAGCATGTATGATCAGATTTGGGGTTTTCAAGGTACTTTCAGCCGGATTTACTGGCAAGAAGTGAGTTTGGCCGGACATAGGTGATGTTCGGTTGAATTTTGGATGTGTTCCCTGGAGTTCCTTTCTTTTCCAGTGTTTATCTTCATATTTCCCTAACTTTTCAAATGGTGTACTTCTAATAGACTCATCATCGAACTAGCGCTCAACCAGTTTCTATTCCATCCTATCGCATGGCCCTACCGAGATGACAAAATTACGAGACTAGTAGGACAACCTTCTAGGTAACTGATTCATCCGAAGTAGTACATCACCATTGGAGCTCATGTATTATTTTCCAAGAAAGCTAATGGGAAATTAAGACGTTGTGTGGATTATCGAAAGTTAAATCAAACTAATCATTAAGAACAAATACCCAATAACGAGGATAAATAAATTGTTTAACCAACTTGAATGATCTAAGTTTTTCCCCATAAGTTGGATTGAGAATTAGTTATCACGAATCGAAAAATTGAGAAAGAGACATATTGAAAGCCGTATTCAAAATATTGGAACCCCATAGATCAAATAATCTGACCCTATCAAGATCAACTGTGATGATATCCATCGATGATAGTCTGGTATACTTCAAAACATAAGAAAAATATGCAGGGTAGTTGAGGGTTGTACTGTAAAATTTTGAAGAATCACCAACTGTATGCCAAAAGATTGAAATGTGACTTTGCATGATCGAGGTAAAGTTTCTAGGGTATGCAATCTCTCAGAAATTTTTTGGAATTGACTTTTCAAAGATATAATATGAGAGATCGAAGAATGTGACATGAGTGCGTAGTTTTCTCGAATTAGCAATGGTGATCTTCACCCTAAAGATGGGGAAGTGTTGCTTGTATGATGTCAGTTTTGAAATCGTCACTGATCACAAGAGTTTGAAATATATTTTCACCTGGTGAGATTTAAACCTGCCACAACGATGATGAGTCGAATATATGGAGGATTGTGATCTTTTTTCCTTTATTATCAACTTGGGAAAGCCAATGTAGTGGTCGATGTCCTAGGTAGAAAACCTCGCAATGTGCTTGCTACCCTGGCCTTAGAGAACTGGAAGAGGTCAGTTGCCATAAGGAATTACAGCCTGGAATATTTTGAGAACGAGTATAATACTTATGTCAGTGATGTCGTGGCCACCCTATCTATTCTCCAGATTGTACAGCAAAGTCAAAGACGAGACGAGGAATTGAGGGTAGTTTAGGAATGAATCCAAACGAAGAACCCCCAAAACGAAGAACACTTGGGGTCGGAGTATCATTAATAATGGTCCAGTGCTATTCAACGAAAAATTTACAATGGTTAACGATCCCAAATTACGGGAAATGATACTTACTGAAGCTCATGAATCCTAACTCGCGGTACATCCAGAGAGTACCAAAATATGTCAAGACCTAAAAAGGTAGTACTGGTAGAAGGGGATGGAGAAAGAAGTGACTACCTTTATGGCTAATGTGTGATATGCCATCAGGTCAAAACAGAACATCAAAGGCCTACTATGTTACTTCAACCATTGTCGATTCCAAAATGGAGATAGGATAAGATCATCATATGCTTTGTAACCGAGTTACTTAAGACTCTAAGGAGCCCCGATAACGTTTTGGGTGATAATGGATCGACTAATGAAGAATGCTCATTTTATCTCGTTGAAGCCCACATGTTCCATAATTAAGCTCAGTCAACTCTATATGGAGGTTATAGTTCGCCTTCTAGCATAGTATCTAACATAGGCACACAATTTATCTCAGAGTTCTGGAGAGTCTTGCAGAAAACCTTGGGGAACGGAACTCAACTTAAGTACGACATATCTTTTCGAGACCAATAGTTAATCTGAGATGATCATTTAAACCATAAAAGACATGTTCCGCACATGTATACTAGACATTAGAGGAAGTTGGGATACCCATCTTACTTTTGATGAGTTTTCCTACAACAACAATTGTCAGGCCAGCTTAGGCATGGCCTCTTGTAAAACATTTTATGGTAGGTCATGTAGATCGCCATTGTGTTGGGCGGAGCCAAATGAGCATTACTCTCGGGTCTGATTTGATCCTGGAGATGATTGAATAGATCCGAGGCTGAAAGAGGTTCAAAGTCGTCAAATGAGTTATGCAGACACACAAGTATATAATTTGATGTAGGACTTGTAAAGCAATAAAAAAAAATAGTACTTTCAGAACCGGACCGATAATCAAACCGGTGATCTAAATGGTTTAATAAGTCAGTGATTCGATCAGTTGAACTGTTCTGAAAAAACCGATAGAACTTGCCTATATTATAAATAATTTTATTTAATTAAAAATGATTAAAAATATTAATTTTTAGTTTTTAGTTTCAAAAATTAAAAAATTGAACCAACCTTATTCGATTAATTGATTTTGACCGGTTTTTTTTTTTTTAACAAATAGTCAAAAAGTGCGGAAAATGGCAGCTTATTTTCGCTAAAGACAAATACCACTGATGGACAATATCCATAACGTGTCAAATATTTAGTACACTCGTCTAGACTTGCTGTGAGCAACACGTCCGAAGGACAATTCAGTACTTTCTCCAACATATGGCTTAGAACACGCGTGCATAAGATTTTGGAAGTTTTTAAGGATCGCAATATGAACGGGATATCTTTAGTAAAGATTCCCCAGTTCTTTTGGATAGACCCACGAGGTCGCCACACGCTAGACACGTGTTCAAATCTGAAACTTACACGTGGAGTTAATCCAACGGTCCCAAAATGGAGTTCGTCCACTCTGGAACTCTCTTTAATCTTGTATAAATGTATACGCACACCCCTCAGATTTTCTCAGCAACCCTTCAATCTCCATTACATAGAAACAGCAATGGCTTTGAAATTGCCCGTTTTAGCTTCTGCAAGCTTGTCACCATTATCTTCATCATCTTGCTACTCAAATGCTGCTGCCGCTGCTTCTGTGGTGCATTTATCATCGCCAAGAATGAAGAAGAGTTTGAAGGTTTCTGCAGCTTTAGAAGCAGATAACATGCCGCTTACCGGCGTCGTGTTTCAGCCGTTTGAGGAAGTCAAGAAAGAGTTTCTTGACGTTCCTGTTTCCCCTCAACTTTCACTTGGTCGCCAAAAGTATGCTGATGAGTGTGAGGCTGCAATTAACGAGCAGATCAAGTAAGTTGCGTTCCCTTTTATTTTTAAGTTCATATAATGATTCTTTTGTAGTGCTAATTAGTTCCGTTGGTGAAATTAAAATTAAGGTACGTGATTTCAATCATGGATCGCCCTGAGTTTCAGGACCCTAAATTAATTTTTAAATTATGTGGCCGCTATCGATGACTTCTGGGATTTTGAGTTGATCAATAAGTTTATAAAATATGTGATCCGTATAGATAAAAGAGAAAATTTTTAATTTTTGTATCAACTTTTTTAAGGTTCTAATCAACCATTTAATATTAATTTTTTATGATTTAGTGTTCTTATTTTAACTCTAATTTAAGGGTTTCAATCGATCATTTTTGTGGATTTTTTTCAAGCCTACCCTTATTCAAACCTCTCGTAATGAGATAGAACTGGGTTGAGATTAGGTTTTTTTGAGATTTATGCTTTTTTTATTATCATCATTAACTATCCGATTGAGTGATTTAACCTATATTGTGTTTGTGGGTTTTTGATACTAGTGTGGAATACAATGCGTCATATGTGTATCACGCCTTTTATGCATATTTCGACCGGGACAATATTGCTCTGAGGGGCCTTGCCAAGTAATTTTACACAAACCCTTTTGTTTAACTCTTACGTTCATGTCTTTTAATTGCATCAAGTGATGAATAATTGTTTCTTGTGATTAGATTTTTCAAGGAATCAAGTGAGGAAGAAAGGGAACATGCCGAAAAGCTTATGGAATATCAGGTGTATTTGATATTTCCCAAGCTACAATATTTTTATTAGTGATTGATCTTAGATGGGAATATCTTATTTCTCTGCTTTATTGTGTTTATTAATTAGAATTTGCGCGGTGGAAAAATAAAATTACACTCGATAATGATGCCTCCTTCGGAGTTTGAACATGCAGAGAAAGGAGATGCCTTGTATGGTAAGTTTCCTCGCTTGACTGTAGCACTTGATCATATAATTTGATTCTGATGTTCATTGGTTTGTTGATTTCAGCTATGGAATTAGCGTTGGCCCTGGAGAAGTTAACAAATGAGAAGCTTCTGAGCTTGCACAATGTAATACATCTGTATTCTCTTAGTTTTATTCAAGTATAAATCTTAAATGAGAAGTTTTGGACAATTTTATTTGTCCATAATACTGAACTGAGGTTATTTTTGAGCCTGCAATTAATTTTAATAGTTTCTTTGTACCTTTAGTTTTGCCTTTCTCACAGACTATACTCTGTTCTTGATGAACAATAGGTGGCAGATAGAAACAATGATCCCCAAATGGCAGATTTCATTGAAAGTGAATTTTTGGGCGAGCAGGTGAGCGTAGATTTCACTTCCTTCTTCTGACTTGATATGCTACACAAAAGGTTGACCTAATTAATTTATTGGTTTGTTGATTTGAGTGAGACAATTTTATAGGTTGAAGCCATTAACAAGATACAAAATATGTTTCTCAATTGAGGATGGTTGGAAAAGGCCACGGTATGGGAATCAATCTTTAGTTTACTTGTATCATTATCATCTTTATTTCAGAGAAACCTCTCCCATTGCATCAATACGTGCAATTGTGCCCAAACGAAACACCGCATTCAAGTCCTATTAACTTCTGGTTCTGAACAAGCTGTTTGGGTGATTTTTACAGGAGTATGGCACTTTGATCAAATGCTTCTCCACGAGGGTGAGGCAGAACTATAATGTTACCTTTCTTGTGGTTTAGTCTCCCCTTTGCTGCTGAATGTTCTGAAGTTTTTTGTAGCATAGGAGGTTGAATATTTCTAGTCCTACGAAGTCAAAGCTCAATAGCTGCCTTGCTTCATCATTCATATTTATATTAGAATTGTTGCTTTGGGATTGTAGTTTTGATGGAGCTTCAGTGATATGGGTAGTGGAGAGACGTTCAGCTTAAGCAAAGCACCAATGCATCTTATCTAATAGATAAATGATCAAGTTCTTCAATGAAAGGCCTATTTCTGACTAGAAATATCTTCTTTTCACTACTGGCTTTCTAAATAACAACTTAGTGCCCCTTTTCTCTCATTTCTTTATTTATTTTTTTTGTTTGGTTTCTTTCTCAATGAATACCATACCAGTGGTGACCTTCTTGGAATTATTTGGAAATATATTCCATAAAATATGCGTTAGAGCGAATTATAGTCTTCACTCACTGCTGATATGCACATTATGAAATTAGCGATATCCTCTTGATATTATAAAACTAATTGAAACTTTCTGTTTAGGGTTTGGTAAAAGTATTTTGATTCTTATTATAAAATATGAGACAATGATGAAAATTGGGATATTTCGTATAGAATAAGTCTCGTCTCGTCCTGATTGCGATTCGAGTCGAAAAATTATCTCTTATCCCAATCGATTTTTTAAATTAGGATGAAAAATCGTTTCAAATCTCAAACTAATTGGTAGAAAATCCAAATTTTGATAAAGATTCGACATTTTTAAGTATAAGGAACTTTCGACAATTTAAAACATGATTAGAGTTTCAATTAGCTCATTTCCTCTATTCATAAGTATACATTTTGTGGAAATGAGATGTGAATTTTTGAAAGATAATTTTCTTCATTTTGTTTCTTTTTACATATTATTAATGACTGGGTGCTAAACAACAAAATGCATCGTCACAAAACAAGGGTAATTTTTCAATACCTCCTCAGGTGTGTGATGGTTTCAGTTTTTGGTAACTTATGTATATATATAATATATTGTTGATATACTTCTTGACCGTGAATCAAAAGTTTGCTTGAAGGGAAAATTATCTGTGAAGTTTTTCGCAGATTCGTTCGTCAAACAAAATAATTAACAATCAAGAATGCAAGATTTTTATCGTGGTTCGCCGGAAAAATTTCTCCAACTACATCCACGTTGAACTCCGTAACAAGAAGCTCGCTGCACTAATCACTTTCAAGATTACTCAGAATCTTGAATCCGTTTTACAAAGTAATTTCCCCAAATCTCTCAATAAACCCTAATCTTCTAAAAGTGTCAATCTCTCAAATTACCAATTGAAGATTCCACTAACTTGTAATAGGAACAAGGCTTAACACTTAGCCAATAATATGAGAAAATTATGAGTAAAACATTAATGAAAAACTTACTATTCTCAAATTAAGCACCCTTTATATATGACAAGCAATTGATGTAATTGGGACAACGGTAAGGATTGCGCCACGTGTCCCTTATCCAACGGCTGAATAAAGGCTTCACATTTTACAATCTCCACCTTGAAGCCAAAAACATCCATCACTCCCAATCATACACAAGGACACCTTAAGGCCAAGGAAGCACAGCAAACTCACCTACTACCATCATCGTTCATGTCGGCTGCAAGGTCAGCCAACCCCCCATGCAACAGCTTCATGCAGTGGGAGAGTTTGGTTGCAGTCACAATCTTTGTCCCCATGTCAGATGAGTTATCTTCAGTTGGAACCTTCTTAATCTCAATCTTACCACTTGAGATAATTTCCCGCACAAAATGATACTTCACATTCACATGCTTGGTTCTCTCATGATGTACTGGATTCTTGCTCAAATGTATTACATTCTGACTGTCAGAATACACAACTGTCTTACCCTGCAGCTGTTATATTTCGGTTAAGATACCCTGAAGCCAAATGGATTCCTTGAACACATTAGTTATGGCTATGTATTCAGCTTCGGTAGTTGAGAGTGTAACCAACGGTTGCAGGCTTGACTTCCAACTGATGCAATTTCCACCAAGTGTGGAATAGTAAGCTGTAGTTGACTTTCTTGAGTCCCTGTCACTTGCAAAATCAGAATCAACATACCCTACCAAGTCTAAAGCGTTAGATTTGTTAAAACATAAGTCATAATCAACAGTAGTAATTAAGTATCTTAACAACCATTGTAAATCATTCCAGTGTACTCCACCTGGATTAGACATAAACCTACTCAATAAAGATACAGCGTAAGACAAGTCAGGTCTAGTACTATTCATGCCATACATCACAGAACCTATAGCATTTGCATAAGGTACATTTTCCATTTTAATTACCTCAGACCTATTCGCAGGACTTTGTGACTTAGACAAAATAAAATGACTCGCAAGAGGCTGATTAACAGGTTTACAGCCACTTACCCCAAATCTAGATGCTACCTTTTGCAAATATGTGGACTGATGTATTTTAAGACAATTCTTACCTCTATCTCTATCAATGGTCATACCTAGGATTCTCTTTGCACTACCTAGGTCTTTCATGTCAAACTCACTATTCAACTGCTTCTTTAGATTGTTAATAGCATTCATTGATTCAGAGATTAGAAGCATGTCATCAACATACAATAACAAATACACAGGACATTTTCCATCAAGCACGAAATAGAAGCAACTATCATATTTACTCCTTATGAATCCAATACTAAGCACAAAAGTATCAAATCTTTTATACCATTGCGTAGGTGACTGTTTAAGACCATATAAGGATTTATTAAGCAGACAAACATACTCAGGATGATTTTTATCTATAAAACCCGCAGGCTGAGACATGTAAATTTTCTCTTCTAATTCCCCATGTAGAAAAGCAGTTTTCACATCCAATTGTTCCAACTCAAGATTATACTGCACTACTAAAGCTAACATCATTCTAATAGTTTTAAATTTAATTACAGGTGAGAAAATTTCGTTATAGTCTACCATTTCCTGTTGAGTAAATCCTTTTGCTACAAGTCTGGCTTTAAACCTAACAGGGTCACTAGGCAGAAGTCTTTCTTTGACCTTAAACAGCCACTTACACTCAACCAACTTCTGGTTTTTAGGTTTAGGAACTAAAGTCCAAGTTTGTTTTTCCTAAGAGAAGACATCTCCTCTTCCATATCCGCTTCCCATTCAAGTTTATGGGTAGACTTTAATGATTCTCCTAAGCTAGCAGGCTCAATTCCATTAATTTCATGACTTGATATTAATGCACAGAAAAATAAATCATTAGTTGAGTAATCATACCTGGTTGGAGGCCTTACATGCCTCCTACTTCTGTCTCTTGCTAGTTGGTAGTTGGCCAATGTGTCTTGTGGTGTTTCATCATGCTGCTCAGTTTGATCCAGTTGATCTACTGTGTCCTCTTCACTTTGTTCTTGTATATCTGCTACTTCATTTTTGTTTTCCTCCGGGTTATTTCTCCTGGGTTGAGAGTCCTCAGATGTCTCTATGCCTGACATGTCACCAACTTGATCAGCGGTCCTTGATGTCCTAGGCTCCATCTGTATCTGAGCTCAACATGCAAGATCAAAATCTACTAGATCATTTTCTAAGGCACATGCGTTCTTGTTAGTAGATTTACAAGGAAAACAAAGTTCATTGAATATAACATCCCGACTAACTATGATTTTGACTCCAAATGATTCTCTTTCCCATAACCTATACCCTTTTGTCCCTTCTTGATATCCTAAGAAAACACACTTGATAGACCTCGGTTCAAGTTTACCTATGGACTGGTGAGCATAAGCTTCACAGCCAAACACTCTAAGGTGGGCAAGCTTCTGAGCCCTACCAGACCAAGTTTCTTCAGGAGTCTTAAACTGAACGGAACTATTTGGGCTCAGGTTAACTAATGAGTAGCAGTATTGAGGGCCTCACCCTAAAAAGGCCTCGGAAGTTCGGAAGAAAATAAAACATCTGATCTTTTCTAATAGGGTTCTATTCATTCTCTCCGCAACTCTATTCTGTTGAGGGGTGTGTCTCATAGTCCTATGTCTCAGGATACTCTCACCAGTACAATATTGATCAAACTCAGTATTACAAAATTCTAAGTCATTATCAGTTCTCAAGACTTTCACTTTGTTACTAGTTTGATTTTCTACTAACACTTTCCACTCTTAAATTTAGTCAAAGTTTCATCCTTTGATTTTAGTAAGAATGTTCATACCTTCCTACTGTAATCATCAACATAGAGAGGAAATATTTCTTGCCCCTATGAGTCTGGACCTTTGCTGGTCCCCATAGATCACAATATAGATACTCCAGACTCGCCTTTGACAAGTGAATTCCAGTTGGGAAGCTCTGTCTGTGCTGTTTACCCAACACACATATCTCACAAAACTCAAGTGGCTTCAACTGGTCCTTTCCAAATTGTCCCTGCTTGCTGAGTACCTGCATTTCTTTCTGGCCTATGTGGCCAAGTCTCAAGTGCCATATATTAGTCATATCAACATTAGAAGTTAAAGCATAAATAGGTTTTTCCGAGAATACATATTGGCCACTTAGAACATACAATCCATTTCTTTTTATACCAGTTAGGATCAATTTCTTACCCTTAGATATGTGCATGTTTCCTTTGTGTGCTTTAGATGTGAAACCTAATTCATCTAGTGTTCCCAGTGATTTCAGGTTTCGTTTCAAGTTAGGTACATGATCGGTGTAATCACACACGCATATAACGCAAGCGCACGTATCGTTCAAGTAGTAAAAAAAGTATCGATCCCACGAGGACTTAATACCTAATTTATTAATTTAACTGAGGCTAAACGATTACTGATATCTAACAGATTGTTTGATTTGATTTGATTTGAAATGGCGATGATTCTAAATTTAAAAACAAGTAAATAAAATTACGCAAAAGAATACTGAAGAAAAATTCAAATTTATAAAACTATCCAGGGTTGTGATTTATTCCAATATTATTTAAAAGATGAAGTGGTTATCTTATTGCTGGGTAATATATTGATTTATTAACCTGGAACACTAAATTATGTAAACGCCTCTTCCGATGGTCAATTACAAATACCTAGTATAATCCAATTGAACCATATGTCTATGTCAACCAAATTACCTAGATTCATTAAGATTAAGTTCCAATTATGGCTACCCCCGCCCGACAGGTATATTCCTATCCTGTAAGGAAATCTATTAAAGGGTTATCTATCCTCAAGGAAGATCGTGGGCTATTGAGTCTAAGGTCTTAAACACAAAATCCATTTTCCAAGTTCATTTTCAGTTTACCTAATCAATTTTATTAATGGCCATTTAATTAAAAAGCATTAAAATTAAGACTCAATAAATAAATCTTTATATTATCCAAACTATAATTTAACCCCTTATAAACCGGTAATATTGGATGTCATCACAACCCCAGATATCTAACTTAGTTACGACACATAACTAGGGCTAATGAAATAAAAGACATAAAATTAAAATGCTGAAAAGTAATTGCGGTAAAGTAAAAGCTGAAAAGTAAATTACAATAAATAAATGCTAAGGTAAAAGGAATTAACTTCTACTATTTACTATTTAGATATCTCCCATAATATAACATATAAACTTGTGATAATTTACCAACCAGCCATCTAGGCGGTAACCTGATTAAGTCAATTAAGTCCAACCAGCCATTAAGGGGTGGTAATAATAATTGTCCATAATCCAGCCATATATAGGCGGTAAGAAACTTTAATTACCAACCGACCAATCTGGCGGTATCCTTATTTAGTCAGGTTTAACCAGATTAAAATGAATTACCAACCGGCCAATATAGCGGTATCCTTGTTAAGTCAAATTTTAAATAGTGAATATATTATAATTATGAGAGATTAATCTAAATAGCAATAATGAAAGCTTTACCTTAAGCAAAGGAGAAATTACCTCATCATGCTTGAAAAATAAAAACTGCAAAAGTAAAGAAAGGAAAAGATTGTGCGTAAAAGTAAATTACGGAAAGTAAAAACTAAAAGTAAAGAAAAAAAAGTGCGAAAGCAGAAATTAATTACTGAAAGCTATAAATAAATAAACAAGATACAATCTTTTATTTATTCTTTAGGAAATTTCAAAGAAGAAAGTATGAATTTTACAAATGAAATGGCTTAGTATTTATAGGCAAAATTTTGCCTTCCATCAAATCATCCATCAAATTCTACACCAAATCCATTATTAATTTCTCCACTAATTATTCCACCAAATCCATGATTGCTCCACTAATTGCTTATCTTGTTTGGTGATGATTTGATAATTTTTATTAATTATTTATTAATTTATATTTTGCTTTGAAAATGATTGATAATGACTTTAATAATTACACACAACACACTTCTGGATAGTTCATCAATTTCGGTCATGACATCTTCAGAATTAGAAAATATTTTGTCTTTCACAGTTGTAGATCTTTGAGTCGTCTTTAATCTGGAACTTGAATCAGCTCAATCCGATATCGGAGTAAAAAGTTATGCCCAAAATATGACAGATACGCAAAATTGGAATTTCCAAAACTGCACTTCGTCAAAACGCCCTTTCAAGTTTCCAATCTCCAAAATAAAATATCAAGTCCAATAATTGCCCTTAATTGACCCACATTTCATCCTAAATGATTTCATTGAGTGACCCGATATTATTTTATCTGCAAAATAAACTAAAACATATCAAAATGTTCATCAAACCCGAGAAACTAAACAAAATATTAAGTAAAAGGGGCGGTAAATATTGATATATTTTCCGCTCATCACACCCCAAACCTAACATTTTGCTAGTCCTCGAGCAAAACAACAAAATAAAATTAAACTAAGCCACTTTCGTAGGGATCACGGTTGCATTTAGCGTATGCAACAGCCTTTAAACCCCTAGGTGTCCCTAGTGGACGAGTTGTAGTCTCGTGAGGGTTTACAGCAATGATACCCACAAACATTTTACAAAAATAAAAAGGTAGTGAAACTAATGCACACAAAAGCAAAAAGACAAGCGGAAAGAGAATAAAGAAATTAGTGACTACTCAGGTGAAACTTCTACTACAAGTTACTAGTTGTTTTGTTTCTTTCTAAATTACCGAATAAGTAAATTCTCCTATTATATTTACCATTCTCCATATACATAGTCAACAAAATATTAATCAACTCATTTTTTGCCCACAACAGTCACAAGTGTAGTTGATAAGAGAGTAATATTTTTGTCCTAAAATTTTATCAGAATTCACAACTTTTTGTAGCAATGGAATAATTTTTTCGGATTTTTCTAATTTTTTTTTCTTTGATTTTTCTCTATTTTTTATTTATATACAATATCTTCCGTCTATGTAGCGAGTGTTGGGTCGGTGACTCCCAAACCATTTGGCCATAGGGCACCAGGTGTTAAGACACCCCTACGGACTTAATTACTCAGACTTCAGATATATATATTTTTGCAACATCCTTGATCCATGTAGCGAGCTTTGGGCCAGTGACTCCCAAACCAGTTGGTTTTAGGGCACTAGGTGTTAAAACACCCTTACAGACTTAATAACTCGGATATCAGATTCTTTTTTTTTTTTAACTCCATCACTTTTTTGAGATGCTTTCTCCAATTAAACTAGAGCACTAAATATTACAAACTTTTCAAATACTGCTCATGTCTGTATGTTACTATGCATATTGATAATACCTGCCAACTGAGCATATGAAGATCCATTTTAGTCAGTTTTATGAGGAGAATTAAATTAAGTGATTCAAAAGGAAATAAACAAAAAAATTAACTTGTTTCGAAATAGGTTTGAAATACGTCTCAGGAGTGGAAACTCCTTACTCGGCTATCTCATACACCAATTTCACCTTCTTAGTCAAAATACAAGCACAAAAACGCAAAATATTTTTGAAATATTTTTGAAATTTTTTCAATTTTTTTGTATTTTTCGAAAAATTTTGAACTAAAAATAAAAAATTACACAAACTAAAAATAGATACTAATCAACTAATTTCCTCCCCCAAACCTAAATGAGACATTGTCCCCAATGTATTAAACAGTAGAAGAAGAGTTTAGAAGATAATACCTGATTAGCTGAAACTATACAGGAAAATTAAAGGTTAAGATCCAGATTAATCTGACGCTTCTTACCACGATCATTCTCAGACCAGTTTATCTTTGAAAGGATAGGGTCAATTTGTGGTTCAAAGGCTAATATTTGGTCAATTAGATCCGGGGCAGTTCTGGCAGTAAAGAGGAGTTCCTTCATAGGTTTTGTTACGAACCCATTTCTCCGAGCATCATCAAGAAACACACAAAGAAAATCATAAAATCCTTCAACGTTGTACAGTCCAAGCGGTTTCTGGTGTATGTTCAGGTTCGCCCAAGATAGCACTATAAAAATTTCCTCCAATGTGCCCAAGCCACCTGGCAAAGCAATAAAAGCATCAGCACGGTTAATCATTTCTACCAGTCGTTCAGACATACCTGGCACAATTAGTTCTTCTCCGTTTGATGGTCCAATAAGATTCGCCTCCGCCAAGGGTTTTGGAATGATTCACAATACTTGACTGCCTCCTTCCTGTAAGCCTTTGAAACGATCCCCATAAGTCCAAGATTTCCTCCCCCATATACTAAGTGCATATTCCTTGCAGCTAAGACTCGACTCAATTCTTGTGCTGCTTCTATGTATTGTGATTTAACACCAACACTAGTTCCGCAAAACACACAGATGTTTTCAACTCGTCTTCTTGAAGTGGCTTCCATGTTTTACTCTGGATGTCTTTCAAAAGTGCAATGATGAGTTGAATTTATAATAGCTGAAAAGGGTGAGTAAAAATAATAGCACTAGTACCTGCCAAATAACAATTATTAGTTAAATAGTACAGTAAATCGTGATAGTCAAAAAGGTTTGGATCCTGTCGGAGAAAATAAGAGAAAATAACAAAACAAATCACAATTATTAGGAAAAGATAAAGAGATATAATATGTACAAGAAACTTAGCGGCTTGATTGACGTCTATGCGTCAGGGACAAGCTTCCCATCCAATTTTCTTATAAATTGGCAAACAGGGTCTTTTTGAGTCAGATTCCCGAGACTTAACTGTTGTCTTTCCTTTAAAAATTGTGTATGTAATTTGCGAATGGCAATATGAACATATCCACTAGGATGCGTCTCAAGAGTCAAAGAAATATCATCCATAGACTCCTTACTCAAGCCATCCCTAATGAATTTAATTTTATCTTCGCGATTATCAGAAACCATTCCTAAAGAACGACAACGAGTATTGCAATTCCAGCGTCCACATTTGAAACAAACACCCATTTTCTTAGCTCTACGTTTCTTGGCATAGGTGCTTCTTCCAAAACCAGGCAAATAAGAAGTACAAGAATCAGAATACTCACCTGCTAATCGAACTCGTGCTTCGATTACCCAACGAATGTCTTTAGGAATACCATGGATCATTAGTAGTCTCATCCTTTCCAAGCGAGCTTTGTAAACTTTCATCAGAGAATTTTGAGGGAGAGAGGGAAATTGCTTGTGAAGATTTGCGAGAACTTCTTCCATCTTGTAATGACTAAATCTGCAAAAACTAAACACACAAAATTAAATCACACCAAATCACAATATATATACAAAGATTGCATGGGTTGCCTCCCTGCGAGCGCTAAGATTTAAGTCGTCAGCTAGACGTTGCTACTCGAACGTTATGCTGGATCTGAAAGTGTGACACTTTCTTTTTGTCGCTCGAATGATTCTCCCCAGTAGTGCTTGACACGCTGACTGTTAACTTTGAATGTGTTGTTAGTATTGGGATCCAATAACTCAACAGCTCCATATGGTAGAACCTGAGTGATCACAAATGGACCTGACCACCTTGATTTCAACTTTCCAGGGAAAAGTTTCAACCTCGAGTTGTACAACAACACCTGCTGCCTTGGTTCCAACTGTCTGTGCACTATTTTTCGGTCATGCCATTTCTTGTTCTTTTCTTTGTACAATTTGGCATTCTCATAGGCCTGTAGGCGAAATTCCTCCAATTCATTGAGTTGGTGAAGTCTTTTCTCTCTTGCAGCTTGTGGATCAAGATTCAACTTCTTCAGTGCCCAGTACGCCTTGTGTTCAAGTTCAACTGGCAGGTGGCATGCTTTCCCAAACACCAATCGATATGGTGACATACCAATGGGTGTCTTGTAAGCTGTCCGGTAGGCCCATAATGCGTCATCGAGTTTTGTAGACCAGTCTCTCCTTGTTGATCCAACGGTTCTCTCCAAGATTCTTTTGATTTCCCTATTTGAAACTTCAACCTGTCCATTTGACTGTGGATGGTAAGCAGTGGCAACCTTATGAGTAACTCCGTATTTTGATAGGAGTGCATCAAAATATCTGTTGCAGAAATGTGTGCCACCATCACTGATAATTGCACGAGGTGTTCCGAACCGAGTGAAAATATTATTTTTTAGGAATTTGATAACCACTTTTGAATCATTGGATGGCAGTGTAATTTCTTCAACCTATTTGGAGACGTAGTCTACAGCAACCAGGATGTACAGATTTCCGAATGATGGTACAAAGGGTCCCATGAAATCAATACCCCAAACATCAAATATCTCGACTTCCAGAATATTTTGCAACGGTCCTTCATTTCTTCTCGAAATATTCCCCGTTCTCTGGCACCTGTCACATTGAAGAGAAAACAAGTAAGCATCTTAAAAAGAGTGGGCCAGAACAAACCTGATTGTAAAACTTTTGCTGCAGTTTTGTCCCCACTGAAATGTCCGCCATATGGTGATGAATGACAATGCTGCAAAACACTGTTGACTTCCTCATGTGGAACGCATCGTCTCAATAATTGATCAGCACATCGTTTGAACAGGTACGGCTCATCCCAAACATAGTGCTTGACTTCTTTGAAAAACTTCTTCCGTTGCTGAGTTGTCCATTCCAACGGCCATTTTCCTGACACAATGTAGTTGACATAGTCAGCATACCAAGGAACTTCCTGCTGTTTCATGGCAAATAGCTGTTCATCTGGAAAAGTTTCTTTGATTGAAAGTTCTTTGCCAGCTGTTTCTCCATTCTCGAGCCTCGATAAATGATCTGCCACTTGGTTTTCTGTCCCTTTTCTGTCTCGAATCTCCACGTCGAATTCTTGCAGAAGAAGTATCCAACGGATCAATCTAGGTTTAGCATCTTTCTTCGCGATCAGATATTTGATTGCTGAATGATCTGTGTAGACCACCACTTTGGGACCCAGTAGATAAGAGCGGAATTTGTCAAAAGCAAACACAAATGCAAGCAACTCCTTTTCAGTGGTTGTGTAGTTGAGCTGAGCTTCATTCAGAGTCCTACTGGAGTAATAAATGGTGTGGAAATTCTTTGCTTTGTGTTGTCCCAAAACTGCACCTACAGCAAAATCACTAGCATCGCACATCACCTCAAATGGAAGAGTCCAGTCTGGTGCTACTATGATGGGAGCAGAGAGCAACTTCTGTTTCAAGATTTCAAAAGCTTCATGGCATTCTTTGTTGAAGTTGAAAAGCACATCCTTCTCCAGAAGATTGCAAAGAGGTTTTGCAATCTTGGAAAAGTCTTTGATAAATCTCCTGTAAAAACCTACATGTCCAAGAAAACTCCGAATCCCTTTGACAGTTGTTGGTGGAGGTAGTTTTTCAATTGTCTCGATCTTTGCTTTGTCTACCTCGATTCCCTTTTGTGAGATCCGGTGTCCCAGAACAATGTCTTCTTGAACCATGAAGTGGCATTTCTCCCAGTTGAGTACCAGGTTTGTGTCTTCGCACCTTTGTAACACATGTTCCAGATTATGCAAGCAATGGTCAAAAGAATCTCCAAACACAGAAAATTCATCCATGAATACCTCCATACTCTGCTCCAACATATCTGAGAAGATGGCCATCATGAACGCTGAAATGTGGCTGGGGCATTACATAATCCAAATGGCATCATGCGGAAAGCAAAAGTGCCATACGGACATGTAAAGGTGGTTTTCTCCTGATCTTCTGGGGCGATAGCAATCTGATTGTACCCTGAATATCCGTCCAGAAAGCAATAGTACTCATGTCCTGCCAGTCTATCCAGCATTTGATCAATGAATGGCAACGGAAAATGGTCATTCCTCGTAGCTTTGTTTAACTTTCGGTAATCCATGCATACTCTCCATCCAGTCACCGTTCTTGTTGGAATTAGTTCATTCGTTTCATTAGTGACCACAGTAATTCCTCCTTTCTTCGGTGCACACTGCATAGGACTCACCCAACTGCTATCTGAGATGGGGTAAATGATGCCAACATCCAACCATTTGATTATTTCTTTCTTTACAACTTCTTTCATGATTGGATTGAGTCTCCGTTGGTGCTCCACTGTGAGTTTGTACTCATCATTCATCAGGATCTTGTGCATGCAAAATGATGGACTAATGCCTCGAATGTCAGCTATAGTCCAGCCAATGGCTTTCTTGTGCTCTCATAAAACTCTCAATAATTTTTCTTCATGTTCCAATGTTAGATAAGAAGAAATAATAATAGGTAATTCAGAAGAGTTTCCAAGAAATGCATACCTGAGATGGTTCGGAAGTAGCTTCAACTCCAATTGTGGTGGTTCTTCAATCGAAGGCTTGATTCGATCTTTCTTTGGGAGGTCCAGACTTTCAACTGGTGTTGTTGATTTGAAATGAAACGGCTTGTCAAGATAGTTGATGTATTCCAGAATTTCAGCATCAAGCTCGTTGTCAGTCATGTTGGTGATGCAAGCTTCAAGTTTGTCCATAGGAATTGTATCAGTATCCTGGATGATACTATCAACAACATCAATTATGAAACATTCCTCCTCCTTTTCATCGCTCGGGAATTTCATGGCTTTGAAAACATTGAAAGTAACTTCTTGGTCCTGAACTTTCATGGTTAGTTCACCTTTTTGTACATCAATCACAGTTCGTCCTGTCGCCAAGAATGGTCTCCCAAGGACAATAGGCACATCTTTGTCTTCTTCCATGTCAAGGATGATGAAATCTGCTGGGAGAATAAGTTTGTCAACTTTGACCAGCACATCTTCCATGACTCCTCTCGGAAATACGAGCGTTCGATCAGCAAGTTGTAGTGAAACTGAGGTGGCATTGCTTCTCCAATTTGCAGTTTCCTGTAAATAGAAAAAGGCATCAAATTAACACTTGCACCTAAGTCACATAAAGCCTTACCGATATAATGTTCTCCAATAGTGCACGGGACTGTGAAACTTCCAGGATCTTTCAACTTCGGGGGAAGTTTCCTCTGAATGATAGCACTGCATTCTTCCGATAATGCTACTGTCTCATAATCTCCCAATCTCCATTTTCATGAAAGAATGTCTTTCATGAATTTGACATAACTGGGCATTTCTTCCAAGGCTTCTGCAAATGGAATGTTGATATGCAGCTTTTTGAACACCTCTAAGAATCGAGCGAACTGTTTGTCTAGTTTGTTTTTATGAAGACGCTGAGGAAAAGGTGGAGGTGGAGTGATCTGTTCTTTTTCCTTTGCTTCTTTTTCCTCCATCTGTGGAACTGCATCTTTTGGAACTTCCTCGATTGTTGTCTTGATTCCAACATCTTTGTTGATTTCAGTACCGCTTTTCAAGGTAATGGCTTGACATTGCTCCTTCCCTCGGTTCCTTGGATTTGGTTCTGTGTTGTTGGGAAGATTTCCTGGCGGTCTATAACTCTGAGCATTGGCCAGTTGTCCAATTTGATTCTCCAGTGCTTTGATAGAAGTTGATTGGTTTTGAAACATAGCTTCATATTTTTTTAACTGAGCTAGCACTTCTGCCATTACTGGTTCTTTTTCATGCTCCTGGCCTTTGTTCTGTTGCTGAAATCCAGGTGGTGGATAGTTCTGCTGTTGGAATCCAGGTGGTGGATTATTCCTTTGCCCTGAATTGTTGCTCCATGAAAAGTTAGGATGATTCCTCCACCCTGGGTTGTAGGTGTTGGAATATGGATTGTTCCACTGTCTATTGAAATTATTGACATAATTCACCGTCTATTCAGGTTGGGTTGGCTCTGGTGCTCCTCCATAAGGTGAACTAGTGGCTTCATGGTTATTTTGTGTGTTGAGAGTCTCCATATATTTGCAAATCTGATCCAGCTTGGCATTGACTGCTGAATTGGCTCCAACTTCATAAATTCCTGCAATTCTTTGAATCAGGCTCATTTCTGTTGGCCACAAGGAATTATTGTTGGTCATTTCTTCAATTAGGTCCCAGGCTTGATCTTCTCCTTTTGCCATCAAAGCTCCTCCAACAGCAGCATCAATTGTGGTTCTCATTATTCCAGAAAGTCCATTATAGAAGGTTTGGACTTGGAGCCATTTTGGAATCTCATGGTGAGGACATTTCCGGAGTAAATCTTTGTACCTTTCCCAAGCTTTGTAAAGAGTTTCTGAATCTTGTTGCACAAAGGATGTGATGTCATTTCTCAGCTTTCCAGTTCTGGCTGGTGGAAAGTACTTTGCAAGGAATTTGGTGGCTAGATTGTTCCATGTTGTGATGGAACCTGCTGGTAGTGAATGTAACCAAGCTTTAGCTCTGTCCTTCAAGGAGTATGGGAAAATACGCAGTCTCATAGCTTCTTCAGCTTCTCGGTTGTAATTGAAAGTGTCGCAAACTTCCAGGAAGTTGCTGATGTGGGTATTAGGATCTTCAATTGCATTCCCCCCAAACTGAACTGACTGCTGTATCATCTGAATGCAAGTTTTGATGTCACCCGCATTGGCTGGTAAGGGAGGAAGTACAATACATGAAATGAGTCTGTCTCGGAATGGTTCTGTCTCGAATATGAATTGGTGGTGCAGCCTCCAAAGGTTCAGGTTCCATGTTAACAATTGCTTCTTGGCCTTCTCGCCTTTCCCTTCTCAACTGTCTGATGGTTCTTTCAATCTCTGGGTCAAGCGGTCGGAGTTCAAAGCTTCTGGTTCGTCTCATGAAAGATCTGAGAACAAAACACAAGAAAACAAAAACAATAAGTAAAAAGAAATTAGATACAAGTAAAGGTATCTAACCTCAAAACTAATAATAAAAGATAAATAAGTCCCCGGCAACGGCGCTAAAAACTTGATCGGTGTAATCACACACGCATATAACGCAAGCGCACGTATCGTTCTGTTGGTTTCTATTATTAGTCCCAAGAAAGCATAAGCAAATGAACACATGATTTATATATATAAAACTTGAAGCATGGCAGAATCATACTTACAAAGCTTGTGATGAAAAATAATGAAGAAAATCCTTAGTCTCCAAGGTGGAAATTTTCGGCCAAGATGAAATGAAGAAGAAGCTCCAAGCTTTCTTTGTATTCCAAGCTCCAAGGATGTTTCCCTATCACCTCATTTGTTCCTTCAATGTGCTAGCAAATGGAGAAAATGAAAAACAATTTTTCCTTTGCCAATAGAAGCTCATGGCATGGAGAGAGAGAGAGAGAAGTTTTTGGTTTTTGATATTTCTTTCTAAAAGAGAATAATGAAAAACAATTACCAAAATATTTGGTATATGCCTTTTCAAAAGTCAAATTCAACTTTCCCTCCAAAAAGCCATTAAATGGCCTCACCTACTTACATCATGAATAGTGACAATGTGTCACTCAATAAAGGTGACTTGTGACATCCATCAACTAGTCATGTCAAGTGATGTGACTTCGCGATGTGACTTGCGGGCCCCACTCGTTTCAAAATACGAATGTGTCCGCAAACACTTTCGGGCTCGGTTTCGCTAATTCTGAATTAACGAATTTCCGTCGCGACGTAAATTAAATAATTATGCCTAGCGAAATCACTATTCACGTCGCTAATGAATTAATTCTAAATTAATTCGTTTGCCCGAATTAAAATCCGATTTTAATTCCGCGTCGAAATCTAATTTCGTTTAATATATCGAATATATTATTTTATCGATTAATTCCAAATTAATCGTTCTCTCTCTAAATTAGGCATTTTATCCAAGATAAAGTCTCTCCGTAATTAATCCAAGATTAATAAAGTTCGAATCAATATCATAGGTGAATCTTCAGGAAGCGACCCAAGAGATCTCCAGATATGTTGACAGTAAATACGGTCGTCGGATAATTCAAACACGTACGTACCTCGTACTACGTTTTTACCGATTTACAAGACAAGGTTGGCTTCTAGCAAAGCGCCATGCCTACCCAATTCTCCAGAAATATTCTTATTGGAATATTAGATCTTTATCAAGCGTAGTATACCGTAGTATTGCGTACATTGATCTAGTATCGGACGATCACATGTTAGGCCTGGGGCTGGAAATGTGTCTGCCCCGTACGAAACATATATCAGACATCAACCAACTAGTCTCTTTAAATCGGACAATCCTGACCTGGTCATATTGTCCCGACGGTTGCAACCTTTTTATAGAGAACTAGTTCTGTATCCTGCGCGATCATCATCTCCATATGTCTAAAGTGATACTTCCATCTTGACATCACACCCAGTACACTACGATTCTCGATAAACCCAGAAGAGGTGTACACAGAACCGGTTAAAGCCCCGAACCACCAAAACCAAAGTTTACCGATTATCGCAAGCACTAGCGATGCAAGTCTCAGGTTAAGACCATATACACCTACCCTGATGCGGCCTCCCATAGACACACAGACATACTACCAATGGGATTCCGCGGGGTCTATCCAGAGCGAAGTTGTTTTCCGTACCATCGGTAAAACACAACCTCCTATCGCACTTGCATAAGTATCCTATACTTAAATATATGAGAACTATGCCGTTGTGCCCTCACAACGCGCACAAGTGCAATACTAGTCTATTCCGCATTATCGATGTCCGATCTCGATAATACTCCGACTAGGGATATTTAATGATTAAACCTTTTATATTGATATTGTCTCATATCATCTCAATACGGAACTAATCATATGGACTTTCGCCATTTATATATCAAAGTAAATAAATTACAAAACGGCAAAAGGCAATTTCATTATCACATAGTTAATTTTGTACAATAATACAATATCATTTACAAAACAGTGACGCTATGGGTCATAATGTCTAACAATCTCCCACTTGGCCTATAGCCAGTCACTCAAGCATCTAATACCTGAACTATGTACATGTCGTTCAAACACATGCTGAAGAACAGCCTTCGTCTGCGGATCTGCAATGTTGTCATCCGATGCGACCTTCTCGACCTTTACATCGCCACGATGTAAAATCTCCCGAATCAGATGGTAACGCCGAAGAACATGCTTGGATCGTTGATGAGACCTTGGCTCCTTAGCTTGTGCTATAGCCCCATTATTGTCACAATACAATGGAACGGGCTCAGCTGCTAACGGAACTACTCCTAATCCGATTAGGAATTTTCAGATCCAAACTGCCTCCTTTGCTGCTTCCTACGCAGCGATATACTCCGCTTCTGTTGTTGAATCGGCAACAGTATCTTGCTTGGAAGATTTCCAGCTCACTGCTCCGTTATTCAAACAAAAAATATACCCCGATTGCGACTTAAAGTCGTCCTTGTCGGTTTGGAAACTTGCATCGGTGTACCCAGACACCTCAAGTTCTCCACCTCCATAAATTAAGAAAGTATCCTTAGTTCGTCTAAGATACTTAAGGATACTCTTAACTGCCATCCAGTGACCTTCACCTGGATCGGCCTGATAGCGACTGCACATGCTCAAAGCATATGACACATCAGGTCGCGTACATATCATGGCATACATGATCGATCCGACTGCCGAGGCGAACGGTATCCGACTCATGTTATCTCTCTCTTCTTGAGTCTTAGGACACATGTCTTTAGACAGAAGGATACCACGTGACATTGGCATCAATCCCCTTTTGGATTGATCCATGTTGAATCGCTTCAACACTTTGTCAATATATGTACTCTGGGAGAGTCCCAGCAGCTTTCTAGATCTATCCAGGTAGATCTTTATTCCCAGAATAAAGGCTGCTTCTCCCAGATCTTTCATGGAGAATTTTAATGAAAGCCAAGCTTTCACCGACGTTAGCATGGGAATGTCATTGCCTATAAGCAATACGTCGTCGACATAAAGGACAATAAAAGTCAGTGCACTCCCACTAGTCTTCTTTTATACACAAGGGTCATCTGCGTTTTGCACGAAATCATATTCTTTTATGATCTCATCAAAACGCTGATTCCATGACCGTGATGTCCGCTTCAATCCATAAATGGATCGATTTAACTTACAAACCTTGTTTGCAAGTCTAGGTACGATAAAACCGTCAGGCTGTTGCATATAAACATCCTCCAAAAGGTTTCCGTTAAGGAAAGCGGTTTTAACGTCCATCTGCCATATCTCGTAATCGAAATATGCAGCTATTGCAAGCATAATACGAATGGATTTAATCATGGCAACGGGTGAGAAAGTTTCGTTATAATCAATACCATATTGTTGACGATACCCCTTTTCTACAAGCCTAGCTTTGTACGTTTGCACGTTGCCATCCATGTCGGTCTTCTTCTTGAAGATCCATCTGCATCCAATAGGCTTTACGCCTTCTGGTGCATCAACCAGTGTCCAAACTTGGTTGGCATACATGGAATCCATCTCGGACTTCATGGCTTCTTGCCATAAAGCGGAATCAATATTTTGTATTGCTTCCTCATATGTAGCCGGTTCATTTTCCTCAATAAGATTAATATCTACATGAGGCGAGATCAGGAACCCATACCTCTCAGGTACTGTCCTGACTCTCTCCGACCTACGCGGTCCTTATGTATATGAATATTGTGGTATAGACTCATCCCGGATGGTCTGTTCATGTTCCGTCGTTGATTCATTGCCAGGAACAGTATCACTACGATTTTCATCGAGCTCCACTTTCCTCCCACTTACCACTGCATCTAGGAATTCCTTCTCAAGGAAAAATGCATGTAGAGCAACAAATACTTTGTTCTCTTGTGGGTGATAGAAGTAATATCCTTTGGTTTCCCTAGGATATCCCACGAAAAGGCATTTATCTGATTTGGGTTCTAGTTTGGTTCCTTCCAAACGTTTAACATATGCCCAGCATCCCCAAATCTTCAGGAAAGAGAAACCCGGTTTCCTTCCTGTCCATATCTCATATGGAGTCTTTTCAACAGACTTTGACGGAACCTTATTCAAAATAAGTACTGCACTGTTTAATGCGTATCCCCAGAAGGATATTGGTAGCTCAGTGCGACTCATCATCGACCTTACCATGTCTAACAAGTTACGGTTTTTCCGTTCAGACACACCGTTTAATTACGGTGTTCCAGGAGGAGTCCACTGTGAAAGAATACCATATTCTTTCAAGTAATCTTGACACTCATAACTTAAGTATTCGCCACCACGGTCCGACCACAATGTCTTAATACTCTTGCCTGTTTCTTTTTCTACTTCGTGTCGAAACTCTTTGAATTTCTCAAAAGTTTCCGACTTGTGTCTCATTAGATACACATAACCATAACGAGATGCATCATCCGTAAAGGTTACGAAGTAATGATATCCACCTCTAGCCTGGCTAGACATGGGCCCACATACGTCACTATGAACGAGGGCTAACAGTTCTGTGGCACGTTCACCTTTACCGCTAAAAGGTGACTTAGGCATTTTCCCTAAAAGACAAGATTCGCAGACATCATATGAATTAAGATCAAATCCGTCCAAGTATCCACTCTTCGAAAGTGTGGATATGCGAGTCTTGTTGATGTGTCCCAGACGACAATGCCACATGTAAGCTTCATCTTTTAGATTACTCCTTTTGAGCCTTTTGTTTGTTATTTTAGGAGATTCATTTATATTCAAAATGTAAAGACCATTATTTGCAACGGCAGTGTAAATTTCTGCATCATCTTTATACAAATAACACCCAGTGTTTCTAAATACAAAAGTGTACCCATGTTGGGTTAATAAAGATACAGATATGATATTCCTAGTCAAACTAGGTATATAATAACAGTTCAAAAGTTTAAGTACATGCCCCGAGGGAAGTTCCAAAACAAAAGTCCCTACAGCCAAAACAGGAACTGGAGTTCCGTTTCCGACTCGTAGATCAACCTCCCCTGAAGCCAGCATCCTGCTATTCTGCAGATCCTGCAAATCAGTACATATATGAGCAGCACAACCAGAATCAAAAATCCAATTTTTAAGACTAGAAGTAGTCATATTTATTTCAATAACAAACATACCAGAGGCTAGTGCCTTACCTGCCTTGATATCCTCCCTTTGTCCCTTGCCCACTCGGCAGTCACGTTTCCAGAGACCCTTTTTTGCCGCATTTGTGGCAGACATCTTGAGACTTGTCCTTTGGCTTCCCAGAAGCTTTTGTCAACTTGCCTTTACCCTTGTTCTTATGTTTCCTCTTCTTCACCCCTCCAGTTGCCTTGGGCCCAGCCCTTGGCGCCTGAGAGGTCGATGCATAGTGCGCCTCGCGCTTGCCCTCTTTTAGGAGTTCCTTTTCAGACTCCTTCAACATGGATAACAGCTCTCCAAGAGTGTCATCCGTATCCATCAACTTGTAGTTGATTATGATTTGTCTCCAAGAATCAGGAAGTGACTGTAAGAGTATGTCTATAGTCAGCTCAGCCTCCAAGACTATTCCCATCTTGGCCAACTCATCAATATCGGCGATCATTTGAGTCCCGTGGGCCTCAACTGATGCGCCTTCAGTCATTCGGGCGCGGAAGAGTTTCTTCACCAACTCATACCTCTCCATCCGCTCATTAGTGCGGTGGAGATCTTGCAGTCTAGCCATCATATTATAAGGATCCAAGTCCCTATTCTGGCGACGAAAGTGCTGAGTCATCGAAGCCAACATAACAGACTGAGCTGTGTCACAATCCTCGCTGTGAGTTTTCCATAACTCCAGCTCAAGTGGCTCAGTGGGTTTAGGCGGGAGAGGTGTCTGTATAGTGTACAGCAGCCTCTCAGCCCCAAGGACTATCCTCAGGTTCATTTCCCAATCAGCGAAGTTTGTGCCCTTAAAGACATTATCACCCATGATGATGTCTCGGACATTTCCCTTGCTTGCCATCTCAACCACGAAAGTCTAACTATCTAGTTGATGATAAAATGGGTATATCAAACTGTTACAAGAAAAAATAACAATGTATTAGTCCAACTAATTTTTAATAAATAGACGAAATAATTTTGAAAGACGCGTAAGGCTAAGTATCTGAACGAAATTGCAAATTCAATACTAGCCTCCCACTATTTTCATCAAGTCTCTAACCCTCTGTTGAGAACTCGGGAAATCCTATTTCCTAGTGGGCTAGGATCCCGTTAAATAACACACAACCTTGACTTTGGCCAACAAGCTGTATGCTATTTAACTAGGTAGATCTCAAAGATCAATTGGATCTCCCAATTCCTAGATCCGGTTAGGTGGACATCCAAGTCCAAAACATGTATATTACTTATGCCAATGTATCTAATACATTTTCCTAACCATATCCTCCGAATCATCTAGGCCTTGGCTTTGGCACAACAAACCTAATGATTCGAGTTAAGCAGGACCCATTGACAAGGAAAGTTTCGTAATCAATGTCGTTGGACAAGAAGTGATCTTGACTTTGGCCAACAAATCACAACTTGGACAAGACAACGATGTGGAACAAAACTCTCATGATTTAAGTACATCCTCAATTGACAAAGGTCTTGACTTTGGCCAACAAACCAATGCCAATTTTGGATCTTGAACAAAAATCATTCAACGGAAGGATAATCGCTTAATATAGGTTGAGGGATTTTTGCGTAATTGGCAACCAATTTATTATCTTTATTAGGTCTCAACATCATACACCCTTAAGCATGCTTCTAAAACATCATAAAGCGCGTAAAGTAAATTAATAGTAATATGCGGATGGATATATAAAACAACTTGTTCCTAGAACAAATCACTCCCTTTCCTCTCCCCGATAGCACTATTCTTCTTCTACCCAATTACATAATACAATAAGAGAAACCTCATTTACATTGAGGGGAATTAGGTGAGAAGAGAATACAAAGAGATAAAAGAGATAAGGCTGGACACGCAGGTCCAATTTTATAATTTAAATTTACAATAATTCCTAGAATTACCCTTTCCCTTCTAATATTCATCCGATATACACTATTCATTCATCACATACATATATATTCAATCAAGACAAGCTATACAACCAATCTAATCCAATTAATTAGTCTTTGTTTAAGTGATCATCCAATGTTCAAACAACGGTTTTGATTTTGCGCGAGTCCAACTCGTTTGAGAATAAGTACATAAGGTACGAATTCAAGAATTATATCGAACTACTTGTTAAATCCAATTTAAGTCGTATTGAATACTAATTCAATTCATTTAATTCCAAATTAAATGTTTACACTTTTAATGTGCTTTAAAGACTTAGATTCTAAATCTAATCTAATTGGGTCTCAAAGCCCAACTAACATCCAATGTTTGTTTAATTAAAGTCCAATGGGCTTTCAATTGATTTATTAAGGCTTGGGCTTTGGTCAATGTGGGTCAAACCCAATTACCAAACCCAAATAAGGAATCACCCTTAAATGCCATAAAATCAATTTCAAGCCCATAAGGCCCAATTAAACATAAAAGCCCATTTTACTATATTTGGACTTAATGGAGTGATTTAGGCCCAAAATGGATCCGATCCTTTTGGCCCAAATCTACTTGGCCCAACCAAGCCCATTATGCCCAAATATAATAATACAAGCCCAATTTTACAATTAAGCCCATTAATTAAATTTCAATATTCCAAATTTTAAAATTCAATTAATTAAAGTGTAAATCCATGATTAATTCATTAAACCAAATATTTCCAAAAACCAATTAATTTATTAATCATCACTTGTTCAAAACATATGTCCAACATTTATTTGAACAAAAAAATCAAGTCCTTTTACATGTCTTTTGCATTCGGCCAAGAGGAAATTTTTGGTTCGATTTGTTTTTCAATCCGATTGAATCACTAATCTACGTCCCGTATATGTTTTAAGTCATCTAATGAACTTGTACACAAAAAATTCCAATCCAATGCAAGGACCTCCATATTCGGCCAAAGCAACAAATTTGGGGAAAAATCATCCAATGCATTTTTCTCAAAATTGATCATGTATAACACTATATTACATACATATAAGCATACTTAATCATCAAATTTCACAAGAACATGCTTCAATCAATTTTACCCAAATTAACCCTAATGTATTTCATGCTTAAACATGGCTCCATGATACCATTGTTGGTTTCTATTATTAGTCCCAAGGAAAGCATAAGCAAATGAAACACATGATTTATATATATAAAACTTGAAGCATGGCGGAATCATACTTACAAAGCTTGTGATGAAAAATGATGAAGAAAATCCTTGAGTCTCAAAGGTGGAAATTTTCGGCCAAGATGAAATGAAGAAGAAGCTCCAAGCTTTCTTTGTATTCCAAGCTCCAAGGATGTTTCCCTATCACCTCCTTTGTTCCTTCAATGTGCTAGCAAATGGAGAAAATGAAAAACAATTTTTCCTTTGCCAATAGAAGCTCACGGCATGGAGAGAGAGAGAGAGAGAAGTTTTTTGTTTTTGATATTTCTTTCTAAAAGAGAATAATGAAAAACAATTACCAAAATATTTGGTATATGCCTTTTCAAAAGTCAAATTCAACTTTCCCTCCAAAAAGCCATTAAATGGCCTCACCTACTTACATCATGATAGTGACAATGTGTCACTCAATAAAGGTGACTTGTGACATCCATCAACTAGTCATGTCAAGTGATGTGACTTCGCGATGTGACTTACGGGCCCCACTCGTTTCAAAATACGAATGTGTCCGCAAACACTTTCGGGCTTGGTTTTGCTAATTCCGAATTAACGAATTTCCGTCGCGACGTAAATTAAATAATTATGCCTAGCGAAATCACTATTCACGTCGCTAACGAATTAATTCTAAATTAATTCGTTTGCCCGAATTAAAATCCGATTTTAATTCCGCGTCGAAATCTAATTTCGTTTAATATATCGAATATATTATTTTATCGATTAATTCCAAATTAATCGTTCTCTCTCTAAATTAGGCATTTTATCCAAGATAAAGTCTCTCCGTAATTAATCCAAGATTAATAAAGTTCGAATCAAATATCATAGGTGAATCTTCAGGAAGCGACCCAAGAGATCTCCGGATATGTTGGCAGTAAATACGGTCGTCGGATAATCCGAACACGTACGTACCTCGTACTACGTTTTTACCGATTTACAAGACAAGGTTGGCTTCTAGCAAAGCGCCATGCCTACCTAATTCTCAAGAAATATTCTTATTGGAATATTAGATCTTTATCAAGCGTAGTATACCGTAGTATTGCGTACATTGATATAGTATCGGACGATCACATGTTAGGCCTGGGGCTGGAAATGTGTCTGCCCCGTACGAAACATATATCAGACATCAACCAACTAGTCTCTTTAAATCGGACAATCCTGACCTGGTCATATTATCCCGACGGTTGCAACCTTTTTATAGAGAACTAGTTCTGTATCCTGCGCGATCATCATCTCCATATGTCTAAAGTGATACTTCCATCTTGACATCACACCCAGTACACTACGATTCTCGATAAACCCAGAAGAGGTGTACACAGAACCGGTTAAAGCCCCGAACCACCAAAACCAAAGTTTACCGATTATCGCAAGCACTAGCGATGCAAGTCTCAGGTTAAGACCATATACACCTACCCTGATGCGGCCTCCCATAGACACGCAGACATACTACCAATGGGATTCCGCGGGGTCTATCCAGAGCGAAGTTGTTTTCCGTACCATCGGTAAAACACAACCTCCTATCGCACTTGCATAAGTATCATATACTTAAATATATGAGAACTATGCTGTTGTGCCCTCACAACGCGCACAAGTGCAATACTAGTCTATTCCGCATTATCGATGTCCGATCTCGATAATACTCCGACTAGGGATATTTAATGATTAAACCTTTTATATTGATACTGTCTCATATCATCTCAATACGGAACTAATCATATGGACTTTCGCCATTTATATATCAAAGTAAATAAATTACAAAACGACAAAAGGCAATTTCATTATCACATAGTTAATTTTGTACAATAATACAATATCATTTACAAAACAGTGACGCTATGGGTCATAATGTCTAACACGTTCAAGTAGTATAAAAAATATCGATCCCACGAGGACTTAATACCTAATTTATTAATTTAACTGAGGCTAAACGATTACTGGTATCTAACAAATTGTTTGATTTGATTTGAAATGGCGATGATTCTAAATTTAAAAACAAGTAAATAAAATTACGCAAAAGAATACTGAAGAAAAATTCAAATTTATAAAACTATCCAGGGTTGTGATTTATTCCAATATTATTTAAAAGATGAAGTGGTTATCTTATTGCTGGGTAATATATTGATTTATTAACCTGGAACACTAAATTATGTAAACGCCTCTTCCGATGGTCAATTACAAATACCTAGTATAATCCAATTGAATCATATGTCTATGTCAACCAAATTACCTAGATTCATTAAGATTAAGTTCCAATTATGGCTACCCCCGCCCGACAGGTATATTCATATCCTGTAAGGAAATCTATTAAAGGGTTATCTATCCTCAAGGAAGATCGTGGGCTATTGAGTCTAAGGTCTTAAACACAAAATCCATTTTCCAAGTTCATTTTCAGTTTACCTAATCAATTTTATTAATGGCCAGTTAATTAAAAAGCATTAAAATTAAGACTCAATAAATAAATCTTTATATTACCCAAACTATAATTTAACCCTTTATAAACCGGTAGTATTGGATGTCATCACAACCCCAGATATCTAACTTAGTTACGACACATAACTAGGGCTAATGAAATAAAAGACATAAAATTAAAATGCTGAAAAGTAATTGCGGTAAAGTAAAAGCTGAAAAGTAAATTACAATAAATTAAATGCTAAGGTAAAAGGAATTAACTTCTACTATTTACTATTTAGATATCTCCCATAATATAACATATAAACTTGTGATAATTTACCAACCAGCCATATAGGTGGTAACCTGATTAAGTCAAATTAAGTCCAACCAGCCATTAAGGCGGTAATAATAATTGTCCATAATCCAGCCATATATAGGCGGTAAGAAACTTTAATTACCAACCGACCAATCTGGCGGTATCCTTATTTAGTCAGGTTTAACCAGATTAAAATGAATTACCAACCGGCCAATATAGCGGTATCCTTGTTAAGTCAAATTTTAAATAGTGAATATATTATAATTATGGGAGATTAATCTAAATAGCAATAATAAAAGCTTTACCTTTCACCCCCAGCAAAGGAGAAATTATCTCCTCATTGCTTGAAAAATAAAAACTGCAAAATTAAAGAAAGGAAAAGATTGTGCGTGAAAGTAAATTACGGAAAGTAAAAACTAAAAAGTAAAGAAAAAAAGTGCGAAAGCAGAAATTAATTACTGAAAGCTATAAATAAATAAACAAGATACAATCTTTTATTTATTCTTTAGGAAATTTCAAAGAAGAAAGTATGAATTTTACAAATGAAATGGCTTGGTATTTATAGGCAAAATTTTGCCTTCCATCAAATTCTACACCAAATCCATTATTAATTTCTCCACTAATTACTCCACCAAATCCATAATTGCTCCACTAATTGCTTATCTTGTTTGGTGATGATTTGATAATTTTTATTAATTATTTATTAATTTATATTTTGCTTTGAAAATGATTGATAATGACTTTAATAATTACACACAACACACTTCTGGATAGTTCATCAATTTCGGTCATGAAATCTTCAGAATTAGAAAATATTTTGTCTTTCAAAGTTGTAGTTCTTTGAGTCTTCTTTAATCTGGAACTTGAATCAGCTCAATCCGATATCGGAGTAAAAAGTTATGCCCAAAATACGACAGATGCGCAAAATTGGAATTTCCAAAACTGCACTTCGTCAAAACGCCCTTTCAAGTTTCCAATCTCCAAAATTAAAATATCAAGTCCAATAATTGCCCTTAATTGACCCACATTTCATCCTAAATGATTTCATTGAGACCCGATATTATTTTATCTGCAAAATAAACTAAAATATATCAAAACGTTCATCAAACCCGAGAAACTAAACAAAATATTAAGTAAAATGGGCGGTAAATATTGATATATTTTCCGCTCATCAGTACATATCTAACGTCAGTAAGTATCCTAACTCTACCATTATGAAGTTTAAGAGTTATGTCCCCAACTCTCTTTATCCTACAAGTATTGTCATTACCCATATACACAGTTCATTGGTCAGAATTTCTAAAGTTGAGAAACCAGTCTCTATACGGACTCATGTGAAAGGAACACCCGGAGTCCAGAATCCATTCTCTACTAATGTGATCACTAGACACAGTCAATGCCTCAGATAGGCACATCGTCCCCTTTTCGGCAGCCACAGTAGCGCTGCCTTCATTTTTCTGTTCCCTAATGAACTTATAAAAATCCTTTTAAGATGTCCCATCTTCCCACAATGATAGCACTTCTTGTCACTATTCTTATTCTTATCCTGTTTGTTCTTTTTCTTCCCTTTAGGTTCTTGGTTATTAGTCTGATGATTATTCGGACCATTATATTTCCTTTCATTTTTTCCTTTCACGAATAAGTTCGCTCCACCTCTCCTACTGGTTTTAAGTTCTAGCTCTCTAGCCCTTACACCAGATATCACCAAGTCTAGCTTAAGTACAACTCCTGTGTACTGTAGAGAGTTCTTAACGACACTATATTCTTCAGGCAGTGCATTTAATAGAATCATAGCTTCGCTAGAGTCTCCTAGGGCTTGGTCCGTTCCTTTAAGGATTTGAGTCATTTTCGTGAATTCATCCAAATTATCATCTATCGACTTATTAGTATCCATCTTGTAATTAAACAAATTTCCCTTTAAGAACACTAAATTTGGAGCAGAAACAACAGAATAAAGAGATTCGAGTTTACCCCAGAGTTGAATGGCCGTGTCCATTCCATCAACCTTTCTGATGACTGAGTCTCCCAAGTGGAGGAAGATCAAGTTGTACGCCTCTTCCAGGATTTCATCTTTCGTGTCCTTCTCCATCTTAGGCCATTTTTCTGGATCGGGTTCCAACGCCAAGGCCACCTTATGGTGGGATAGCAAAACCCTCATTTTCTTCTTCAAAGTGGTGAAATCCCCTTTTCCGTCAAATATGCCAATATCGAGTCTCATAGTCGATATTTTTTATTTCCTTTTACAGTAATCACCCAATGATAATTCCGCAATCACTATCGGCAATTACTCCCCAATCCAGCCCAACCAGAATCGGCAATTGCTCCCCCAAACAACTTCAACAGAGCTTAATCTCCCAAATAGCAGCTTCAACCGAATTTACCAGAGAATACACCCCTGTTCCTACTGTAAAATTCTCACAGTCTCTCGCCCAGACCAATCGAGAATTCAATCCCAACACAAAACAAAACTCAACCAATTATTCAACACAGAAATCACAAATTCAGGGATCAAGTGGTCGGCAGCACCAGTTACTCGGCTACAAGGTTCTTGGTCTACCACACAGCACCCTCGATTAGGCGACCCTCGAACTGTAATAGGCAACTTAGTGCCTTAGTTCCTTTCGAAGAGAGGCTTTTGGGACAAACAGCCCCTGGTGCGTTGATCGTCCAATCTTGGTCTGTGTTCTGCTGTTCTGTGCCCTAGACGGTTCCTGGATCTTGTTTGGCTGAATCTTGTTTGCAATCTTGATCGGCAACTCAAGGTTTTTTGGATGCTCCGATTCCTTTAATCGGCAAGGAGACTTTGGTGTTCAGTCGGCAACACTAGGGTTCTTCAGCGTGTGCTCTGTTATTGCTTCCTTAATTTTGTTTTTGGCAATGGTCTGTGGGCTTGCTTTCTTCTGAATCTTGATCGGTTGTGGCTAATTTTTTTTCTAGCTTTCTGGCCGTGATTTCAATTGTTGACGAATTTAGGGTTTCTTTGCTTGGCCCCCAAAAAGCTGGATCTTCAGCGTTCCAATCTTGGTGCCTTTTCTTCAATTCGGTCACTGCTCTTTCAAATAGCTCTGGATCTGCAGATTTTTCCTTTGAATCTTGATCGATGGTTTTTGTTTGTTTGGCAAGAGAAGACACTCAAGTTTCAGCTTTGATCTTCGGTGCTTCTCTTTTTTTTTTCTGCTTTCGACCCACTGGAATTTTTTCAATAGCTCTGATACCACTGTGAAGTTTTTCGCAGATTCGTTCGTCAAACAAAACAATCAACAATCAAGAATGCAAGATTTTTACCGTGGTTCGCCGGAAAAATTCCCGACTACATTCACGTTGAACTCCGGAACAATGAGCTCGCTGCACTAATCACTTTAAAGATTACTCAAGAATCTTAAATCCGTTTTACAAAGTAATTTCCCCAAATCTCTCAATAAACCCTAATCTCTAAAAGTGTCAATCTCTCAAATTACCAATTGAAGATTCCACTAACTTGGACTAGGAACAAGGCTTAACACTTAGCCAAATAATATGAGAAAATTATGAGTAAAACAATTAATGAAAAACTTAACTAATTCTCAACCTAAGCATCCTTTATATATGACAAGCAAATTGATGTAATTGGGACAACGGCAAGGATTGCGTCACGTGTCCCTTATCCAACGGCTAAATAAAGGCTTCACATTTTACATTATCAAAATAGCCTTGCACCAAAATCAAGACCTGACAGTACATATTTTAAAAATGAAAAAGCAAATTAATTTAACTTGTAGACACAACATAAATTAATATTAATATAAATAAACTCATAATCTGCCTTTCGCTTCAAATGGATCTAATTTATTTAAACACCATCAAAATCGAGGACACTTCAAATGCCCGAAGTGCATATCAATAATCTTCGAACATCATCATCACATAAAAGGCTAAGGGGGAAGATTAGATCAATTTCTTAATTTTTTCTGTATCTAAGTGTTTTTATAAATGAATATATTCTTACAGATTACATAAACACATAATACATAAATTATTTTAGATTATTAGGATTATCCTAATTAAATTTAAGTCTTATATTCTAAGTTGGTATTCGAGTTAAATTATCGCAAGACAATTATCTTACCTAGAAAGCCCAATTTCTTCCATCAAAGGTCTCAACTTCGGAAAAGCCTGAATCAAGCCTTATTTGTTTCACATACTCTTACGAAAGCGTAACTTCTACCTTTATTTCATGAACATCACTAATACGATGCTTCCAACAAGAATCCTTGACTATCTTGAAACATGCAATATAGTGTCAATTAGGTTATCATATTTATGACTAATAATCGCCTCAATAACTATTATAATTGTAATATATTTTGTTCATGCATGTTTTGTATTTATGTTTGAGTCTCGAGGCAAGCAAAACAAAAAAGAAAAAAAAAAAACATTATGTTTCCCATACGGTGAGATTTGAAGAGAATTCAATATGTACTCACATTCTGGATTTTAGGAAGGAAAAAAAATAAAAATTTAACTAAAATAAAGGACAAGAAGCATACCTATTTCGTTCTTTTATTAGTTGAAAATTCGAATTTCGTCATAGGTTCTGATTCTATGCGAAATTGTCAAGATGGTTGAAACAAAAGGTTTATAGGCTTTGAATAATTTATTTCCAACACTTATAAAAGTGACTCTAAATTTGTTTATATAGGTAGAGCAAAGCTAAGGGTTTCATAATACAAATCTGATTTAAAAACGAGTTCAAAATAACCCACTTATGCATAGGCGTTCGAACGCCACAAGAACGCTTGACGAACGCTTGCTATTCCAAAAACTCGTTCGAACGTAACCTCGAACACACCTCGAACACAAACACACTGGAAGATTTCGTTCGCACGGGAAGAGAACACACTATGCATGGGAACCTTCTGCCAAGTTTCGTTTGAACCCAAATACGAACGTGACATGAAAGCTACTTATTCGAACACAAACACGAACGAAACACCAATGCATATATGACATCTTCTTGTACAGTCCATCAAATATCAGTCCAATTATTCTGAGTTTTTCAAGACTCATTATAACTCAATTGAACTTATTTTATTACCGATATTGCCAACAAATATGAAATTACCAGTAGTGTTTGTGAATTTTAGAGATACAAGCATTGTGAGAACAAAAGAAAATGAAATGAAGCAAAATGGTATTAAACCCTTGAGTTTTGCACCACTTTTGAGATGCACATTAACTTGTTAAATCAGTCATTGTGCATCATACTTTCACTGAGTTTAAATTTTTATATACATCAGAGGGTATGTCAACAATATATGCATAATTGCCATAAACTGAACGACCCAATAACTCAGGGGATATGGAAAAATTATCCCTCAAAACATCACATTGAGAAATTTTCGTATAAAACCAGTACATCACGTAATTAATGTATCATCCAATCTTCATTTTGTTGGTTTTCAGAGTTCATGCGTAGCGGAAATCGTGTTCGGTAATAAAAAAAAATTTAATTTTCACATGAACAATAAAAACCATATCCGTATTTTCTAATACATTAATAATATAAGAACTCAAGTAAGAAATATACCTGCAGATCTAGATATCTTTGTATCACGATTCTTTGAACCACGATCTTACTCGTCTTATCTCCTCACCTCCAATGGCACGTGTGGGCGTGAAAATAATTACGAAGAACACTCTAATTTTAGAAGGATTCGTGTACTCAGCACATGAGACGAATTATGTATGCTATTTTCCTTATGATTTTCTTAAAACCAAAACAGAAAACTTTTTTCTATTATTTATTTTTCCATCAGCCACGTTTTTGTTTCCTGTTGTTATTCTTTTGTTTTATTTTTTATTTTTATTAAAGTATCAACCAAAAATTAAAAAACAAAACCAACTTCCTCAGCTCACGTTTTTATTCTATCTTATAGCATATGGATTTTGTTTTTGAATGATAAACTTTTTGATCAAATCAAATTTATCAAACAAATCCATTTAAGGATATTATTAATTTTAATTTTCAAAAAATCAAAAATAAAATCCCTTGATATTTATCCTATAAATTATCAGAAATAATTCATTAAAAAATAATTTTTTAAAAATTTTCAACTTTTGAAAATATTATCTCATTAAATTAAAATTTAATTAATCAAATTAAATAAATATTAATTTTCATAATTTAATAAATAGATACATTATCTATTGATAAATATTTTAGGACAATATTTGTCATAATTTCCAAACAAGAGTTACATTGAATAATTAGAGTGTAAAATAATTCATAATTATTTTATACAATTCACAATTATTTTTCTTCGCAATTATAATCGTTCGAACAGTGATAGAAGACGACGAGTGGACCGATGGACGTATAATTCTAAGCTCCAATAATTTCCTCGATTAATTATAAACTCTTTTATTAATCAAACGAAATTTATTAATTCTGGTGTAACTCCACTAAATACCCAGAATTGCACTCTCAGAATTATAGAATTAATTACTCAAAGTATTCGTCCATTGATATAGTCATTACTTATGCAATGATTCTGCATAACAGATTCGTAAATGAGCTAGGTATAAAATATCCGTCAATCTCTCTAGTTTCATCTTTATCCTTGACTTACATTAGTTCTCAAATGAACAATTAATTCATAACTTTTATGAATTTGCGTGCTAATCATTCAGGTCCTGAACTAACAAATAAAAGAATCTTATTAACGGATTTCATTATATCAGGTTAGCATTCCCAGCTATTCATTCAATTCATTCCCAAAATATAAGGTTTACGAAATGTAATAAATACAAAGCCATACCGAGTAAATTAAAGAATAAATTAATATGATATAGGAGACTACTAAATATAATGAATTAAGATCATCACATATATGACCATCATTATGATAAAATCGATGCTCTATATTTAACGGAATTATTAGAACTTTTCAATTTTATCGGGTCCTATCTAATATAATTTTATTATATAAAATAAATTCATTTTTATGTCTCTACATAATATAGTTTGGATACAACTATACCATTCATAATGGAATGAACTGTATTTATGACTTTGAATTGAAGATTCCCAACATCAAATCATAGTCATTGACAAATTTTGATCATTACTCTTTAAATTTTATTCATGCATATATGTATGTTTTTTTTACATATACATATGTGTTTAATTTAAAGCTACATAAATAATCACGGAATTTCATGAATTTTATAAAGCAAATCAAAATGCATACATGGAATAAAATAGAATCAAAAATTTATTAATCAATCATGTTTCAAACATATTTGCTTGTCGGGCATACAAATCCCAACAAACTCCCACTTTCCCTAAAGTAAATGAGACATGTCTCTAATCCCCAATCCTTCTAGATGCCCTTCAAAACTATTACACAGGCACCGTCTTGGTAAAATGATCAGCTAGATTCTCTGCAGATGGAATCTTCAAAACAACCACGTCTCCGTGTTGCACAATGTCTCTAATCACATGATATTTCCTCTCAATATATTTGGAATTAGCCACTGCATCACTATTATCACAATAAAGTGACAATGGTTTTTCCATACTAGATCGGTAAAGAACTTTCGGAGCCAAACCGCTTCTTTGGTAGCTTCACAAGCAGCCACATATTCAGCTTCCATAGTTGAATCACAACACATGATTGTTTGATGCTTCTCCAAACTATAGCTCCCCCACCAAGAGTAAACACTGATCCAGATATCGAATTTCGATCATCTGTATATGATTGAAAATCAGAATCAGTATATCCAATTGGAATCAAATCCCTGCCAGAATAAATAAGTATATAGTTCTTCGTTCTCCATAGATACTTGAGAATATGCTTAACTGCTACCCAATGATCTAATCCTGGATTTGACTGAAAACGACTAACTATTCCCACTGCATAGAATATATCAGGTCTTATGCATAGCATAGCATACATCAAACTCCCTACTGTCGATGCATATGGAATCCGTCTCATATCTTCTTCCTCTTAGGGTGTCGAAGGACACTGCCTTTTAGAAAAAATAACTCAATGACGGGAAGGTAAGTTACCTTTCTTGGAGTTTTACATTGAATATCTAACAAGCATCTTGTCAATATACAATGCCTGAGATAGAGCTAGTAGCTTTTTCTTGCGATCTCTAATAAGACAGATCCTAAGAATGTAACTTGTTTCTCCCAAATCTTTCAATGGAATTGTTCAGCCAGCCAAGCCTTTACGTCTGATAATAGTTCTACATTATTCTCAATAAGTAGAATATCATCAATATAAAGTATTAGAAAGACCACTCGCTTGTCCTTGATGAATTTATAAACACAAGATTCATCAGGATTTTGGATAAAGCCATAAGATTTGATCGCCTCATCAAATCTCATGTTCCAAGATCTGGACGCTTGCTTAAGTCCATAGATAAACCTTTGCAACTTGCAAATCTTTTGCTTTCATCATTGCTTATAAAACCTTCTGGTTGCTTCATATAGATGGTCTTTTCAAGATAGTCGTTCAAAAAGGTTGTCTTGACATCCATCTGCCAAATTTCATAATCATAATGAGCAGTAATGGAAAGCAAGATTCGAATGGACTTCAGCATGGCTACTGGTGAAAAAATGTCCTCATAGTCAACTCATTTTTTTTGGTATAACCCTTTGCCACTAGCCTTGCTTTAAATGTCTGTACATTACAGTCTACTCCCCTCTTTCTTTTGTAGATCCATTTACACCCTATAGGATTTACTCCTCCAAGTAGATCTACAAGTTCCCAGACTGAGTTGGAATACATGGATTCCATCTCAAGTTTCATAGCCTCAAGCCATTTCTCTTTGTCATGATCTTCCATTGCACATATGTATATTAATAGGTCATCTCTTCCATCATCAGTGATAGCAACTTGTGCTTCACTATCTTGTCTATATCGAGAAGGTAGTCTTACTATCCTCCCACTACGACGAGGTGGTAAGATGTTCTGGCTCGAAGATGTGGTATCTTCGCTTTGTGGAACAACAACCGTGGAACAACAATCCTAGCAGGTTGTTGACTGATCTCATCAGATTTTAATTCCTCCAAGACTATCTTGCTTTGAGGTTTGAAGTCTGCCGTATAATTATTCTCAAGCAACGTGACATTTGTTGACACAAACACCTTAGTATCTCGAGGATTATAAAACACACCTCCCATTGTGCCTTTTGCATATCCTACAAAGAAACAAACTTCAGAACGCATTTCCAACTTTGTTGTCTTACCTATTAGCATGTATGCTGGGCATCCCCATATACGAAAGTGACTCAAATCGGGTTTGTGGCCACTCCATAACTCTAAAGGTGTTCTAGGTACTGACTTAGATGGAACCATATTCAAAATGTAAGTTTTTGTTTGTATAGCATACCCCCAAAACGATTTTGGAAGTGAAGAATAACTCAACATGAAACGAATCATGTCGAGTAAAGTTCGATTCCTCCTCTCAGCTACACCATTTTTCTGAGGTGTACCAGGTCTAGTTAGTTGGGATAAAATCTCATACTCTAATAGGTTATCTTTGAATTCATTATCAAGGTATTCACCTCCTCGATCTGATCAAAGGCACTTGATTGATTTACCTAATTATTTTTCCGTTTCGATTTAGAATTCTTTAAACTTTCCAAAAGTTTCAGACTTATGTCTCATTAGGTAAACATAACCATATCTAGAGTAATCATCAACAAAAGTAACGAAGTACTCATAGCCACCTCTTGCTTGTGTAGACATAGGTCCACAAACATCTGAATGTATAAGTTTCAGTAGTTCTTGGGCCCTATTGCCTTTTGCAGAGAAAGGCCTTTTTATCATCTTACCTTCAAGACATGATTCACAGACTGGTAGAGTATTAACATTTAGTTCTCTTAAAGGACCATCCTTTACAAGCCTTTTTATCCTGTCAAGATTTATATGACCAAGTCTTAGGTGCCATAGATATGTGTTATCAGTGTGAGAAATCTTTTGTTTTTTTTTTTTGTTTTTGGCAATGCAACTTTAAACATTTCAGTATTCAATAATGAATTAAAATTGGCCCTTATTACATATAGCCAATTTTCAATAAAATCAGAACAAATATTCAAACCATTTCTTGAAATAACAACTGATTCATTATCAAAAGAACTGAATACCATTGTTCATAAAGTCGAGAAACTGAAATGAGGTTTCTAGTAACCCCGGTACGAAATAAACATTATTCAAAAATAAAAATTTATTGTTCTCAACATAAATTTTTATTTGTCCAACTGCTGATGCTGAAACTAAAGCGTCATTCCCAACTCTCAAAGTAAAGTCCCTATCAGCAAGTCTTGTGTAAGAATCAAGCTTCTGTAAGAAATAACAAATATGATTAGTCGCTCCTGAATCAATTATCCAGGGTGATAAATCATTTTCAACTAAACAAGATTCAGTAACAAGTAAATCTATTTTACATTTCTTTTTCTGTTTCAGCTCTTCGAGATACCTCTTGCAGTTTCTCTTCCAATGCCCATCAATTCCACAATGGAAACATTTTCCTTTTGGTTTTTTCTGGGTGGAGCCATTCTTATTTCCTTGACTGTTGTTTGGCTTGTTCTTTTTGATGTTGTTCCCTGCTGTTTTCTCAGTTCCTGAACTCTTACCTTTATTCTTATTTCTCTTTCTCTTCTTTAGATAAGAGTTAGAGTTAGAAGGTTCATTAACATTTGCTTCTCCTTTCTTCTCGACGGAAATATACTCAAAAGTAGTGAGTTCGTTAAGCAATTCAGTCAAATTATAACTCAGCTTATTCATGAAGTAATTGCTTTTGAACTGAAGAAATTGTGGGCTAATACTTTCCAAAATCATGCCCACTTATGTGCCTTCATCTATGGTAGCCCCATTGATTTCTGCCTCATGAATAGTACTAATTATCATTAGCACATGTTCAAGAACAGGAGTTCCAGCTTTCATTTTGCAGTTCATGACTTTCTTGACTACTTCATGTTTAGCTTGATCACAGGGTTTGCCAAACATGCCTTGTAGAGACTCCATTATCTCATAAGCAGTCTCTGTCTTTTCGTGCTTTGTGTTAAGCATGTCAGACATGGCAGCAAGCAAATAACAACGAGCTTTGTCATTTGCTCGAATCTAATTTTCATATGCATCTTTGATGGTTTTGTTGGCATTCACAACTGGTTTTGGAGGACATTCCTCCTTTAGGACAAACTTCAGGTTATCCAGCACAAGAATTATATTCGTATTTTTCTTCTACTTAGCAAAGTTATCACAAGTTAATTTTTCAGTAGCAAGCAGTGATAGGATTGGATTTGACATATTTCTGAAATCATTAAAAAAAATATTCTAAATTATTTCATACATAAAATTCAAAATAAATTTGGCATAATAATCATGATGCATGATGCATATATAAACATTAAATTATATATGCACTATTATAGTCTCGGAAAATTTAATAAGCATATTATGTTGCCTTAGGGTTGATCACAATACCTTATTAAAATATAGACAATCTCAATTAATAATTTTTTTCAAAATATCTCGTATTTTCAAAATTTATTAATAACCGATTTTTGGTATAAATATAATTAACACTTTTAACTATATTTATATGAGTGTAACCCACTGTTTTGGATCCTTAAAAATTTAACTCATAACAACCACCTTAGGGTAAGTTAATTATGAAATACATTTTATAAATCATATCGTAAAAAGTACAACATTGATATTAACCTAAGCAAACACTCTCCTTACGGAGGATGAAACTAAAGTCATCACGAATCCCTACTTAGATTTCACGATGTTGCACTAACGGTGGAGACCGAATGATGTTTTGACAAACTACCCGCTCTCACTCATTATTTTAAATTTAGTGATTTTATATGTAAAACATCTAATGTTTTGAAAACTTAGCGGAAAAAGACCAAAAAATCCATATTAAAGGTCTTTAATTACCAAATTAATTGTTTCATAATAAAATTATCCGCTTTACTAATAAAACTTAAATTTATTATGAAACATCTAAGTTATTCATGATAAACAATTTATTAAAAATACTTAGAACTAAATTTTCCAGCAGCCACGTTTTTGTTTCTTGTTGTTGTTCTTTTGTTTTATTTTTTTTAAATCAAAGTATCAACCAAAAATTGAAAAACAAAACCAACTTCCTCAGCTCACGTTTTTATTCTATCTTATAGCATATGGATTTTATTTTTGAATGATAAACTTTTTGATCAAATCAAATTTATCAAACAAATCCATTTAAGGATATTATTAATTTTAATTTTTAAAAAATCAAAAATAAAATCATTTGATATTTATCCTATAAATTATCAAAGATAATTCATTAAAAAATAATTTTTTAAAATTTTCAACTTTTGAAAATATTATCTCATTAAATTAAAATTTAGTTAATCAAATTAAATAAATATTAATTTTCATAATTTAATAAATAGATACATTATTTATTGATAAATATTTTAGGACAACATTTGTCATAATTTCCAAACAAGAGTTACATGTAATAATTAGAGTGTAAAATAATTCATAATTATTTTATACAATTCACAATTATTTTTTTCGCAATTATAATCGTTCGAACAGTGATAGAAGACGACGAGAGAACCGATGGACCTATAATTCTAAGCTCCAATAATTTCCTCGATTAATTATAAACTCTTTTATTAATCAAACAAAATTTATTAATTCTGGTGTAACTCCACTAAATACCCAGAATTGCACTCTCATAATTATAAAATTAATTACTCAAAGTATTTGTCCATTGATATAGTCATTACCTATGCAATGATCCTTCATAACAAATTCGTAAATGAGCTAGGTATAAAATATCCGTCAACCTCTCCAGTTATATCTTTATCCTTGACTTTCATTAGTTCTCAAGTGAACAATTAATTCATAACTTTTATGAATTTACGCGCTAATCGTTCTAGGTCTTGAACTAACGAACAAGATAATCTCATGAACGGATTTCATTATATCAGGTTAGCATTCCCATCTATTCATTCAACTCATTCTCAAAATACAAGGTTTACGAAATGTAATAAATATAAAGTCATAGCGAGTAAATTAAAGAATAAATTAATATGATATAGGAGTCTGCTAAATATAATGAATTAAGATCATCACATATATGACCATCATTATGATAAAATCGATGTCCTATATTTAACGGAATTATTTTATCGGGTCATGTCCAATATAATTTTATTATATAAAATACATTCATTTTTATGTCTTTACATAATATAGTTTGGATAGAACTATATCATTCATAATGGAATGAACTGTATTTATAACTTTGGATTTGAAGATTCTCAACATCAAATCATAGTCATGGACAAATTTTGATCATTACTCTTTAAATTTTATCAATGTATATATATATGTAACTTTTTACATATACATATGTGTTTAATTTAAAGCTAGGTAAATAATCACGGAATTTTCATGAATTTTATAAAGCAAATCAAAATGCATACATGAAATAAAATAAAATCACAAATTTATTAATCAATCATGTTTCGAACATATTTACTTGTCGGACATACAAATCCCAACACATTTGACATGTGGTAATATTTTATTTTAATTAAAAAAATAATTTAGTACATGTCAAATTTAGTACCACGTGTTAGATACATTAATTTCTCACATTCATTAAGACATGGGAGGCTTTATCTTTTACTCGAATTTGGTTTTCATGCAAAAGCACGTGTGCTCTCTTAAATTAATCCAACTGACGCAAAAGCAAATATCACAATTCACAAGGTTCTTTTTTTTTTTTTTTTTTTTTTTTTTTTTTTTGACATTTGTGAAAAATGAAGGGGACACTCAAAATCAAAACCCCATTTGATGAATACCAAAAACTGGAATAGTGATAAATTCAGAAGAGTTTTTATGCTAATTGAAATAATTGATACCAGTGGGGGAGATCTTTTACCAAAGATTCTTGGGTCCATTGGTCAAACGGATGGTTGATTTTTGTTCCAATACATTTGCCTTTATGTCTAGACTTACTATTAATGCTTTTTAAAAAGATCAAATTAGATTTAGTTAATTGTTTAGGCAGATGATTAAGATTATTTAAGAGCGATGCATAGTTTCTTTGGATCCTTTCGATTTCACTTTATAAGCTGCTTAATCTACTGAGTGATGCTACTTATAACCAAAGCAATGTGCAATGGAAGCACTTTTGGTAGCTTTTAGCCCAACTGCCTCACATACATGATTTGATTTAAATCTGCAAATATAATTTATAAGGGATGAGAAACAGAGAAATTATAATCAAGAGTATAAAGAAAAGCTTGTGATGATATAAAAAAAACAAAAAAAAGATATTAATTGAATTTTGTATGGTAATTTAATAAAAAAATCGACAGCAAATTGCTCTCCATTAAATATTCGAAAATTAATCAAATATTAATCAAAAATAGTAAATTTGACATTTCATGATTGAAAATAAAAACATTTAAAACTATAAACAATCATCAAATTGAGAGGACTAGAATCTCAGATGAATAAGAAAAATGAGAGAAAAATTATGAATATTTCTGTAAATCATACAAAAACCAGAAATCGACAAATAATTAATGATTCATCGGTCAAAAATCAGCTATTTTTGGTGGAAAATTAAATCAGAGATTTTCTGCCAAATCAGATTGAGCCACCGACGATTTGATCCTCACGCATCTTTAACCTGACCCAAGTAACTTCTATATTTCTCGCAAAGTTATAACACAATCACTAACAGAAATGATTACGAGCATATATAAGAACAACAATGAGAGATTAAGTAGTAGGAAAATAATTTCCACCAAACAGTAACAAAAATCAAATGGACAAAGCAGGTCCAAAATTGTGCTGATAAGATAAACTAACCATTCATTTTTGCAGGCCTACTTCACAGCTCAAAAGAGAAGGAATCAACACTCGTTTAAAAAAGAAAAACTAAAACTTAAGCAGCAGCTTGGGCAGCAGCGACAGCCTGCCTCTTCCTAGCTTCCTCGATGATGGACAACTTAATACCCTTGCCCTTGGGAAGTGACACCCATGGTTTTGAACCCTTTCCGATGGTGAACACATTTCCTAGACGAGTTGCAAACTCATGACCAAGGGCATCTTGAATATGGATGGTCTCAAAACTTCCCTTGCGCTTTTCCCTTTTCTTGATTATTCCAACACGACCTCTGTTCCTTCCCCCAGTGACCATGACAACATTACCAACATCAAACTTGATGAAGTCGGTGATCTTGTTGGATTCCAAGTCAAGTTTGATGGTATCATTAGCTTTGATGAGTGGGTCAGGGTAACGGATGGTACGCCCATCATAGGTGTTGAGGTACGGAATACCTTTCTGGCCAAACTGGACAGATCTAACTTTGCAAAGCTTGAACTGCATTACAGAAAATTCACATAAATTTAATGAGACTATGGAGATGACACACTACACAAAGATTAATATGCAAATATCCACAAAACTCAAACAAATAAGTCTACAAGAGAATTGAAGAGGACCATGTATTGATATGTTAAACAGCAGTCATTATGCTTAATTCCGAGAAGCAAATCCACAACAAATTAATGACAAATAAAAGGAGTAGACAGTTGATTAAGAAGTTTTGATAAACTTACCTTTGCCTCTTCATCCCGAATGGAATGGAGACGGAAGCGGCCCTTGGTGTCATAAAGGAGACGGAAGTTCTCATTGGTCTTGGGAATTGACACTACATCTGTTAACAAAGCAGGAAAAAAATAGGACATTACTAACCCTAGTACCTCAAACAAATAATCCTACAAGAATAGGCCACTAGGAAAACAATAATATACTACTATCTTATCTGCTAGTTCTAAAATCAAAATCATAGAATATCCAATTCATTTTCAACTAAACAAAATTTAAGAATTTATTTATGAAGAGAAAAGTTCACATACCCATGAAACCAGCAGGGTAGGTCTTATCTGTCCTAACCTTAGCATCAACAAGAACATGTCTTTGCATCAGAATAGCAATGACTTCACGGTATGTGAGAGCATATTTCAGCCGGTTTCGCAGTATAAGGATCAAGGGCAAGCATTCCCTTGACTTGTGAGGTCCAGATGATGGCTTGGGTGCCTGCAGAGAAACAAAATTAGAATGAGTCAAAAGCAACTGATAATTAGCAAAAGTAAAAAAAATAAAAAGGAAATAGTTTAAGGTGGCAAACATACAAATGCACCACCAAGCTTGTCAAGCATCCAGTGCTTAGGGGCATTGAGCCTCTTCAAGTGTTTCTTCAATCCTCTAGCCTGTAAAATACAAAGAATGTAGCGGTAAAGTGAAAGAGAATTATACTTTAAGAACCCAACAGAATCTAATCAACGACAGCAGCATAAACAATAAACACAAAACTAGTAATTGCACAATCAATAAAATAACATGTACAGAAGGAAAAAAACAAGACACACAATAGATAAATCAAGCACTACATAGATAATTGAAGAAAAAATTAAATTCATATGCCCAAATGCAGAGTATCATTCACATACGAAACATCCAAACTTCTTAATTATACAAAACCCACGAGGCAATTAAAAATAATTCTGTCCACAACATCAATTAAATTTTTTTTTTTTTGGAAAAAATAATTCAATGTAAACGCTAATCCAATTCATTCATAAAATTTGTTCGCTCAAAGACATCTAATATAATGCAACATATACATATATAGAATCGAGAAGCAGATCACGTATTTTAGATTCAATTTCACGTACACTCTACATCTTCACAAAAATAAAATCATAAGGTGATTGTCAGGCTACTGGAAACTTACTGATCCAAAAAAAAAGTTCTAAACATTACGGTAACGCAAGACGAATCAATTACGAAACTAAACATTTCATGTTCTTCTAATTTTATTTCAAAACGGCGTAGTTTCGAGGACGCGATATTAATATTTTCGAAGACAATACAGTTGACTATAACTTAACCACTAATTAACACATAATCTAACTCAAATAAAAAAACAAACAAACAAGCGCATTCAGCAGCTCATTGAAAGTTTTTCTGAAGACGTAAAATATAACACGTTTTAGAAACAAATCGAGAACACGTTAATGAGGATTCAAGATTAGAGAAGAAAAGTGTACGGAAGCCTAACCATTTTTTTTTTTTTTGTGAACTTGAAGCTGCGCCTCTTTTGCAACTGCTTGTTCTTTCTTGCCCTGGGAGAAGAGTGAGAAGGTGACTAAACCCTAGTTTCTGTATTTATAACCAATGAGGGTACTTTAGGGTTCTTATTTCTTTTTCAACATAGTGTTTTTTATGGGCGTAATCGGGTCGGCCTAATATTATTTTGCTAATGGCATTGTTGTATGTTTACTATATACACCCCATTTGATTTTATAGACGCCCTATTTATTATGGCCTGATATTTAAGGCTCGGTAGAGGTTGAATTTACCAATCAAAATTACCCGCGGATAGTAGACGGGTTTGCTAAATGGACAAATGCGACGAATACCTACATAGAGTATCCACTAATCTGTAATTCTCTTATTTTTTAATATTTATTTTTCTAAATATTATTATAATTTAAGGCAAAAAAGACCCATTTTCGAAAACTCATTATCCATCTCAAATATTAGAGATCCCGCTACACATCTCAGTGTTTATCTAATGCATTACTTTCAAGCTCCCTCATTACTACATCTAAATTGCAGGCCTTCCAACTATTGAAAGAGCATGGAACAAAAAACAAGCCTTCCCTTTTTCTTTCATTGAGATTTGTGAGATTGTAGAATAAAATTCATCGAGTAAAATTCTCGATCGAATGTATTTTTTAATATTTATCAAGTGTTTGAAATTTAAGAACTCGTTATAAATTTTCTGAGAACCAATACATGTTTGGTATTTTATTTTTTAAGTGAGGATAAATTTGGTAATATTAAATAAAACCTGCAATGAATAATGAGGGGGTTTAATTTTTTATTTTGTCAGTGAGTTTGATATATGTAAACCTACATTAAAGTCAAATGTTTTCATCCATAGTATTTTTAGATAAAATTCTTTTTCCAATATTGAAAATTAGATATGAGTCAAGAAATTAAGTGTCAATAGGCTAAATAAAAAACAAAAAATAATGATTGCACCTTCATACAATTGTTCTAAGGTCATTTATGAAATGTCCAACTTACATCAACTTGTCAATAATTTCAAAGATTATTACCACCATTGTCAAAAAGGAGATCACTGCCTTTTGACAATGGTGCAAACCAACAAAATAACTTTAAGTGCATTAATTGAGTAGTTGAATAGTGAGCTTGAGTTTCGCTATAAATTGAGAGCTAATTCAGAGCTTAAATCATCTCCAACAAAAAACTGCAAGTAAGAGAGCTTATAGTGTAAACTTTAAGTAAAAGAGCTTAGAGAGTGTAGTTAATGTGTGGGGTTTTGTTATACAACTTTTGTAATACTTGTAAATTCTATTCAAGTAGTAATAAAAAATATTTATTTTTCCTCACAAAACACTCTTCAGTAATCAAAAAATCTTCGGGAAGCGACCCATGAGATCCTCGGATATGTTGGCAGTAAATCCGGTCATCGGACTATCCGAATACGTACGTTCCTAGTACTACATTTTACCGCTTTACGAGACAAGATTGGCTTCTAGCAAAGCGCAATGCCTTCCCAATTCTCCAGAAATATTTTCTAGCGTCAAATCACTAGTCAATCAAGTGATGGAAGTCACATCACTTTGAGTGATGTGATGTCTAGTCACTTTTGATGTGAATAGTGATGATGGTGGTTGGAAGACTTTTAATGCCTTTTGCATTTTCGGAAAATGTATTATGTATTTTGTTTTGAAAATCAAATACAACACACAACACAACTCTCTCTCTCTCTCTTCTCTCACAAGTTTCGGCCAAGGGCCAAACTTCTTCCTCTCTCAATTTTCTTCACGAAACCGTGAACAAGAAGAAGAAAATGGAAGATTTGTGGCAAATCTTACCAATGCTAGCACATGAAGAGTCACACATAGGTGATAGGGAAACCTACCATTGAGCATGGAATCCATTCCAAAGCTTGGAGCTTGAAGATCATTTCCATGGAGGTTGAAGAACACAAATGGAGCACAAAGTTGGACATGGCCGAGAGCTTCCAAGGAGGAGCAAAAAGTTTTGTGTTCGTCACATCGCAAGCCGATCATTGTAAGTATGATTCCGCCATATTTCTTTATTGTATTCACATGATTTCATTGCTTGAATTGATCCCGGGACTATAGTAGAAACCCAACAATGGTATCAGAGCCATTTTAAGCATGAAATTGAAATTATGGTAAAATTGGGCAAAATTGATTTGAGCATGTTTGGATGAAATTGATTGTTTAAGTATGCTTGAATGATGATAAAAAAGTGTTATGCATGATCAATTTGATGAAAATTGAATTGGATGAATTTTCCCCAATATGTGAGGCTTGGCCGAATGCTTGTTGCCCTAATAAGTCATGGTGATTTTTGATTTTGATCATTAGATGAGTTGAAATCATTTGGGTAATGCTGATTTAAGTTTCAATTGGATTGAATTCGCAATCGGACAAAGAAAACCCTAAATAGCCGTGACCAATAAAGCATGGAATGATGTTGATTTTGTTTCAATTATGTTGGACATGAATTGAACATTAGAAAGCATGATTAGTTGTGTAAATTGATGTTTTGGAAATGTTGACTTATGTAATTAATTGTGGCTTTTGCACTTTAGGTTAATTAAATTATGAAATTTGGAATTTTGGTAATTTAATTAGTTGGGCCAAATTGGAATTGGACTTGTAAAGTTGTAATTGGGCTTAATGGGCTTGGTTGGGCCAAGTTTGGTTTTGGTTAATTGGTTGGATCCAATTGGGCCTAAAATCATTTTCATAAAGTGCAAATATGACTATTGCGCCTTTAAAGTTTAATTGGGCCTAATGGGATTTCTAGGCGTAAAGGGTGATTCCTTACTCGGGCTTTGGTTGCCGAAGCCCATGTCTTAAGAAATTAATTGAAAGCCCATTGAACTTTAATTAAACAACATTAGATGTTAATCAGGCTTGAAGACCCGTTAAGACTAGATTTATAATCTAAGTCGCAAATGCTCATTAATAAAGTGTAATTATTAAATTTAGAATTAAATAATGAATTAGTATTGAATACGAATTAAATTGGATTTAATGTTGTAGTTTGATATAATTCAAGAATTCGTACTTTGAGTACTTATTTTTAAAACGAGTCGGACTCGAGCAAATTAAATCGTTGTTTGAACATTGGATGGTCATTAATTTCAGATTAATTAATTGGATTAGATTGATTAATAACATGCTTTGTATGAATACATGGATGTGATGTATGAATAATGTATATCGGATAGATATTAGATGGGTGAGGGTAATTTTGGAAATTGTTGTAATAAATTTAGAATTTATTTAAATTGGACCTGCGTGTCCAGCCTTATCTCTCTTGACTCTTTGTATTTCTATTCTCACCTATTCCCCTCAATGTAAATGAGGTTTCTTTAGAAGTGTTATGTAATTGGGTAGAAGTTAGAATAGTGCTAGCCAGGAGAGAGGAAATGGAGAGATTTGTTCTAGGAACAATGTGTTTTAAGTATCCATCTGCATATCATTATTAAATTTATTTACGCGCCTTATTATGCTTTTAGAATGCATGTTTAAGGGTGTATGTTGGTGAGACCTTAACAAAGACATATTAAGCATTTTTCCTTCCATTGAGTGATTCTTACTCAAGATCCAAGATTGGCACTGGTTTGTTGGCCAAAGTCAAGACCTTTGTCCATCGCGAATGTGTTTGAATCAGGAAGGCTTTGTTCCATATCAGTGTCTTGTCCAAGTTGTGATTTGTTGGCCAAAGTCAAGATCACTTCTTGTCCATCGACATTGATTACGAAGCTTTCCAAGGTCAATGGGTTCCGCTTAACTAGGATCATTGAGTTTGTTGTGCCAAAGCCAAAGCTTAATTGATTCAGAGGAAAAAGGTTAGGCAATATATTGGATATATTGGCATATATAAGATTTATGTTTCGGACTTGGATGTCCACCTACTGGATCTAGGAATTGGATTAGATCCAATTGATCTTAGAGATCTACCTAGTTAAGTATCATACAATTTGTTGGGCAAAGTCAAGATTGTGTGTTATTTAACGGGATCCTAGCCCACTAGGAAACTAGGTTTCCCGAGTACTCAAAAGAGGGTTAGAGACTCGCCGAAAAATAGTGGGAGACAAGTATTAAATTTGCAATTTGGTTTAGATACTTGCCATACGCGCTCATTTCATTATTCGTCATTTATTTAATTATATATATATTAGTTGGACTAATATTAAATGTTGTTTTAATTAAACAGTTGGACTGTATTCAAACTATTTCAATTTATAGTTGATTTTATAATTGGATTATAGTAATCAATATAATTAAATTTAATCAAATTAAAAGTATAGTTGATTATATAGTTGGACTATAGTAATCATTATATACTAATATACCTGAAATCGTTGATTAATAGTTGGATCATTAGAATCAAGATAAACTGAAAGATTGAGCATTTAAAACATAATCTTGGATGAAAATGTGTTTAAGCGGCTTTAATTTTTAGATTGGGAATAATACCTCAAGATAGTCTTGAGAACCGAGAAGTTACTTTATTTGATAAAAATGCATCTCAGGCCTAAGCCCGGAGTTAAGCAAATAGTAGAGCATGATCTTTGGAAGATTCATGTGATGATAACTTTAGTGCCTAATCCGTTATCCTTGCCATAATGACTCCTTAATTTCGTCGTCATAACTAAGGATTAGATCTTTAAACCATGATGTTGAAATTGAAGGATCTTCATAGGTCTATACTTAGATCTTAGAAGCATTAATTGCAATAGAAAATTTTTGGAGAGTTAATGGCTATGCTCAATGAGACAAAGCCAAAGTTTGCAAAAAGGCAAGAAGTACAAGGCGCATCTTACTTCGATATCCGAGAAGGCTAAGGCTTGGCTGAAGGCTTCTGGAGTGTGGAAAAGGGCAAAGGTAAAATCATCTCAGTCTTCTAGGAAGATAAATGACATATCCCAAGATTTCTGCTAAGAATGTGGCAAACAAGGTTACTGGAAAAGTAACTACCGTATGGACAAGGCAGACATGAAGGAAATGAAGACAGGACAAGGCTACGGCTTCAACCATGTTTGTCATAAACATGTTCACTACTAGTATTAAAATTGAATTTTACATACTAAATAGTGGTACATAAATATATGTACTGATTTGCAGCATCTGCTGATAAGCAGGATACTGACTTCAGATGAGATCGCTCTGCGAATCGGAAACGAGATGAGAGTCGCTGTTTTAACCGTAGAAACCTAAGTTTAGGAACTACCCTCCGGGTGTGTACTTTAATTAGGAAACTGTTATAATGTACCTAGTTTGACTAGAAACATTATCTCTATATCGAGTATAATTCGTTACGAGTATAGCTTTATATTCTAGAACACTAAAGTATTTTATTTTATAAAGATGATATTGAGATAAACACATTAGATGTGAATAAAAGTATTTATATTTTGAATATAAACAAATCTCAAACATATAACATGATAAACAAATAGCTCAAACTGATTTGATCAGATGAGACTTATTTGTGGCAGTGTTGTTTGGGACACATTAAACAAGACTCGTATATCCACACTTTTGAAAAGTGGATACTAGGACGGATTTGATTCTAATCAAATGATGTTTATGATGGGCAAAGTGCCTAAAATACATTTTACTTGGTAAAAGCGTAAATGCCACCGATCTATTAGCCCTCGTTCATAGTGACGTAAGTATGCCCATATCTAGCTAGGCTAGAGGTGAATAGTGATACTTCGTAATCTTTATAGATGTGGCATCGCGTTATAGTTATGTGTTTCTTTTGAAACATAAATCGGAAAATTTTGAGTTATTCAAAGAGTTTCAACACGAAGTAGACAAACAGATCGGCTAAAGTATTAAACCGTCACGGTAAGACCGACATGGAAAATACTTAAGCAATAAGTTTTTCATTGAAAGAGTATAGTATTCTTTCACAATGGACTCCTCCCGGAACACCTCAGTTTGATGGTGTGTCCGAAAAGAAAAACCAAATTTTGTTGGACATGATAAGGTTAATCATGAGTTAATCATGAGCTACCATTTTCCTTCAAAGGGATACGCATTAAACAGTGCAAAACTTATTTTGAATAAGGTTCCATAAAAATCTATTTGACAGAATTCATATTAGATATGAACAGGAAAGAAACCGGGTTTTCTCATTCCTGATGATTTGGGAATGCTAGGCATATGTTTGGATGATACCAAACTAGAACCCAAATCGGATAAGTGCCTAATTTGTGGGTATCCTAGGGAAACCAAAGTATAATACTTATACATCTCACAAGAGAACAATCTAATTGTTGCTCACCATGCGGTTTTCCTAATAGGAATACCTATATGCAGTGGCAAGTGAGAGAATAGTAAAACTCGATGAAAATCAGAGTAATACTGTTCTAGGCACCGATTCCTTAATGGAACACAAACAGTTCATCAAGGATGAACCTGTACCATAATATTCAAATACACAAGAACTGCGTAGTTAGAGAGAGTCAGAAAAAAACCTGCAAGGTATGAGTTTCTGATCTCACCTCATAAAAATGTCAATCTTATTGCGAAAACTGACTATGGATGAGGAAGTGATACAAGGTATCGACTACCTATTATGACAAAGTGCCATAATGTCCGAAATGGATCCCATATATACCAACCAAGTTTGGAGACTGGTTGTTGTACCGTAAGACATTGTGTCTGTTGGTATTATAAAGGTCTTAAAGGAAGACATACATGGATGGCAACAAACAATGCATATAGCTAGGCTTGTACGGAAGGGTATCATCATCAACATAGTATTGATTACGACGAATCTTTTTGTCCGTTGCCATGGTTAAATTCATTTGGATAATGCTTGCTGATGCTGCATGTTTCATTTATGAAATATGGCAGCAGAACATCAAGATCGTTTTCCTTAACGGAAACCTTTTGGAGGATATTTATCAATATCCTAACGGTTTTGTCGTACCAGAACAAGCAAACTAGGTTTGCAAGTTAATTCGATCCATTTGTGGATTGAAGCAAGCATTATGTTCTTGGAACTGATGTTTTGATGTAATCATAATAGTATATGATTTAATTCAAAACATAAATAATTCTTGTGTATATAAGGAGTTTAGTGGGAGCGCACTGACAATGAATGTCCAATATAATGATGATATATCATTTCTTGGAAATGACATTCTCATATTATAATCGGTGAAAGCTTGGCTTTCAAGAAAAATTCTCCATAAAATTCTTGGGAGAAACAACTTTTATTCTAGGAATAAGGATCTAATGGGATAGATCTAAAAATTATTGGTACTTTCCGAGAACTCGTACATTGAAATAAATGTACACGACCTGGTGTCTCATACGCTTTGAGCATATGGAGTCACAATCAGGACAATCCAAGTGATAGTCATTGGATTGATGTTAAGAACATCCTTTAGTGTCTTACATGAACTAAGGATGCTGTCTTATACTGTGGAGAATGAGAATTTGAAGTGATTGGGTTCACTACTGCAAGTTTCGAAACCGATAAGACGACTATAAGTCGCAAAATGGTACTATATAGTTTGAATAACGAAACAATGAGCTGGAAATCTTCCAAGCAAGATACTGTTACCGAATAAGCAACAAAAGTGGAACTTTGCTGCAACTGACGCAGCAAGAGTAGCATTTTGGATCTAAATAATTCTAATTAGATTACAAATAGTTTTGTTAGTAGCTGAGCTAGGCTACAACATAGGCTAAAGAATTAACGGTCTCATCAACGATCCGATATGTACTTTAAACTGGTTTCATCTGATTCGTCGGTCATACATCGTGGCGATGTGATGATCGAATAAATCACATCAGATGATAACCTTATAAATCCGCTGACGAAGGCTGCTTCTCAGCAGAATTTTGAGCCACCCGTATATAGTTTAGGTGTAAAACACCTGAGTGATTGGCTATAGACCAAGTGAGAGATTGTTGGTGTTGGACAGTTATGACCCATAGCGTCACTGTTCGTAAAAGACATTGTGTTTTTGTGCAAAATTAACTATGTTGTAATGAAATTACCTTTTACCGTTTTATATTTATTTACTTTGATATATAAATGGTAGAAGTCCTTATGATTAGTTCCAGACTGAGATGATATGAGACAATATCAATACATAAAGGTTTAATCATTAAAAATCCATAGTCGTAGTATTATCGAGATTGGACATCGATAATGCGGAAAAGACTAGTATTGCACTTGTGTGCGTTGTGAGGGCATAACGGTATAGTTCTCATATATTTAAGTATTGGATAATTATGCAAGTGCGATAGGAGGTTGTGTTTTACCGATGGTACGGAAAACAGCTTCGCTCTAGATAGACCCCGCGGAATCCCTTTGGTAGTATGTATATGTGTCTATGGGAGTCCGCTTCAGGGTAGGTGTATTTGGTCTTAACCTTAGACTTGCATCGCTAGTACTTGCGACAATCGATACGCTTTGGTTTTGGTCGTCCAGGACTTTAACAGGTTCTGTGTACACCTCTTCTGGGTTTATTGAGAATCGTAGTGTATTGGATGTGATGTCAAGATGGAAGTATCACTTCAGACATATGGAGATGATGATCACGCAGGGATTCAGAACTAGTTCTCTATTGTGTTACAACTATCGGGATAATATGACAAGGTGAGGATTTTCCGATTCAAAGAGACTAGTTGCTTGATATCTGATATGTGCTTCATACGAGGCAGACATTATTCCTACCCCAGGCCTTGCACGTGACATCTGATACTGGATCGTAATACGTAATACTACGGTATACTATGCCTGATATAAATCGTATATTCCATTAAGAATATTTCTGGAGAATTGGGTAGGCATGACGCTTTGCTAGAAGCCAACCTTGTCTTGTAAATCGGTAAAAATGTAGTACGAGGTACGTACGTGTTCGAATAGTCCGACGACCGGATTTACTGCCAATATATCCAGGGATCTCTTCGGTCGCTTCCCGAGGATACACCGATGACGTATGATTCAAGCTTAATTAATCTGGGATTAATTACGGAGAGATTTTATCTTGGATAAAGTACTATTTGAATAGAGAGAAAGATTAATTTGGAATTAATCGATACAATAATATATTCGATATATTAAACGAAATTAGATTTTGACGCGGAATTAAAATTAGATTTTAATTCGGGCAAACAAGTTAATTTAGAATTAATTCGTTAGCGACGTGAATAGTAATTTTGTTAGGCATAATTATTTAATTAAATTCGATTTAATTACGTTGCGACGAAAGTTTGTTAATTCGGAATTAGCGAACCCGAACCCGAGAGTGTTTGCGGGCCTACTCGCATTTGGAATCGAGTGGGGCCCACATGTCACATCAAGTGTCACATCACTTGTCACTTTAAAGTAGCTTTATTGTGATGGGTTTTGGTGGAGTTGTTGGTGGCTTGTAATTCACTCTAAAGTCTTGAAAGCTTGATTGACCTTATACCAAATATTTGGTATTTGATTTAAATTGATTTAGAAAATACACAAAGCTTCTTCACTTTCTCACATTGCCGAAACTAGAGCTAGTTTTACTCTCATAATCTGTTCTTCATCTTGACCGAAAATTGAGAGAAGGAAAGTGAGAATTTTTGTTGCATTAATTCTCAAAGAGCTAGCACTCAACAAAAGGATCATACAAGGTGTTAGGGAAACCTATTCAAGAGCTTGGAAACTCAAAACAAAGCTTGGAGCTTGTGGATTCACCTTGGCCGAAAATACATAAAGCTTCTTGGAGGATTTTTTGTTGATCAACACATCCAATAGCCGCTCAATGTAAGTGTGTTTCCGCCACTCTTCTTTGTTATTCATTCTCATTTTATGCTTGGATTTGATCTTGGGAATAAACCTAGAAACCCAACAGTTGGACAATTATGACTCATAGCATCACTATTTGTACAGATTATGGTGTTGTTACAAATTAACTATGTGACAAAGGAAATTACTCTTTTATCATTTGTAATTGGATTACCAAGATATATAAATGATAAAAGTCCTTAAGATTAGTTTTGGATTGAGATGATATGAGACAGTATCAATCCACGAAGGTTTAATCATTAAATATCCCTAGTCGTAGTATTATCGAGATTGGACATCGATAATACGGAATAGACTAGTAATACACTTGTGCGCGTTGTGGGAGCATAACAGCATAATTTTCATAGATTTAAGTATTGGATACTTATGCAAGTGTGATAGGAGGTTGTGTTTTACCGATGGTACGAAAATATTTTCGCTCTGGATAGACCCCGCAGAATCCCATTGGTAGTATGTCTATGGGTCTATGGGAGTCCGCTTCAGGGTAGGTGTATTTGGTCTTAACCTGAGACTTGCACCGCTAATACTTGCGACAATCAGTATACTTTGGTTTTGGTCATCCATGGCTTTAACAGGTTCTGTGTACGCCTCTTCTGGGTATATTGAGAATCGTAGTGTATTGGGTGTGATGTTGAGATGGAAGTATCACTTCAGACATATGAAGATGATGATCAAGTAGGATACGGAACTGGTGCTCTTATATGCTGCAGCTATCGGGATAATATGACAAGGTCATAGTTATTCGATTATAGAGATTAGTTACCAGATATCCGACATGTGTTTCGTACGGGGCAGACACAATCCCAGCCCCAGGCCTAACACGTGACATCCGATACTGGATCGACATACACAATACTATGTATACTACGTCTGACATAGATCATATATTCCTTTAAGAATATTTCTGGAGAATTGGGAAAACATGGCGCTTTGCTAGAAGCCAATCTTGTCTTGTAAATCGGTAAAACGTAGTACTAGGAACGTACGTATTCGGATAGTCCGACGACCAGATTTACTGCCAATATATCCGGGGATCTCATGGGTCGCTTCCCGAAGATTCACCGATGACGTATGACTAGTATTTTATTAATTTGGGATTAATTGTAAAAGAGAGAGAAAATTAATATGGGATTAATTACAAAGATATTTTATCTAGGATAAAATATTATTTAAAGAGAGAGAACGATTAATTTGGAATTAATCGATAAATTAATATATTCGATATATTAATCGAAATTGGATTTTGACGCGTAATTAAAATTAGATTTTAATTCGGGCGAACGAGTTAATTTAGAATTAATTTGTAAGGAACATGAATAGTAATTTTTCTAGGCATAATTATTTAATTAAATTTGATTTAATTACGTCGCAACGAAAAATTCGTTAATTAGGAATTAGCGAACCCGAGCCCGGGAGTGTTTGCGGGGGCCGCTCACATTTCGAAAATCGAGTGGGGACCATAAGTCACATCTAGCGTCAAATCACTAGTCAATCAAGTGATGGAAGTCACATCACTTTAAGTGATGTGATGTCTAGTCACTTTTGATGTGAATAGTGATGGTGGTGGTTGGAAGGCTTTTAATGCCTTTTGCATTTTCGGAAAATGTATTATGTATTTTGTTTTGAAAATCAAATACACACACAACACAACTCTCTCTCTCTCTCTTCTCTCACAAGTTTCGGCCAAGGGCCAAACTTCTTCCTCTCTCAATTTTCTTCACGAAACCGTGAACAAGAAGAAGAAAATGGAAGATTTGTGGCAAATCTTACCAATGCTAGCACATGAAGAGTCACACATAGGTGATAGGGAAACCTACCATTGAGCATGGAATCCATTCCAAAGCTTGGAGCTTGAAGATCATTTCCATGGAGGTTGAAGAACACAAATGGAGCACAAAGTTGGACATGGCCGAGAGCTTCCAAGGAGGAGCAAAAAGTTTTGTGTTCGTCGCATCGCAAGCCGATCATTGTAAGTATGATTCCACCATACTTCTTTATTGTATTCACATGATTTCATTGCTTGAATTGATCCCGGGACTATAGTAGAAACCCAACAATCATGACATGTAAAGGTGAGTATCGCGACACTAAAAGCTTTGAGAGGTGAGTGATGCGACCCTGGAGATCGGAGTCGCGATATTGCCCTGTATAAAATATTGACAGTGAGCTAATTTGCCTGGAATCCTATCCAAAATACTTCCAATTTTCTCCAAACACTTCAATACATCTAAAATTCAATTTTAACATCAAAATCAACATCAACTCATGTTATACAACAAATATACATGTATTCTAAATACATATACCTTTGAATCAAAACATAAACTAAAATAAAATCCTACAATAAAGTGACTCATAAACAATTCTATGTCACTCAAAGGTGGTCAAATGATTATAGAATGGTAGTCATAGCTCTAAGTTATCTTCTAAAGTTCCAAACTCTAATTTAATGTTCCATGTCGAACATCAATATTTTGACCCAATTACATGCATATTGTGTTTATGCTTTCAAAGCATCTATACACAACTCATTAGCCTAATTTCAACATCAAGCTATGTGATTATGTATCCAATACATAATACACCACTATATGTTTTATTAATGATAATAACTCACTAATGAAAACATAACTTTAGAGAAGATCAAACTTACCTAGAAAGCTTGATTCCAAGATCCAATCCTCTTTTTGTTGTTGAAATGTTATGGAGAATGTCCAAAAGCTAACAAGCTTGATTCGAAGATCCAATCTTCTTCTCCTTGTTGTTGTACAGAATTTCCAAAACTAGCAAGCTTGATATGAAGATCCAATCTTCTTCTCCTTGTTGTTGTAGAGAACTTCCAAAGCTTCTCTCACAAAAACTTTACTTAGGCTAATATTTATTTCTTTTACTTAATGATTGTTTTAGCTTACTTTGTCTTGATTAAAAACTTGCTCAAGCTTGCGTTTTATAGCAAAACTTACGTAATTTTTAATTAATAAAAATTGTAATAAACTTTTATGTGGGCTTAATATAATTTGTCCAAGTATGTATAATTATGTATGACTAATCACCTCTATCACTTTGATTTAATCTAATTAAATCAAGATAAAGTTTAATTAATGGATTAGTTGAATGTCTACGACTTTTATTTAATCCAATTAAATCAAGCCAAATACACATATTATTACATATTTATAATTACCAAAAAATCCTCAAATGGTAGAGATATTTATGAATTTACAACAAGTCCTTATGTGATTTTGGATTAATCCAATTGAGTTAAAGTAAATAATTAATGTTATCTAATAACACTTAAATATTTTAATTGATAATTATTTTGTATCCGTCAATTCCAAAGTCTCTGATATTGGGTTTTTCCTCCAATCTATAAAACATGTCATAAAAGAAATCATTTCAAACTCAATTGATCCAAAAATATTTTTTTAAACTCATCAAAGTATTTGGCAACTTGGTCTCATCTCAAAATATAATTTGTATAACTTTATAAAATCAATAAATATTATGAAAATAAAATATTCACTCACAGTGCTATGGAAAATCAAGAGCGGTTCAAGGGCGATCATCTAGTACCCTAGTATCGATCTAAAGTCCATACAATCGTTACTTTCTATAACTCTGAACATTTTCATATGGCATATGATAAGTGCGGTTTATACTCATTTATTCCTACATTTTCAACTTACTATTTTGTTAGGTTCCGTGTCTGTAGGCATTGCATTTTTGCATGTGAAACCCGATGATGAGTTTCAGTTTGGAGGCACTACTTTTTTAATCGAGGACGTTGCGGGAAACGGACGTCGGAAGGGAATCGGTATTTCGTTAGATTTTTATTCACTTGTTTAACGTCAAGCTCACTTGTCGGACCTCCGTCTAGAGCACATTTGGCCTAAAAAAACCCGTAAACCTTTTAACCTTGGCCCAAACCCACTCACCTAGCCCATAACACCTAACTCACCTAGATAAAGCCCACACCACCACCACCTTGGCCCACACGCCCAAGGCCCTAAAAGACATCCAAATTAAATAAAATAATTAATTAAATGATATACCAACTAAATAAAATATTAATTAAGTCATCAACCAATTAAAATCCAACACAAATTAAATACCTAATTAAATTAAATCTAATTACATTGAATAAAAATCCAATTTAAATTAAAGCAAATTAAATGGAAATTAAATTTAATTAGTTCATAAATTAAATAAATTAAATTCCTAATCTAAAAAATTACATACCAAATTAAATAAACAATCAAATAAATCATGCCTAATCAAAACCAATTAAATATATTTCATTCCTAATCAAGCCTAAATTTGTCCCCCCTCAATCTTATATTTTCCTTACATAAAACTAAAAAATATAGTCCTTTAATGCACTAACCCTACCCCATGCACCACTATATAAACACAACACAAACAAAACCCTAGGTTTTTCCATCTTACACACGGCAATTTACAAAACAATAGAAACCCAAAATCCCATGTCCTCTCTTTCACATACCCACTGCCTGAAACCCTAAACTAACTAAACACCATGCAAACAAAAACCTAAAAACCAAACAGCTCACTGCCACAAGTTCAAGGCCCCTCACGCCTCACTATCCATCTCCCTTAGCCTCTCATCTCTCTCATTCACACTCTCACGACACTTCAACCAAAAAAAAAAAAGGACACAAACTAACCCTGACTCTCTCCTCTTTTGACGACAAAAACACAAAAAACCCTAAGACTTCTATCTCTCTCACACAGACCACCTCTCTCTCCTCACGGCACCTTCAAGCCTTCACGTAACCCCTCACAACCCTAATCGCCACCTAGCCTATTCACAGCATACTTGCTCCTCACACATTGCCTTGCACCAGCCTGCCTCGCCAACTCTCGCCTAGCCCATTGATCACGCGTCCCTAGCCGCTCAGCCCTCTCTCCACATACTCGGTAAAGGTAGTAAACAAAAACCTTAAAGCCACTAAATATGTCTCCTTGCCACACGTCCTCTGCCTCCCTTTAAACACACTCACTCGCACATTCAACAACCATAAACTCCAACCACAGTAGCAGCTTCAACGTGGAGCAAACCCTTCAACAAAGACAAACCTCTCTCATTATCTCTCATAACCTTCACGCCTTCACCCATCAAAACACGTTCTCCATGCCATTAACAACCACCTTCAACGCAATAAAATAGCCAAATTAGCCTCATATTGCCACATATCCTACACGTAACAATCATCATCAATCACACTGCCCTAAGCCACAGCCTTCAACACGTAGCCAACTTCCCCCCACTAGCACGCTTCTCACACAAACTTCTCAGCCATGCAGCCCACGTGAAACACACCTCACGTAATCAGCCACTGCCCATTCACGCCACTATCACTCACGCATGATAGCCCCTACCTCACTTAATAGTCACGCCTGCCAACAGCCCCTAACCCTCACTCAAACGCACCCTTCACACACCTTTCAATAGCCCCTATTTGACACCAAACAGCCGCAGATCTGACCATTAAAACTGCCCTTGAATCATCCCGAAAACAATCCAGAAACCGCCCCAAACAGCCCTCCAAAATCGAGCCAAAACAGTCCACTAAAACACTCAAAATAGTAGCTTTAAAGAACTGAAATAGTGAGCAGAAAATACAGAGAAAACAACAGCAAAACGGAAGCCAAACAGTGAGCAAAACAATAAAACAACGAGTTGAGACGCTAAACAAGTGAACCGGAAAAGTGAGGAGCTTTAACCCTTCCGATCTCCGTGAAACGCAAGTCCGAAAGTCGGCAAAAAGGTTAGACCTGAGGGTATTTTTCACACTTGTTTTCTGTTTTATTTTTATTATTTATTGAGTTTTGTTCGCATGATTATTATGATAAAAAGGCGTGTTGTGACCCTTGAGTAGATGAATGTGCATGTATTATGAATATGATGTGTGTTGTGGCCCTGGATTAAAATGAAAAATGTGTCGCCTCCTGTGGTATATAGGATGGAAACCCGGACGTAAATTTCATAGCCGATTCCAAATGGACGGTAGTATGATCTACACTCGGGATACAACTCCACGTACCACTTGAGCAAACGACGTATATTTTGTTTTATGTTGTTTTGATGTGTTTATTATTCGTTATTTAATTTCCGCATACTTTTTGTTTGTGTAATGATATGATTGAGCACATGAGCTTAGTAAGTGCGATGAAAGGTCCTCTAATTGAAGAGGTTAAAAATCCTTTACCACAATGCTTCGCCGTGCCGATCAACGTATATTCGATTAGATGTGAGATATGTTCAATCGGGTATACGAAATCCGATATCTTTGTATTTACTTTTGTTTTATACATATGCATTGAGATAAGCGCATGGGCTTAGTAAGTGCGATGAAAGGTCTTCTAATTGAAGAGGTTAAAATCCTTTACCACGATGCTTCGCCGCACCGGATATCCTTGTATTTACTTTTGTTTTATATATATGCATTGAGATAAGCGCATGGGCTTAGTAAGTGCGATGAAAGGTCCTCTAATTGAAGAGGTTAAAATCCTTTACCACGATGCTTCGCCGCACCGGATATCTTTGTATTTACTTTTGTTTTATATATATGCATTGAGATAAACGCATGGGCTTAGTAAGTGCGATGAAAGGTCCTCTAATTGAAGAGGTTAAAATCCTTTACCACGATGCTTCGCCGCGCCGGACGATGTATATTCGATTGGATGTGAGATATGTTCAATCGGGTATACGAAATCCGATATCCTTGTATTTACTTTTGTTTCATATATATGCATTGAGATAAACGCATGGGCTTAGTAAGTGCGATGAAAGGTCCTCTAATTGAAGATGTTAAAATCCTTTACCACGATGTTTTGCCGCGCCCCCTTTTTATGTATGGTATTTCCTTTCACACATCATTGTTTTATTTATGAACGCATTACGAAATTCCATAAAGTCATCTTTATCTTTGTATGCATTGTAATGAAAAGCGCATGGGCTTATTGTATTGGATGAAAGGTTTCCCATTTGGGGAAGAAAAAGCCTAAAAGACTACATTTACCACGATATTTGCCGCGCCATTATTCCGTTTGGTTGCATTATTTACATCTGTCTTTACTTGATATCTCCTCATTCATATACCAATGTCATGATAGCATTTAAGTATTATTTCTTGTGTTATATCGGATGGAAACCCAGACGTAAATTCCGTAGCCGATTCCGAATGGACGGTAGTGCTGTCTGTACTTGGGATACAATTCCACATACCACTTGGAAAGATGCTCACATGTGTGTTTGTGTCCATGTTAGTTACCTTCTTTCGCATCACATTATAGCATGCTTACTTTAATGTCTAATTGCATCCTTAATTGTCCCTTTTTTACATTATGCACTTAATCTCCTCTCTTTAATATGTACGCTTATGCAATTAGTGCTTGTTTGCGCTCTCATGTCCATCAATAATGCGTTTGGGAAATTGTATATCTGTCATTACTTTAATCTACTGTGATGCATGCAAACTTAAACTAGATTATATGCAAATAGGTTGTATGTAAAATTGAGACATAGGTTATATGAAACGTGTTACGTATGGACTTAGTTAACTCCTTTTATTATGCATGAATATGTAATGGTTATTTGTTTATGCTTCCGCGTGTATGAAATGTTTATGAAATTACATGTTCATCATTATTTTATTCCCTTTTATGTGTGCTTATGTGATTATGACGTGCTTGCATTTTCATGAGTACAATATGCCTATAAAGTTGTGTATTTACCGTTACTTCGACTTACTTCCGAGCATGTGAACTTAGAAATAGGATATATGCAAATCTAGGTGTAAAATTTATCTTTTTGCGCATATGAACTTAGAAGCATGATACCCTTAGAAATAAGTGTTACTTAGGCTTGATTAAATTATTACACAAATCCTTTCATTACAAGTGAGATAAGTAAGGGACCATTCCGAACCCAACGGTTTGAGGTCTTCCCTTGCGAGGGGTGAGTGCGGCCTTAAATCTCATTTTCCCGGTTCACACCGGGTGGTGACTCCATCATTCTCCAGTTTAGTCCCCCGTGGCTACTCCGTACTCCCAACCGGGCCGCGAGCCCGGAACAGCATGCGTCGCCCAGATTCCTGTGTCACCACAGTGTCATTTTAATGTATTTTTAGTTTCTTTTATGTTTTATTGATATGAAGTATTGGAACATACATCTTGGAGTAAATGAACGTGTTTGGGACTTTACGTACACATCAGAAGCACGCGGGAAGAGTAAAATATGCAAAAACACTTATCCTAAAAAAAGTGTGTTGGTGTCGCGACGCCCCGACATGATGGCAACACAAAATTCCCAAAATTTAGGCATTGTGATGCTAATTTCGATATCGCAATGCTGCGGGAGACGTCCAGAAACATCAGAAATCATTATTCTACACACACAAGGACTCCAAGACTTCCCTATAAATACTTAATCTCGTCCAAAATCCTAAGGAGGAGACCAAAAGAATAACTAAGAGTTCTAAACACATAATTTAAAGAGATCCAAAAAGAAAAATTGAAGAGTGACAAGAGGAGACGAGACGAGGCGGTGACGTCTAAAGACGAAAGGATTTGATTCAGGTTTTATCTTCTAGTTTCTTTCTTTAAACTCTAATGATGTCCAACATGTTCTTGACATTACTTTCATTGTTTTTATCTTTAGCCATGAACTAACTCTATTATTCTAGAGGATGATTTAATGCTTGAACCTATGTATTTTTTGCCAATTTAATTGTTATATACTTTTGATTCAGTTTATTTATATTTTCTTGTGTTTAATACTTCTAGTTTGTTGAGCACAAATTAAGATTATGCATGTTTAGAATCTATCACTCAGGAGAGAGGATTTTGAATAAGATCTAGAGAATATAACCTAGGAGTACTAGAGTTCGGGAGAACCTATAATCCATTTGAAGTCGTTAACAAAGAATCACGGAGTGTAATGAGCTATTGATTATTTGAATTTTATAGGGATATCAAAGTCAATAATTAATAATATTTTCACTCGATATTCGGGAGAGGGAATTAGAATAACTTAGGATTCTAGACTTATAAACTAAGAAATTTAATAATAATTGATTGACATAACAAATACAAAAGGGAATAGTTAGGTAAAATCAGACTTTAGAATCTTTCTTATCTTTGTCTTTTTTAAATTTAATGTTTTGCTTATTTAGTTTTTAATTTTAATTTATATTATTTTAAATTACTTTCTAAATAAAGTTAGGATTATCAATTATAGTACTTACTGAGAATTTGATTAAAATCCTTGTGGGTTCGAAACTCATATTTATCTTTTACTAAAACTTGAGACCGTATATTTGCGGTAGAATTATCTCACAATAAGTTTTTGATACCGTTGTCGAGAATTGTTAATTTAATTCACATTAATACTATTACCAAGTAACCTTGACTTTAGTTTAGATTATTTATTTATTTATTTATTTATTTTATTTTTATTTATTTTCTTTTAAGGAGAATTAAGAAAGAAGCAATGATGGTTGGAAACATAGAGAACAATCCGTGCTATGTGGTAATTTGAGATCACTTTAAACCAATCATTGACGATAACTATTCTGGGATGATGCACCCACCAATCAACGTCAATAATTTTGAGTTGAAACCTGTATTGATCAACATGATGCAAAAGAACCAATTTGAGGGTTCAACTGTAGAGGATTCGAACGTGTATTTAAGGATGTTCTTGGAGATGACAAATACAATCAAGATAAATGGCGTGACTAAAGAGACCACCAGGCTATATTTGTTCCCATTTTCTTTAAAAGACAAGGCAAGAGTTTGGCTGCAATCTATACTGATAGGAAGCATTATGGCATGGGAGGACATGACCACTAAATTTTTTACAAGGTTCTTCCCACCATTTAAATCAGCCCAACTGAGAACATAAATTAGCGTATTTAGACAATTGGAGATGAAGAACCTATATGAGGCATAATAGCACTTTAAAGATCTACAGAGGAGATGCCCACAGCATAATTTCAAAGACTGGGTTCAAATTCAGTTATTCTACAATGGATTGAATGGTCCAACAAGAACCATAGTTGATGCAGCTACTGGCGGAACCATGTTCAGGAAATCTACTGAAGATGCCTATACTCTACTAGAGGAGATGGCCATTAATAATTTCCAATGGCCAAGTGAACACTCTAATGTGACTAAAGTGGCTGGCATATATGAGATAGATCATATTATTGCGCTTACAGTTCAAGTGTCATCCCTCACAGCTCATCTAGCAGTATTGACTAATCAATGAGCATAACCATCTACTGAAGCTGCTGTTGCTAATGAAATGATCGGACTAAATGGAGAAGCAAGTTTTGATCAAGCCCAATATGTGAACAATCGAAACTTTAACAACTATAGAGGCAATCTTATGCCTAACTACTGTCATCCGAACTTGTCATATGCAAACACAGAGAATGTCTTGCAACCTCCTCATGGCTTTAATATTCAAAAAGTTGAGCAAAAATCATCTTTAGAAGACCTCATAAGCACGTTTGTTGCTAAAACTTCAGAGATGTTTGAAAAGAATGAGCCGAGGCTGAATAATATTGAAATGCACATGGGCAATATAAGTGCAACAATGAAGTCTTTAGAAGTGCAAATGAGGCAGCTTGCTTCTTCCATGGCTAATCAACATAAATGGGTATTTCCTAGTAATACCAAGATAAATCCTAAGGAGTAGTGCCAAACCATAACCCTCAGAAGCGGAAAAGAGATTAAAGATGCCTCTAAGGACCAAGACAGTCAAGACAAAGAAGTAGCAATTCAAACGGAAGCAATAAGGAAAGAAGAAAATAAACAACAGCTCCCCCATATAAGCCACCCCCATCACGAAGACTCATTTGCATACCTTCAATGCTTTCAAAGGAAAAAGTTAGATGACCAGTTCGCCAAGTTCCTAGGCATCTTAAAAAATATCCACATCAACATCCCATTTGCGAACACTTTGGAACAAATGCCTAATTATGTGAAGTTTATGAAAAAGATGATGTCCAAGAAGAGGAAGCTGATAGATTTTGAAATAGTAGCACTCATAAATGAGTGTAGTGCCATCAATAGAAAAAGCTCCCTCTAAAACTGAAGGATCCTGACAGCTTTACCATTCTATGAACTATTAGAAATCGATATTTTGGTAAGGTACTATGCGATGTGGGTGTAAGTATAAATCTTGTGCCCTTATCCATCTATAATAGTTTGGCAGAAGTGAGGCAAAGCCAACCCCTATCACATTGAAGCTAGCAAATAGATCTCTTACCTATCCACGAGGAATAATAGAAGATGTCTTGATTAAGGTGGATAAGTTTTAATTTCCTGTTGACTTCTTTGTTCTTTATATAGAGGAGGATCATGAAGACCCAATCATTATTAGGAGACCTTTCTTGGCAACAGACAAAGTGATCATTGATGTGCAGAAATATGAACTAAAAATGAGAGTTCAAGATGAAAAAGTCATCTTCAGTGTTTTCAAGGCTGTGCCAAGTCCATAAGATGGTGATGAATGTCACATGATAGACATTTTAGGGAAGAGAGTTGCAATAGATAGTGACCATGTGTTAGTCCTATCTCCATGTATTCAAGCCAACACGCATAGTGAAAAATTGTCAAACAACCAAAGAGAGTATTGCAGCCATGCAAATAAGATTCTCCATAGCCAGAACTGAAATCACTCCCAAAGCATCGTAAAAAAGGAAATTAAGAGTCAGTCCTTACCTAAAGATAATCCCTAGAAAGCTCAAAATGTGTTCGAATCAATTTTTTTTCACCTGTGTAGTCCAAAATTTCAACCATCAATAGACCGTAGAGGACCATCCATAGATAAATTTCCACAGACAACCACACTGTCTTTTGTATTCCATATCAACCAGCGGATACCAAAGAAGAAAGCCCATGAGATTATCTGGTCCGCTATATTGAAGCCACCATGACTACTTGGGTGGTTGCGTCTGTTTGAAGACGTTAAACTTAGTGCTAGCGGGGAGGCAACCCTTGCATTTGTTTGTTTTTATTTTATTTTATTTACTTTAGTTTTATTTTGTTATGTTCTATTTGCCTGTTTATTAGTTTGCATGTGTGTTTATGCAAATGTTATCATAACCCACACAGCCCGCGCAATCAAGTTCTGACCAGCAGGAGCCTGATCAACTCCATGCACAGTAGTGTTTTTCCTCACTCTTGTTTCTTTATTTTATCTTACATTGAGGAAAATGTAAGTTTTAAGTTTGGAGGTGTGGTGTGGGCATGTAGTGATAGTACATGTTATGTTATTTTTTTGTTAAAAATTATTACAATTTTTTTTTAAGTCCTAGATAGTGAAGCATAAGTCTAATGATGAGTTTTGTTTGCTTTATAATGAAATCTTAGAAATGATAAGTGCCCAATTTACTTTTATCTAATGCCTTGAGTAGGTGATCTAAGTTAGACTCGTAAGTACTTAACAAGAGATTTTTAGCAGTGAGAACCTAGGTAGTTGGCAAAGTGACTAGTTGAAGAAATTGATTGCCAATAAATGACTGTTTCCTTAGATATCTATCTCAATATGCTAGTATTATGATGTATGATATGGTTAAAAATAAAAGAGAGAGAGAAAATTTGAAAGAAACTGAAAAGAAAAGAAAAAAATAAATTGAGCCACCTATAACCGATAAGCGTGAAGCTATCCATGGGCGAGTGTTAGTATCACAATGAAGAGAAATGTTACCTTAAAGGGTAGGTGTGTTAAAAAAAGAAAAGAAAAATCACACCATATTGAGCAAAGAAAGGCAAATACAGAGTACTTTTGAGATATCTAGGTTGGTTCGGATCTCAATTTTTGAGACGAAATCATTGAGTTGGCTAACTTAGGAGTCGAGCTGTGAATGGACCGTTACACACACACACACTGTGAGTCTGGCTTAGATGATTTATTCAAGAAGTTGGATTTGAGTTGCACTGAGTACTTTGAAGTTTCTTCGATTTCATTGATAGGTATTTTTTGAAGACAATATTATGTGTAACTACCAGGACTATTTTATTTGCTTGTTTTGTATTTATTTTTGCATGATTGCATGTGTGTGAATGACGTTTGTGGGTGTCGTTGCTGTAAGCTCTCACGAGATTATAACTCATCCACTAGGGCCGCCTATAGGTTTAAAGGCTTGTTGCATACGCTAAATGCAATCTTGATCCCTATGAAGTGGCCTAGTTAATTTATTACTTTTGTTTGTTTTATTTTTTATTTAGCTTTTATTTAGTTTTTTTGCTTAGGATAAGAAAATCTTAAGTTTGGGGGTGTTTGATAAGGCGGTTTATAACCACATATTTTTACATTCTTAGCTTATTATTTTGTTAGGTTCCGTGCCATTTTAATGTATTTTTAGTTTCTTTTAAGCTTTATTGATATGAAGCATTGAAACATGGATCTTAGACCTTACGGACGCATCGGAAGCACTCAGGAAGAGTAAAATACACAAAAACATTAATCATAAAAAAGTAGTATGGCGTCGCGATGCCCATTATGGCGTCACGACTCCCAGACAGGATGACAACACTAAATTCTTGAGAGTTGGGCATTGTGACGCCAATTATGATGTCATAATGCTACGATAGACGTCCAGAAACATCAGAAATCATTATTCTACATGCACAATGACTCAAAGACTTCCTTATTATTGTGACAGTTGTGGAACCTCTAGGGTCAGATTTGTGCCCCGTGCAGTGAAAAATGGGTCTACCCATGGATATCAAGTATGGATGTAATTTTAAATTATTTAATGAAATACTATATTCCATTACGAGTGTACAGGAAAACCCGAGACTAAATCGGACTCTGTAAACTCCAAGACGAAGTAAAATAAAATTATCGCGCGCAGTGCTTACGCTCGTACGCAGTGTAGCACGAGACATCAACTTCTTCATTTTTATTAGTTTAATTTCTTTTTCTTTTCATTTCCTTCACCTCACATTCCAGTGAGCTGAATGAATTAGGGTTTTTGACCCTAATTCTTTCCGGTCTTCCCTAAACACTTCAAAAACACCAAAAATTAATTTTTAAATTCAAAACCAGCATTAACACATGTTATAGAATAAAAATCAAGTTTTTCAAAATGTCAAATATTTTTACAAAAACATAAATTTATTCTAATTATGCAATTGCGTAAATTTTAAATCCAATACATAAATCAAATTAGAATCCCAATAAGAAATGTCTCATGAATAATTCTAGGTTACCCAAAGGTGGTCAATTGATTCTAGAATGGTAGACATAGCTCCAAGCTTTAATCTATAGTTGCAAACTCTTATTAATTATTTCATGTCCAACATGAACATCTTTGACCTAAATTATAAGCATGTTGTGTTTTTACTTCTAAAGTAACCTAACACAATTAATTAGCCTTATTTCAATATTAAGCTATATGATCATGCATCTACTACAAAAATGAACATAGCTGAGGAGAAGATCAAACATTACCTAGTAAACTTGATGCAAGATCTAATCTACTTCTCATTTGTTGAAATTATTGGAGAACCTCCAAGGTATTGAAGCTTGACTCCAATATCCAATCTTGTTTCCAATACTACCAAGCTTCACATCAAGATCCAATCTTAATTTCTCCTAAATGAAATGTTGTAGAGACCTCACAAGCTTCTCCAAACACTTCTCTAACTTAGGCTAATTTCTCTAAGAATTTTCTTGTACTTGTAGTACTTGTAATTAAAACTTTCCTAAATCTTGTTATTTATAGCAAAACTTAGGCAATTTTTAATTAATAAAAATTGTAATAAATTTTTAAGTGGGCTTAATCCAATTTGTCCAAATATGTATAATTAGGTGTGACGAATCTCTATTGTCTCCCACATTAATTTATTCTAATTAAATCAAGCCAATGGTTAGGAAATGGATTAGTTCAATGTTTGCCACTTTGATTTAATCCAATTAAATCAAGCCAAAGCCACTTATTATTACATACTTATAATTAACATAATATCCTTAAACGGTAGAGATAATTATAATTTTACAATTAAGCCCTTGTGTAATTATTGAATTAATCCAATTAATTCAATTCGGTCAAAGTAAATAATCAATGTTATCCAATAACATTTGATTATCTTAGTTGAAAATTATAATATCGAATATTAGCTTTTATTAAAATTAATCGGCTACCCAAGTGGTCAACGAGTACACTTCATATTTGTATTCTCTAAGTTTAGACACGTTTGTCATATAACCCTAGCTAATATGTACGTAATTCAGCCACCTCTGAATTCGCGAAGAACACGAACGACCTTTCTGAACTATACAAGCCAAGGTCATCACATATATTTAACAATCCCTCTATCGTAGGCTATTCGAGTTGTGCTTAGGAAACATAGAATACACCGTCAAGTTTCCAAGGTGCACATCTCATGTCGATATGTCCACGATTCTTTAAATCTGATGCGATCCACCCTAGATGATCTACTTTGGCCAAAGTCTTTAAGAATCGTGACTTTACTCACATGGATACCTAACCCCCTTTCGGTACACATATGGGCCGACGAATCCTATCTTATTTCGCACTTGATTACTGAGTGCATCAGTCCAAACCCAACGAACATCTAGAGGCCAGAGCATGAAAAGTTTCTGACATACATGGCATCAAACTATGAAGGTTCTCACACAAAATCAATGCTATCCTGTAGTCAAAGGATTACATATGCTACTCGAATCAAGGAGATTCCTATTGTGTACTTTCAACTATTAGGAATCACATATAAGTCATTCAGTATTTGCTTCAACAAATACCCACATGTCTGTATGAGTTTCCAAAACTCATAGTACATCGGGTTTAACCATTGAAAATCCAATTTCAGTATACGATATGTGCTAGTCTTCTAGGTTATAGGAATTCGACTGTATTCTAAAACCAACGACTAGGAATATTTACTTTAATAATAGTTTATACATATTGTCAAAACTATTCTAAGGTCGATGTCATTCTTAGCATATCTATACATCGATTTAATACACATAATGACAATACCATTATAAGGTATAAAATGAAAAATATAGTTATTTTATTAATGAATAATAAAATGTAAAAATCGGATTGGCACTCCAAGCACCAACTCCATCAAACTCCCACTTGCTTAGTGACAATATGGATGATATTGTAATCTAATCTCCTCCACATATTTATCGAATAACTTAGGAGGTAAGGCCTTTGTAAACGGGGTCTGCTATGTTGTCTTGTCCTTGAACCTTCAAGAACACTATGTATTTTCATTCAATAATCTCTCTAATTATGCGGTATTTCCTTAGCCTGCGCAATGGCTCCATTATTATAATACTACAATGGGATTGAATCCCTAATACTAGGCACAATGCCAAGTTCTATGATAAAATTTCTAATCCATACAACTTCTTTAGCAGATTCCGAAGCAGCTATAAATTCCTCCTCAGTGGTGGAATCAGCTATTGAGCTTTGCTTTGAACAACGCCAACTATTCGCACCACAGTTAAGGGTAAATATGTATCATGATGTAGATTTTCTATCATCTGGATCTCCTTGTAAGTCGGAGTCTATATAACCCTTAACTTGTAGATAATCTTCTCCATATATCATAAACTTTTCCTTGATGCCTTTAAGATTTTTTAGGATATGTTTCATGGCTGTCCAATGATCATTACCTGGATCAGATTGAATTCGGCTAGTCATACTGACGCCGAAACTGTTGTCAAGTCTAGTACATAATATAGCATACATTATGCTTCCAATACAAGAAGCATATGGCAAGTTAGACATCCTAACTCTATCTTCCTTACTTTTAGGTGCCATTTTCTTCAAAAGATGTATATAGTATCGGAAAGGTATATTTGTTGCCTTAGAGTTGGTAAAATCGTACCTTTATAATAACTTATCTATGTACGTCTATTGTGACAACCCTATAAGCTTCCTAACTCTATCTCGGTAGAGCCTTTTACCTACTATATATGAAGCTTTACCTATATCTTTCATGGAAAAATTCTTGCAAAGATAGGCTTTCACACTTTGGATCATACCTCTATCATTTCCTATGATAAGGATGTCATCTACATACAAGATCGAGAAAACTATCATGCTCCCACTGACTTCTTATAAACATATAGTTCTTCCTCATTTTGATGAATCCAGATAATATATTTATCTCATCAAAATGAAGATTCCAGCTTCAGGATGCCGGTTTAAGTCCATAAATCGACTTTTGGAGCTTACAAACCAAGTTTGAAGTCTCATTGGATACGAAACCCTCGGGTTATTCCATATAGATATCCTCTTCTAGGAATCCATTTAGGAAAGAAGTTTTCACATCCATCTGTCATATCTCATAGTCATGATATACAACAACAGCTAAAAGAATCATAATAGATTATAGTATGGCTACTGGTGAAAAAGTTTCCTCAAAGTCAATCCCAGGACGTTGAGTGTAACCTTCCGTTACCAGTTGGGCCTTAAAGGTTTTCACATTTCAATCGGGCCCTCACTTCCTTTTGTAAAATCATTTACAACCAATAGGTTTAACTCCTTCAGGAAGCTCAACTAAGTCCCAGACTTGATTGGCATGCATTGAATCATTTCGAATTTCATGGCTTCCTGCCATTTTCCTAAATCGATATCCAATATCATTTCTTTATACATAGTCAGATCTGTTTACTCCAAGAGAAGAACATCAAGGCTCATAACAAATGTTAAAAATAATCTCTCAAGAGGCTTTGATATCGATTCGACTTAAGTAGAACCTGTGTCGTAGATCCTTCACCTAGTTGGACCTCTGGTTCCATCTTAGGTTCCTTAATGTTGGGATCAAACTCATCAAGTTTAATCTCTCTACAATTTGCACTTTCTCTCAAAAAATTACTTTTCAAGAAAAGTTGCAAAATGAACAACAAATATATTTCATTGCTCAGAATCGTAGAATTGATATCCCATGGAATTATAAGGATATCTAACGAACCAACATTTATACCCTCTAGGTAGTAGCAGCAGAATAATTTTTCATTTCAAAAGTGATAACACTAATTGATTATGTAATTTTTAAATCTATTAGTGCCCTCCCACCACTTTACATAATTCCGTAGTCTCCTTGAACGGAAAAATAGAATTTTGACAATCAAAATTTCATAGCGGGGAGTGGATCCCATGAAATTTACCCCAACCTCACACTAACGATGATATTGGCCTTTGCAAATGTTGGACATTTATGACCCATAGCGTCACTGTTTGTAAAAGACATTGTGTTTTTGTACAAAATTAACTATGAAGTAATGAAATTGTCTTTTATCGTTTTGTATTTATTTACTTTGATATATAAATGGTAGAAGTCCTAATGATTAGTTTCGGATTGAGATGATATGAGACAGTATCAATATATAAAGGTTTAATCATTAAATATCCCTAGTCGTAGTATTATCGAGATTAGACATCGATAATGCGGAATAGACTAGTATTGCACTTGTGCGCGTTGTGAGGGCATAACGGCATAGTTCTCATATATTTAAGTATTGGATACTTATGCAAGTGCGATAGGAGGTTGTGTTTTACCGATGGTACGAAAAATAGCTTCGCCCTGAATAGACCCCGCAGAATCCCATTGGTAGTATGTATATGTGTCTATAGGAGTCCGCTTTAGGGTAGGTATATTTGGTCTTAACCTGAGACTTGCATCGCTAGTACTTGCGACAATCGATACGCTTTAGTTTTGGTCGTCCAGGACTTTAATAGGTTCTGCGTACACCTCTTCTGGGTTTATTAAGAATCGTAGTGTATTGGATGTGATGTCAAGACAGAAGTATCACTTCAGACATATGGAGATGATGATCACTCAGGGATTCAGAACTGGTTCTCTATTGTATTGCAACCATCGAGATAATATGACAAGGTCAGGATTATCTGATTCAAAGAGACTAGTTGCTCGATATCCGATATGTGCTTTGTACGAGGTATACACTATTCTAGCCCAGGCCTTGTACGTGACATCTGATACTGGATCACAATACGTAATACTACGGTATACTACACCTAATATAGATCGTATATTCCATTAAGAATATTTTTGGAGAATTGGGTAGGCATGACGCTTTGCTAGAAGCCAACATTGTCTCGTAAATCGGTAAAAATATAGTACGAGGTACGTACGTGTTCGGATAGTCTGACGATCGAATTTACTGCCAACATATCCAGGGATCTCTTGGGTCGCTTCATGAAGATTCACCGATGAAGTTTGATTTGAACTTAATTAATCTGGGATAAATTACGGAGAGACTTTATCTTGGATAAAGTACTATTTGAAGAGAGAGAAAGATTAATTTGGATTTAATCGTTAAAATAATATATTTGATATATTAAACGAAATTAGATTTCGACGCGGAATTAAAATTAGATTTTAATTCGGGCAAATGAGTTAATTTATAATTAATTCTTTAGCGACGTGAATAGTAATTTTACTAGGCATAATTATTTAATTAAATTCGATTTAATTACGTTGTGACGGAAGTTCGTTAATTCGAAATTAGCGAACCCGAGACCGAGAGTTTTTGTGAGCCCACTTGCATTCGGAATCAAGTGGGGCCCACATGTCACATCAACCATCACATCACATGTCACCTTTAGTTGCTTTAGGTTAATGTGTTTAGGTGAGTTGGTAAAAGTGTGTAATACACTCCAAAGTCAAAGTTAATGTGTGACATATACCAAATCCAATTTTGTATATCATTATTATTGTTTTTGAAACAAAACACACAAGCTTCCATTTCTCTCTCCATTGCCGAATGAAGTGAAGAAATTGCCCTCTCCATTTTTCTTTCATCTTCACCATTTTTGAAAGGAAAAACTTGTAGAATTTTTGTTGCATTAATTCTCTAAGGCTAGCACCTTCAAGGAATCATCAAAAGGTGATAGAGAAACCTACTCTAAGAGCTTGGAATCAAAGAAAAAGCTTGAAGCTTCTACTTCTCACCTTGGCCAAATTCAACAAAGGATCTTGGAGAAAATTTTGTTGATCAACGTATCGAAAGTCGATCATTGTAAGTGTGTTTTCGCCACTCTTTTTTTGTTATTCATTCATCATTTTATGCTTATCTTGATCTTGGGACTAAACCTAGAAACCCAACAATGGTATCTTTGAGCCAAAATGAGCATGAAATGAATTAGGGTAAAATTTGGGTAAAATCAATGTGAGCATGATTTGATAAAATTGATTGATTGAGTATGCTTAAATGTTGATATATTGAGGTTGTATTGGATCAATTTCATGAAATATTGTTTGGATCAATTTTTAGCCCACACATTGGCTTGGCCGAATGATGATGTTACCCTAGGATCTTGGTATTTTTTGTTTTGATGATCATTGGATGACTTGAAACAGTTGGAATATGTCGATTTAAAATTCAATCAGATTGAAAAATGAATTCGGACAAAATTCCTTACCTTGCCCGAGAGCTTATTAGCATGTAATGTACTTGATTTTTTATTCAAGAATGTTGGGCATTAGTTGAACAGTAGGATACATAATTAATTAGTTAAATTGTATTTTGGAAATATTGATTTAGTTAATTAATTGATGTAATACACTTGGTTAATTAAATTATAAAATATGGAATTTTAAAATTTGATTAATGGGCTTAATTTTGAATTGGGCTTGGAAATGTTATATTTTGGCATAATGGGCTTGGTTGGGCCAAGTTGGTTTAGACCAATTGGATTGGATCCAAATTGGGCTTAAATCATTTCATTAAGTCCAAATGTAATAAATGAGCTTTAAAAGTTTAATTGGGCCTTATGGGCTAAAATTATTTTCTTGGTAAATGAGGGTGATTCCTTAATAGGGCTTGGTAATTGGGTTTGACTCACATTGACCAAAGCACATGCCTTATGAAATCAATTGAAAGCCCATCAGACTTTAATTAAACGAATATTGGATGTTAATTGGGATTTGAGACCCGATAATATTAGATTTGGAATCTAAGTCGTTAAAGCGCATTAAAAGTGTAGATATTTAATTTGGAATTAAATACATGAATTAGTATTGAATACGAATTAAATTAGATTTAACGAGTAGTTCGATATAATTCAAGAATGTGTACTTTAAGTACTTATTCTCAAACGAGTTGGACTCGTGCAAAATCAAATCGTTGTTTGAACATTAGATAATCACATAATAAAAGACTAATTAATTGGATTAGATTGGTTGAATTGCATGCTATGAATGAATATATGGTTGTCTTGAATGAATAGCGTATATCAGATAGATATTAGAAGGGAATGGCAATTTTAGAAATTATTGTAAATTTGGAATTTATAAATTGGACCTGCGTGTCCAGCCTTATCTCTCATTATTTTTTTGTATTCTCTTCTCACCTAATTCCCCTCAATGTAATGAGGTTTCTATTATTGTATTATGTAATTGGGTAGAAGTAGAATCGTGCAAGCAGAGGAGAGGAAAGAGAGTGATTTGTTTTAGGAACAATCTGTTAAATATCCATCCGTATATCGTTATTAATTTACTTTCCGCGCCTTATTATGCTTTTAGAATGCATGCTTAAGGGTGTATGATGAGACCTTAACAAAGATAATAAATTGGTTGCCAATTTATGCGAAAAACCCTCAAAATAAATTAAGCGTTTTTCCTTCCGTTGAGTGATTCTTACTTAAGATCCAAAATTGGCATTGGTTTGTTGGCCAAAGTCAAGACCTTGTCAATTGCGGATGTGTTTGAATCATGAAGGCTTTGTTCCACATCAGTGTCTTGTCCAAGTTTTGATTTGTTGGCCAAAGTCAAGATCACTTATTGTCCATCGACATTGATTACGAAGCTTTCCATGTCAATGGATTCCGCTTAACTGGAATCATTAAGCTTGTTGTGCCAAAGCCAAGGCTTAGTCGATTCAGAGGAAAAAGGTTAGGCAAATATATTGGATATATTGGCATATATATTGTGTATATGTTTCAGACTTGGATGTCCCCCTACCGGATCTAGGAATTGGATGAGATCCAATTGATCTTCGAGATCTACCTAGTTAAATATCATACAGCTTGTTGGCCAAAGTCAAGGTTGTGTGTTATTTAACGGGATCCTAGCCCACTAGAAAACTGGGTTTCCCGAGTACTCGACAGAGAGTTAGAGGCTCGCCGAAAAATAGTGGGAGACTAGTATTGAATTTGCAATTTCGTTCAGATACTTAGCTTTACGCGCTTTCAAATTATTTCATCAAAATTATTTTATTAGTTGGACTAATATAATGTTATTTTTCTTGTAACAGTTAGACTGTACCTAAATATCATTGATTAGATAGTTGGACTATCGTAATCAAGATGACAGGAAAGGGAAATGTCCAAGACATTATCATGGGCGAAAATGTCTTCAAAGGCACGAACTTTGCCGATTGGGAAATGAATCTGAGGATAGTCCTTGGAGCCGAGAGGCTGCTCTATACTATATAGACACCTCTTGGGCCTAAACCCAAACCTGATCAGTTACTTGAGCTGGAGCTTTGGAAGACTCACAGCGATGATAATGATATTGCTCAGTCAATTATGCTTGCTTTTATGACTCAGTATTTCCGTCGACAAAACATGGACTTGGATCCCTATAATATGTTGGCGAGGTTGCACGATCTTCACCGATCTAACCGAAGGTCGCAGAGATTTGAGTTACAAAAAAGATCTTCTGTTCACGTATGTCAGAAGGCATGTCTGTTGAGTCCCATGTGGCACAGATGATTGCTGACATAAATGAGCTGTCTCAGATGGGGATAGTCTTGGAGGCTGAGACTATCATAGATTTGATCTTGCAGTCTCTCCCCGACACTTGGAGAGGGTTCATCATAAACTATAACTTGATGAACCAAGATGATACTCTTGGAGAGCTATTGTCAATTCTTAAGGAAGCTGAGAATGAGCTTCTCAAGGGCAATAAGCGCGAGGCGCACTTTGCTTCAACATCTCAGACACCGAGGGCTGGGCTCAAGGCGGCTAGAGGTGTGAAGAAGAAGAAGCATAAGAGAAAGCGAAAGGCCAAATCGTCAAAGGCTTCAGGGAAGCCTAAGGACAAATCTCAGGATGTATGCCTCCAGTGCGGCAAGCGGGATCACTGGAAGCGTGACTGCCGCGAGTATAAGGCGCTCCAGAAGGAGATTAAAGCGGGCAAGACACCGGCTACATGTATGTTTGTTATTGAAATAAACATGACTACTTCTAGTTTTAAAAATTGGATTTTTGATTCTGGTTGTGGTATTCACATATGTACTGATGTGCAGGATCTGCGGATTATGATGAGACTGGCATGTGGGGAGATTGATCTACGCGTCGGAAATGGGGCACCGGTCGCCGTTTTGGCCATTGGTACTTTTGTTTTGGAATTGCTCTCGGGGCATGTACTAGAACTTACAAACAGTTATTATGTACCTAGTTTGACTAGGAATATTATTTTTGTATCTATGTTAACCCAATGTGGGTACACTTTTGTATTTAGAAATACCGAGTGTTTTATTTATAAAAATGATATAAAAATTTGCACTACTATCACAAATAATGGTCTTTATATTTTGAATATAAATCAATCTCAAACATATAATATAACAAACAAAAGGCTTAAAATGAGTAATAAAGATGAAACTTATATGTGACACTATCGTCTGAGACACATAAACAAGACTCACATATCCACACTTTCGAAAGAGTGGGTACTTGGACAGATTTGATCCAAATTCATATGACGTCTGCGAATCTTGTTTATTAGGTAAAATGCCTAAATCACCTTTTAGCGGTAAAGGTGAACGCGCCACCGAACTATTGGCCCTCGTTCATAGTGACGTATGTGGGCTCATGTCTAGCCAGGCTAGAGGTGGATATGAATACTTCGTAACCTTTACGGATGATGAATCGCGTTATGGTTATGTGTATCTTATGAGACACAAGTCGGAAACTTTTGAGAAATTCAGAGAGTTTAGACACGAAGTAGAAAAACATTACGGCCGGACCGTGGTGGCGAATACTTAAGCAATGAGTTTCTAAATTACTTGAAAGAATATGGTATTCTTTCACAGTGGACTCCTTCTGGAACACCACAATTAAACAGTGTATCTGAACGGAGAAACCGAACTTTATTGGACATGGTTAGGTCTATGATGAGTCGCACTGAGCTACCTATTTCCTTCTAGGGATATGCATTAAACATTGCAATTCTTATTTTGAATAAGGTTTCGTCAAAGTCTGTTCAACAGACTCCGTATGAGATATGGACAGAAAAGAAACCGGGTTTCTCATTCCTGAAGATTTGGGGATGCTGGGCATACGTAAAACGTTTGGAAGGGACCAAACTTGAGCCCAAATCGGATAAATGCCTATTCGTATGATATCCTAGGGAAACCAATGGATATTACTTCTATCACCCACGAGAGAACAAAGTATTTGTTGCTCTACATGCGGTTTTCCTTGAGAAGGAATTCCTAAATGCAGTGTTTAGTGGGAGGAAAGTAGAACTCGATGAAAATCGGAGTGATACTGTTCCTGGCACAAAATCCTCAACGGAACAAGAATAGTCCATCCGGGATGAGACTGTACCATAATCTTCTATTACACAAGGACCGCGTAGGTCAGAGAGAGTCAGGAAATAACCTGAGAGGTATGGGTTTCTGATCTCACCTCATGTGGATATTAATCTCATTGAGGATAACGAACCGACTACGTATGAGGAAGCGATACAAGATATCGATTCCACTTTATAGCAAGAAGCCATGAAGTCCGAAATGGATTCCATGTACACCAACCAAGTTTGGACACTGGTTGATGCACCAGAAGGCGTAAAGCCTATTGGTTGCAAATGGGTCTTCAAGAAGAAGACAGACATGGATGGCAACGTATAAATGTACAAAGCTAGGCTTATAGTGAAGGGGTATCGTCAACGACATGGTATCGATTACGATGAAACTTTCTCACCCGTTGTCATGATTAAATCCATTCGGATAATGCTCGCTATTACTGCATATTTCGATTATGAGATATGGCAGATGGACGTTAAAACCGCTTTCCTTAACGGAAACCTTTTGGAGAATTCTTACATGCAACAGTCTGACGGTATTATCATACATAGACTTGCAAACAAGGTTTGTAAGTTAAATCGGTCCATTTGTAGACTGAAACAAGCATCACGGTCATGGAACCAACATTTTGACGAGATCATAAAAGAATATGATTTCATTCAAAATGAAGATGACCCTTATGTATATAAGAAGGTTAGTGGGAGAGGACTGACTTTTATAGACCTTTATGTTGACGATGTATTGCTTATAGGCAATGACATTCCCATGCTAACGTCGATGAAAGCTTGGCTTTCATTGAAATTCTTCATGAAAGATCTGGGAGAAGCATCATTTATTCTGGGAATAAGGATCTACCGGGATAAATCTAGAAAGCTACTTGGACTCTCCCAGAGTACGTACATTGACAAACTATTGAAGAGATTCAACATGGATCAGTCTAAGAGGGGACTGTTGCCAGTGTCACATGGCGTCTATCAATCTAAGGACATGTGTCCTAAAACTCAAGATAAAAGAGACAACATGAGTCGGATACCGTTCGCCTCGGCAGTCGGATCGATCATGTATGCCATGATATGTACGCGACCTGATGTCTTCTATGCTTTGAGCATGTGTAGTCGCTATCAGGCCGATCTAGGTGAAGGTCACTGGATGGCGGTTAAGAATATCCTTAAGTATCTTAGACGAACTAAGGATATTTTCTTAATCTATGGAGATGGAGAACTTGAGGTAACTGGGAATACCGATGCAAGTTTCCAAACCGATAAAGACGACTGTAAGTCGCAATCCTGGTACATATTTTGTTTGAATAACAGAGCAGTAAGCTGGAAATCTTCCAATAAAGAGACTGTTGCTGATTCAACAACAGAAGCGGAGTACATTGCTGCAGCTAAAGCAGCAAAAGAGGCCGTTTGGATTCGAAAGTTCCTAGTTGGATTATGAGTAATTCCGTTAGCAGCTGAGCCCGTTCCATTATATTGTGACAATAACGGGGCTATAGCACATGCTAAGGAATCGTGGTCTCATCAATGATCCAAGCATGTTCTTCGACGTTTCCATCTGATTCGTGAGATCATACATCGTGGCGATGTGAAGGTCGAGAAGGTCGCATCAGATGACAACATGGCAGATCCGCTGACGAAAGCTATTCCTCAGTAAAAGTTTGAGCGACATGTACATAGTTCAGGTTTTAGATGCTTGAGTGACTGGCTATAGGCCAAGTGGGAGATTGCTGGACAGTTATGACCCATAGCGTCACTGTTTGTAAAAGACATTGTATTTTTGTACAAAATTAACTATATAGTAATGAATTGTCTTTTACCGTTTTGTATTTATTTACTTTGATATATAAATGGTAGAAGTCCTAATGATTAGTTCCGGATTGAGATGATATGAGACAGTATCAATCCATAAAGGTTTAATCATTAATATCCATAGTCATAGTATTATCGAGATTGGACATCGATAATGCGGAATAGACTAGTATTGCACTTGTGTGCGTTGTGAGGGCATAACGACATAGTTCTCATATATTTAAGTATTGGATACTTATGCAAGTGCGATAGAAGGTTGTGTTTTACCGATGGGACGGAAAACAGCTTCGCTCTGGATAGACCCCGTGCAATCCCATTGGTTGTATGTATATGTGTTTATGGGAGTCCGCTTCAGGGTAGGTGTATTTGGTATTAACCTGAGACTTGCATCGCTAGTACTTGCGACAATCAATATGCTTTGGTTTTTGTCGTCCATGACTTTAACAGGTTCTGCGTACGCCTCTTCTGGGTTTATTAAGAATCGTAGTGTATTGGATATGATGTCAAGACGAAAGTATCACTTCAGACATATGGAGATGATGATCACGCATGGATTCAGAACTGGTTCTCTATTATGTTGCAACCATCGGGATAATATGACAAGGTCAGGATTATTCGATTCAAAGAGAATAGTTGCTTGATATCCGATATGTGCTCCATACGGGGCAGACACTATTCCAGCCCCAGGCCTTGCACGTGACATCTGATATTGGATCACAATACGCAATACTACGGTATACTACGCCTGATATAGATCGTATATTCCATTAAGAACATTTCTAGAGAATTGGGTAGGTATGACGCTTTGCTAGAAGCTAACCTTATCTCGTAAATTGGTAAAACATATTACGAGGTACGTACGTGTTCGGATAGTCCAACGACCAGATTTACTGCCAACATATCCAGGGATCTCTTGGTCGCTTCCCGAAGATTCACCAATGACATATGATTCGAACTTAATTAATCTGGGATTAATTGCAGAGAGACTTTATCTTGGATAAAGTACTATTTGAAGAGAGAGAGAGATTAATTTGGAATTAATCGTTAAAATAATATATTTGATATATTAAACGAAATTAGATTTCGACGCGGAATTAAAATTAAATTTTAATTCGGGCAAACGAGTTAATTTAGAATTAATTCGTTAGTGACGTGAATAGTAATTTTTCTAGGCATAATTATTTAATTAAATTAGATTTAATTACGTCGCGACGAAAGTTCGTTAATTCAGAATTAGCGAACCCGAGCCCGAGAGTGTTTGCGGGCCCACTCGCATTGAGAATTGAGTGGGGCCCACATGTCACATCAACCATCACATCACATGTCACCTTCAGTTGCTTTAGGTTGATGTGTTTAGGTGAGTTGGTAAAAGTGTGTAATACACTCCAAAGTCAAAGTTAATGTGTGACATATACCAAATCCAATTTTATATATCATTATTATTGTTTTTGAAACAAAACACACAAGCTTCCATTTCTCTCTCCATTTCCGAATATAGTGAAGAAATTCCCCTCTCCATTTTTCTTTCATCTTCACCATTTTTGAAAGGAAAAACTTGTAGAATTTTTGTTGCATTAATTCTCTAAGGCTAGCATTTTCAAGGAATCATCAAAAGGTGATAGGGAAACCTACTATAAGAGCTTGGAATCAAAGTAAAAGCTTGGAGCTTCTACTTCTCACCTTGGCCGAATTCAACAAAGGATCGTGGAGATAATTTTGTTGGTCAACGTATCTAAAGCCGATCATTGTAAGTGTGTTTCCGCCACTCTTTTTTATTATTCATTCATCATTTTATACTTATCTTGATCTTGGGACTAAACCTAGAAACCCAACAGTAACTCATTATGTGGACTTCAAGGTCAATCACATTCACGTGACTCTTAGTTTGGTACTGAATCATTTCTTATCCTCACACTAATGAAAAATTGGATTAAGACTTGTTGTAGTTGTATACTTGTCAATGTGCACTAATGAGCTTCAAGGTCAATCACATTCATATGACTCCTAGAATTTGAAAATCAAAATTTCATAGTGGGAAGTGGATCCCATGAAATTTACTCCAACCTCACACTAATGATGATATTGGGCTTTGTAAACTCATTAGGTGGACCTTCAAGGTCAATCACATTCATATGACTCATAGTTTGGTCCTGAATCATTTTATCCTCACACTAATGAAGCTATTGGATTAAGATGTTGTAGGTGTATACTTGTCAATGTGCACTAATGAGCTTTGTATGTACACCCTCACATTAATGACGATATTGGGTGACTACGTTAACTCATCATGCTACATCTAATGTTTTACCGGAGCGACGTAAGTTTCGAGCACTTATTTACCCTCACCCTAATGACGATATTAGATATAAGTAGTAAGAACTTATTCATCTATGTATTGACAAGACAGACCATCTAATAATGCTCCAACATTACTAATACTATTACTTAAATAAAGTAATCACCTAATCACGTGAGATTTATGACAATCAAGTCATTAACTTATTTAGGTCAAAGTTTAAATTTAAAACATGCAATACATATCTAATATGTCTTATGCAAAATTAACTTAAAATTACTATGACACTGATTCAAAATATGTGTTGTGTGGTTAAGTCTTTGCTCGCAATACCATTCTGTTGGGACAGTTGTGGAGCCCCTAGGGTCGGATCTGTAACCCTTGCAGCAGAAATGGGTCTAACCCATGGATATCAAATATGGGTGTAATTTTAATTTATTTAATGAAATACTATATTCTATTACGGGTGTATATGAAAAAACTGGGACTGAATCGGAGTCCGGAAGCTCCAGAACGAGGCAAAATAAAATTGACACGCACCGCGTTTATGCACGCACTACAATGCGCTCGCACAATTAAGGTATTTGACCCTAATTCTTTTCAGTCTTCCCTAAATACTTGAAAAACACCCAAAATTAATTTTTAATTTCAAAACCAACATTAACACACGTTATAGAATAAAAATCAAGTTTTTCAAAATATCAAATATTTTTACAAAAATATAATTCTATTATAAATACGCACTTGCGTAAATTTTAAATCCAATACATAAACCAAATTAGAATCCCAATAAGAAATATCTAATGAAAAATTCTAGGTCACCCAAAGGTGGTCAAGTGATTTTAGAATGGTAGCCATAGCTATAAACTTTAATCTATAGTTCCAAACTCTTATTAATTGTTCCATGTCCAATGAACATATTTGACCTAAATTATAAGCATGTTGTATTTATACTTCTAAAGTATCCTAACACAATTGATTAGCCTTATTTCAACATTAAGCTATATGATCATGCATCTAATATACAAACGAACATAGCTTAGGAGAAGATCAAACTTACATAGTAAACTTGATGCAATATCCAATCTACTTCTCATTTGTTGAAATTATTGGAGAACCTCCAAGGTGTGCAAGCTTGATTCCAAGATCCAATCTTGTTTCCAGTTCTACCAAGTTTCACTTCAAGATCCAATCTTGATTTCTCATAAATGAAATATTGCAGATACCTCACAAACTTCTCTATACACTTCTCTAACTTAGGCTAATTTTTCTAAGAAGTTGCTTGTACTTGTACTTGTAATTAAAACCTTTCTAAGCTTGCTATTTATAGAAAAACTTAGGTAAGTTTTAATTAATAAAAGTTATAATCAAATTTCAAGTAGGTTTAATCCAATTTTTCCAAATATGTATAATAAGGTGTGACTAATCTCCATTGTCTCTCATTTTAATTTAATCCAATTAAATCCAGCCAAGGATTAGGAAATGAATTACTTCAATGTTTTCCACTTTGATTTAATTCGATAAATCAAGCCAAAACCACATATTATTACATACTTACAATTACCATTATATCCTCAAATGGTATAAATAATTATGATTTTACAACTAAGCCCTTATGTAATTATTGAATTAATCCAATTAGGTCAAAGAAAATAATCAATATTATCTAATAACACATGATTATCTTAATTGATCATTATAATATCGAATATTATCTTTTATAAAAAAATAATCGGCCACCAAGTTCTCAACGAATATACTTCATATTGGGACTCTCTAAGTTCAGACACGTTCGTCATATAAGCCTAGCTAATATGTAAGCAATTCGACCATCTTCGAATTCGTGAAGAACACGATAAACCTTTCTGAAGTATACAAGTTGAGGTCATCACATATGTTTAATAATCCCTCCATCGTAGGCTATCCGAGTGTACTTAGGAAACATAGAATACACCATCAAGTTTCCAAGGTGAACATCTCATGTCGACATGTCCACGATTCCTTACAACTGATGTGATCCACCCTAGGTGATCGGCTTTGGCCAAAGTATTTTAGTAATTTTTATGTCTTTTTCTTACTTGTCCTAACTATGTATTGTAACTAAGTTAATATCACCGGTTTATAAGAGGTTATTTTATAATTTGAGTAATTTAAAGGTTTAATTATTAAGTCTTAAATGCTTCTTGTTGTTTGATCACCAATAAGATGTGATTTGTGGTAAATCTAAAATGAACTAGACATAGGGATTTTAGGTTTCAACCTTTGACTTAATAGCCCACGATCTTCTTTGAGATAGATAACCCTTTAATAGATTTCCTTACCGGATAGGAATATACCTGTCGGGCGGGGGTAACCATAATTGGAACTTAAAATTAATGAATTCAGGTAATTTAATGACATAGACATATGATTCAATTGGATTAAACTGGGTATTTGTGTCTGACCATCGACAGATGCTTTCGCATAAATTTGTGTTCCAGGTTAGTAAACTGATTATTAACACAGATATAAGATAATCACTTCATCTTTTAAAGATATTAGAAAGATTCACAACCCTAGATCTTTGAGTCTTTTATTTTCCTTAGTTATTTTCTTTTGACTTTTTATTTATTTATTTATTTAGCAAATCTACAAATCAAATCATTCAAGAATCAATTCTCTTCTCCCTATAATTAGATATCTGTAAATAAATAGTATCAATGATTAATAACAACAATAGGAATTAAGTCCTCGTGGGATCAATATTTTTATACTACTTGAACGATACGTGCGCTTGCGTTATACGTGTGTGTTTACGCCGGTCAATGATGTAACGAATATATCATGTCGAAATTTTTCTAGAATCAGAGGCTTATGAAGATGGGTTTAGCCTGTCTTCTGCCGGTAACATTGCTGTTAAAGCGGGATGTTACATTACGTATGCGCACTTAAGCTCTCCGTAATATATGCGCACTCTTAAGCTTGTACAGCCCACTTTTGTTTATGTTTATATGTCTGCCCACTAACTCTCTTTATGGTAGTTCTCATGTTAAAAACCCTAGTTCTTTTTTAAAATAAACCCCCATCATCACCTAGCCGCCTCTCTCTCTTATTTTTGTTTTTGTTTTGTGTTGTGCACTCACTGCCTTTTGTTCATTCTTTATTTTTATAACCAGCCTTTTGCTTGTTTTCTGTTTATTTTCTCTATATGCGTATGCAGCCCTCATTTGTCTTCATTCTTATATATTATATGCATGCACCAACAGCCCTACTTCCCTTTCTTACTAGCAGCAGCCCAACACCCCTGCACGTGAACAGCCCTCCTAATGCCCTTTTGTCTAAGTATATGTGCCGGCTCTTTAATTCTCCTTTGTAATGCACGTGCATTGCTTCAACAATGAAACCCTAATCTTCATGCACAACAGTTTCCCTTTTTTATTTCTTTGTTCTCCATGCAACCAGCTTTTATTCCTACACAAATAATTTTTTTAATAACAAATACATTTTAAATTAAAATGAAAATGAAAATTATATATAAAATATAAGATAAGATATATTACTAAATACTTAACAATAAACCCGAATAAGTGATGTTTCAAAGTACATTTTCATGCACTTATCACAACTCCCAACCAGCTTATGCTAGTCCCTAGCAATTCAAGCGTAAAAATAAAATAAAAACTAAACACGTAAAAAACTATCTAAGCCACTTTTATAGGGATCACGATTGCATTTAGTTTATGCAACAAGCCTTTAACCCCTAGAGGTCCTAGTGGACGAGTTATAGTCTCGTGAGGGCTTACAAGCGACGACACCCAAAAACGTCATTCAAAACCACACAATCATGCAAAATAAAAAGTTAATAGTCCAAATAGTTTCACCTAATTTTATCCTCAAAGAATGCTTAGTAATGAAACCAGAGAACCTTCAAAGTACTCAATGTAACTCGAATCTAAGTCTTTGAATAAATCATCTAGCTTAACTCAAAGTGTGGTGAGAAAAGGTTCATTCACTAACTTTATTCCCAGGTGATCCAACTCAACGATTTCATTTAAAAATTAGGATCGATAGGTCAAACCAACCTAGATATCTCGATTAAGCTCTGTAGTTTCTTTCCGTGCTCAATAGGACATGATTTCTCTTTTCCTTAGTCTCTCTTTTCATTTTCTCCTTTTTTTGCTTTTTCTTTTCTTTCTCTTTTTTTCTTTCTTTTCTTTTCTTTTTTTTTTCCCTCATCAACACACCTACCCTTTAAGGTAGCATTCTCCCTCATGGTGGTCCTAATACTCGCACATGGGTAGCTCACGCTTATCGGTTATATGTGGTTTATTTTCTTTCTTCAGAGACTTTTCTTTTATTTTCAACCATACCATACTTTATAACACAAGCAAATCAGGATAGATATCTAAGCAAATGGTCATTTATCGACATGCAATTTCTACAACTAGTCACTTTGCTAACTACTCAGGTTTTCACTGCTAGAAACCCATAATTAAGTGCTTATGAGTCTAACATAGATAAACTACTCAAAGCATCAGATAAAAAAGTATTAAAGGACTTATCATTTCTAAGATTTCACCCTAAAACAAACAATATCATCATTGGACTTATGTTTAACTATTAAGGACTAAAAACAAACAAAACAACAAATTTTTTTTTTTGATAAAATGTATTTAAGACAGGTTTTATAATGCTCATGCATACACACCCCCACACTTAAAACTTACATTATCATCAATGTAAAATAAATATAAAGAAATGATTAAGGAACAACACTACCAGACAGAGAGTTGATCAGGTTCCTGCTAACAAGACTTTCGTTGTGTGGCTGTGTAGGTTGTGCTAACTCCTGCAGAAACACTCATGTAAATAATAAAAATAAAACATGCAATTAGCAGATAATAAAATAAAACTACAGTAAATAAAATAAATAAAGTAAAATAAATGCAGATGCAAGGGCTGCCTCCCCGCTAGAGTTAAGTTTAACGTTTTTAACCAGACGTAACCACTTAAGCTGTCATGGTGGTTTCCATCTAGCATATTGATGAAGGAATGTGAGGGAATTTATGTCTAATTGTGGCAGTGTATCCACTGATCCTCCAGGGTCTGGTGGCTGAAAGTCTTGACTGCACATATTACAAAGTTGATTTAAACCCCCTTTTCAACTTCCCAGGTATCATCTTCAATTGAACACGAGCTCTCGCTTTCCTCCTTTTTTTGGTTCTTTGGAACCAGTTTCAATTCAGGAGGATTGATGCAGGTTATGGAGAAGTTGTTTCTAGTAGGACTGTTTCTAGCATGTATGTCTGTGGCACTCATCATCACCCTATGGTTGTTTTTCAAAATGAAAAATGTTCACTTCTAGCGTCATATTCCCAAATGATAATTTCATTAGACCATTCCTGCAATTAATAAGGGCATTAGCTGTAGCAAGAAAAGGTCTACCTAAGATAAGCGAAATTTTGGACTCAATGTTAACCACTGACTGAGTGTCTAAAATTAAGAAGTCAACGAGGTAGTAAAATTTATCAATTTGAATTAAGACATCTTCAACTACTCCCGTGGTGTTCTAATAGATCAGTCAGCTAACTGTAAAGCTACTAATGTAGGTTTAATCTTGCCAACCCTAACTGCACATAAATCGATATAGCATAAATTAAACACTAACACCTAAATCTAATAATGCCTAACCGAACTCATGGGTGCTAATATGGCAAGTTATGGTAGGAAATCCCGGATCTTATACTTTGGCAGAGTCATATGTTCAATTACAGCACTTGCATGCTCTGTCAAGAATGCAGTCTTTTTAACATTATGTTTTCTTTTAATGGTGCATAGATCTTTCAAAACCTTCTCATAAGTAGGAATTTATTTATCACATGTAATAGTGGAAGGTTGATCTTTACTTGCTTCAAATTCTCTAGGATCTCACCATTTGGATCTGGAGCTCTCGCTGTGGGCCTGGGGAAATGGTACTCTAACTTGGAAATGTGGCTCTGGTCTTCCTGAGGGGTACTTATACCACTATCTTTGGGGCCATCTATGGTGTTGGACGTGTCCTCCAAACCTACCTCTTTATAACTCCTGGTGAATATAGCATTAACACCATTTACATTGGCTGCTCCGTGATCAGTCTGTGTCATATGTTGGCCTTGTGGATTTGGTTGAGTTTGAGATAGGAATTTTTCTTGCTCGTGTACACTCATGACATTAGTTAATTTACAGATCTGACTCTTAATCTCCCTATTATCTTCAGTTACATGAGCTATCAATTACTCAAACCTTTGATTTGTTTTATTCTAGGCTTCTGTAATCACCCCCTTAGCTTCCACAAATGCTTGTATTGTATCCTCTAAATAATTCCTAGGAACGATAGGTGTGTGATACTGAAGAGCACTATAACCTCTAGGTGGTGGTGTTTGACTTGGCTGATAAGACTCCTACTTCCAACTAAGGTTGGGATGGTTCCTCCAACCAGGATTATAGGTATCTGAGTAAGGTGTGTAAGGCTTTTGGCATGTCCCTAATGCATGGCATTGTTCTTCATATGTCCATCTCATCTCACCATATATCGGACACTCTTAGGCTTCTAACTGGGCTACTGAATACATAGTCTTACTATCTCTGACTTTTAAGGCTTCTATCTGTTTGGTTAATAACTCAACTTGTGCCTTAATATTAACCTCTTCCCTAAAACATTGTAGGTTTCTACTAGAAGAAGTGTGTGTTCTATCAGTATTATCTAAGGCATTGGGTCTAGTCTAAGTATGAGATTTTTTAGCTAGGTCATATAAATACTCGAGTGCCTCATCAGGGTCTTTCGGATGAACTCACCATTGCACATTGTCTCAATGAATTGGCGCGCTCCCTAGAGTTAGTCTATCATAAAAATAACTTCCTAAACGCCAACTCTAATATCCATGGTGAGGGCAACTGGCTAACAACTCTTTATACCGCTCCCACATTTGATAAAGGGTCTCACTGTCTCTTTGGGAGAAGTGGAGATTTATCTTTTAAGGGCATCCGCCTTATGGTGTGGGAAGTATTGTCGAAAATGCCTGGGTCATCTCGCCTCACGATCCTATTGACCTATGTCTCAAAGAATACAACCAGCTCTTAGCTCTATCCTTAAGGACAAATGGAAAGAACTTAAGTCTAATTATGTCGGTAGTCCCAAAACGTCATGGAAGGTTGCTACTACCTCTTCAAACTCCCTAATGTGCACGTAAGGATTCTCGTTCTCTAAACCGTGAAAACTTGGAAGATATTGTATCATTCCAGGCCTAAAGTATATGTGTGGTGCATTGGGGGAAACATGATGCATGATGGTGTAGCTATGCGAGTTGGGTGTAGGTACTCTTCAAGAGCCTCCTAGGTGGTCTCTCACTCATATTATGTGAGCTATAAGCGGGTGGGTGGCAAAAAGATTTTCAAATATGTGCTCAAAGTCTGAGTCTTCTTCTTCAGCCCTAACAAATCTAATAAATCTATGCATACATCTAGACATGTAATTGAAGCTCAAATAATATGAGAAATAAATAAATAAAAGGAATAAACTAAAAATTAAAATCTAACTAAAACTAAAACATAACTAAAAAAATAACTAAAATAAAATATTAGAAACAAAAATAAAAAGAACTAATTAAAAATAAAAATCTAAATAAAAACTAAAATATTAAAAGAAAATAAATAAACAATAATAAATTAATAAAATAAATAATAATAAAAAAATGGAACGAAGTTATCGCTTCGTTGTTGACTAAGCAACCTGCTCATTTTGCTTGTAAACCATCTCCCCGTAATGGCGTCAAATTTGATTACACCCAAAATAACTTGCAATTATCGCAGCATAGCCGGGGTGTCAATTCCTCAGAGAAAGGTTACAACGAAACTAATTCACTCAAACAAAAACGTTTTGCAATAACTAAATTAAAGAAACGATTAAATTGCAATATAAACTAAAGATAATGAAAACTTGTAAGATTTTATCAATAGAGAGAAATAGCAAAGCGTCAGGATCCCCTCTTGTACCGATTTCTTATATTCTGTTATTGATTCTTTTTATTACGCAATTGAGGGTTTCACGTCCCAAACCAACAATTTGAGGATATTCAATTATACACAAATTAAAGTTCTAAGGTAATTGATATTTTATGTTTTTTACGTTCACAACACAAAAGGCTATTATTACAACCTATCTAACGACGACAATATACCCTTGGGAAATATTGCAGCAGAAGATTAACTCACAAAACAACCTTAACCAGTCACAACTGAATTCACAACCAACACATAGAAAAAGTGTGACTGAATATATATGTAAATTGATAAAATATAATTTCTGGATTTAAATAATCAAAGGATAAAGAGAAGAATATAATAACAATTGTATTAAACAAATAAAATCATCCAAGAATCAAAGAACAAAAATAAAAGAGTTGGGTACAAGAGTTCGCCCTTAACTTTGCTTTAGGAGGTTAGTTCTGCATGCCGAAGGAAGAAACAACAGTGATGGATTGGAGAAACATTGTGTAATTCATTATTATTGCTCCATGGATTGCTCACTGCTTCCTGGACTACTCTCGGCAGCCTCTGTGTTGTTGTTCTCTGTTGCACAGTCTCTCATCTCTCTCTTGTTGTTTTCTTTTGTGCGCAGCTCTATACTCACGCACTAACTCCTCTCCTTATTTTTTGTTTACGTCTGCGCACTTAAGCTCTCCCTAATATATGCGCACTCTCTCTCTTATATAATATAAGCTTGCACAGCCGACTTTTATTTATTGTTTATATGTCTGCACACTAACTCTCTTTATGGCAGCTCTCACGTTAGAAACCCTAGTTTTTTTTGTTTTTTTTAAAATAAACCCTCTTCTTCACCTAGCCGCCTTTTGTCTCTTGTTTTTTTTTTTTTGTTTTGTGCTGCGCACTCACTGCCTTTTGTTCATTCTTTATTTTTATAACCAGCCTTTTGCTTGTTTTTTGTTTATTTTCTTTATATGCGCATACATCCCTCCTTTGTCTTTATTCTTATATATTATATGCATGCACCAACAGCCCTACTTCCCTTCTTACGCCAGTAGCCCAGCACCCCTGCACGTGAACAGCCCTCCTAATGCCCTTTTGTTTAAGTATATACGTTGGCTCTTTAATTCTCCTTTGTAATGCACGTGCATGGCTTCAATAATGAAACCCTAATCTTTATACATAGCAGCTTCCCTTTTTTATTTCTTTGTTCTCCATGCAACCAGCTTTTATTCTTAGAAATAATATCAAATATTTAAACAAAAAATACATTTTAAATTAATTTGATAATTAAAATTATATAATAAAATATAAGATATATTACTAAATTCTTAACAATAGACCCGAATAAGTGATGTTTCGAAGTACATTTTCATACTCTAATCATCAATAAAAATGTTCATACAAGATATCTAATGTTTTCGTAACACCAAAATGACCCATAAGACCCCCACTATGTGCTTCACGGACCAATAATTCATGCACAGAACAACTAGGCACACACAATTTATTCTTTTTAAATAAAAAATCATCTTGTCTATAAAATTTACCATAAGCACTTTTGTCACATGCAATGTAGATCTTATAAAAGTCATGATCACTTGTATACAAATCTTTGATAAAGTCAAAACCAATAAACTTAGAACTTAATGATGTAAGTAAAACATACCTGTGTGAAGGTGCATCAGCAACTACATTCTCCTTACCTTGCTTATATCGAATGACATATGTGAAGGCCTCCAAGAACTCCATCCATTTTGCATGACGTTTGTTAAGTTTTCATTGACCCTTGATATGCCACAGAGATTCTTGGTCAGTGTAAATCACGAACTCTTTTGGCCACAGGTAATGATGCCAAGTTTCCAGCGCTTTGACTCGGGCATAAAACTATGTTTTCTTAGGCTGGGTAACGCAGCGCTGCGCCATTGAGCTTTTCACTGAAGAAAGCTATAGGATGTTGTTCCTGCATAAGTACTGCCCCAATACCGATTCCTGAAGCATCACACTCAATCTCGAAAGTTTGGGTAAAGTTAGGTAAGGTTAAAATAGGAGTAGAACATAATCGATCTTTAAGAAGTTTAAAGACATTCTCTTATTCCTCCCCCCAATGGAAACCAGCATTTTTCTTTATGACTTCAATTAGTGGTGCAGCGATAGTGCTAAAGTCTTTTACAAACCTCCTATAGAAACTGGCTAGTCCATGAAAACTTCTAACCTCAGTGATGCTCTTAGGTGTAGTTCACTCACGAATAGCCTTGACCTTATTTTCATCAACCTCAATGCCTTGAGCACTAATGACATACCCTAGAAATATATCTTTTTCCATGCAAAAAGCACATTTTTTAAGGTTAGCATACAATAATTCTTTCCTTAAAACATCAAATACAGCTCGCATATGTCCTACATGCTCTTCTAAATTCTTGTTGTACACTAAAATATCATCAAAATATACGACTACGAATTTACCCAAAAATGCGCGTAAAACATGATTCATTAGACGTATAAAGTTGCTGGGGCATTTTTAAGCCCAAATGGCATCACAAGCCACTCATATAACCATATTTTGTTTTAAAAACAGTCTTCCATTCATCCATTTCCCGCATCCTAATTTGATGATACCCACTTTTAAGGTCAATTTTTGAAAAAATTCAAAGCCATATAATTCATCCAATATATCATCTAATCTAAGGATATTATTTACTGCTCGACAATCCACGCACATTCTCCATGAACCATCTTTCTTTGGGACTAACAGGACTGGAATTGCACACGGACTCATGCTCTCTCGTAAATAACTTTGCTCATTAACTCCTCCACTTGCTTTTGGAGCTCCTTAGTTTCCTCAGGGTTGCTGCGGTAAGCTGGTCGGTTAGGAATGACCGCCCCCTGGGATGAAACTGATCTGATGCTCAATACCACGAATAGGTGGTAAACCATAAGGGATCTCCTCCGCAAACACATCACCATAATCCTGCAATAAAGAAGTAAACATACTAGGCAAAACAGTGTTAGGGTTAATGTCATCAGAAATCAAAAGAGTTTCTCTATACAGAATGAGGATCATCACTTTATTACTGCATACTCTCTCCTCAATTCTCCCTCTTTAGCAAAGAAACTATTTTTCATTCTACCCATACTCTCTTTAATTTGTGCACGCTCATTATTTCTCTCGCTCACTCCCCTGGAGCTGTTAACCTCATCCACTCGGCTTTCATCCGTTATCTCGCCCGCGGGTGTTTGCATTGTGGAAGCTTGTAGCTTCATTTGATCTTCAAAGACTTCTTATGGCGTCAACGGAACAAGTGTAACCTTTCTTCCATCTTTCTCAAAATAATATCTGTTACGAAACCCATCATGCATCACTCTCATGTCAAACTGCCAAGGACGCCTTACTAACAGATGTCCAGCTTGTATTGGGATGACATCATATAACACCTCATCCTTGTATTTACCAATAGTCAAACTAACCAAAGCCTGTTTATTGACTTTAACCTCGCCACTGTTATTCAAGCACTGCAAAAGATACGGCTTAGGGTGTTTAAGTAAAGTCAAACCCAGCTTATCAATAAGTATTATACTAGCCATATTAGTACAACTGCCTCCGTCGATAATCATACTGCATACCTTTTTTCTAGACCAGGCATCTAGTATGGAATATATTATCTCTCTGTTGACCATATCATCCTCAACCTTTGCCTAGGTATTTAAAGCACGACAGGTTACAAGGGACTCCTCTTTGGCTGCATATTTAAACCCTTCTTCATCAGTGGCGACCTCCAACTCGGGTGCCTCCTCCACGACATCATCACCATCTGAAATTACCTCACCATCACCCCCATATACATGGTTCTTATGTTAGGGCACTGTGATGCTATATGACCACTCCCCAAACATTTGAAACATTTAAGGTCATGACTTCTTTTTGGTGGGGTCTCGAATTTTGGTTTAGGCTTGGTGGTGGTATCGTCCCTTGGCTTTGGGGCCTCTGATCTAAATATAGATGTGGTGTCATCCCTTTCATTATCTCCTTATTTCGGATTCCATGTATTGGTTGGACCCAAATTTCCCCTTAATGTAGTTTTTCGCTTGAGTTGGCGTTCCACTTTCACTACCATATGTACCATATCGTCTAATTCCATATAATGTTGCAGTTCACTACATTCGCAATCTCCTTATTCAACCCACTTAGGAACCGGGCCATAGTCGCCTCTCAGTCCTCCTCGACATTGGCATGAATCATTACAATTCCCATCTCCTTATGTAAGATTCTGAAGTTTATGATACATATCTCGATAGTAATGGTTCGGAAAAAACCGTTTCCTCATAACTATTTTCAAATCGGCCCATGTAGTGATCGGTCGCTCCCTATGCCTCCGAATTTTGATCATCATTTGATCCCACCAGACAAGTGCATTATAGGTAAATTCAATAACCGCAAATTTAACCTTCTTAAGTTCGGAAAAATTATGATAGTAAAAAAGAAGCTCTAGCTTATGTTCCCACTCTAGATAAGCTTCGGGTCACTCTTGCCTTAGAAAGGAGGGATTGTCATCTTGATTTTACCCAAATCACCATCTTCCTCATTCTCATGATTCCTCTTGAACGGTCTTTCATTCCTCTGATACTCTATCAAACTCCTCACCATAATCAAACTCATTCTCGGCCTCCATCTCGTCCATGGGTACAATACGCCGCCCACCAGTCCTGGGGGTATGTGCCCTGCCTCATTAGCTCTAGTCGGTCGTGTTGGCCTATTCCTCTATGGAGTATTGTATCTCATCGCTTACACCTCATCTCGAGCATCCTTCATCAACTCAAATACTCGCACAAACTCATGTTGAAGTGTTGTCACTGTATTCGCCACATCCCGTAATTGGGGATCCTGTGGGGAATTAGCACTTTGACTTGGGCTGCGCCTTCTCTGGACATATTTCTTTTTTTTTTTCTCTTTTTTTAAAGCTGCAACAAACATTAGTAATAAAATAAAATAAAAAACAACTAAAATAAAGAGAAAGACAAAATCCTCACAATTCCAATTCTCTCATGTTTGTCACTCAAATGGCTTTTACCCGAAACTAAGCTCACCCACTCTTGCCTTTTATCACTCTTGTCCTCGTATGAGTTCTCAAATGATTTGAACTTGCAGGAAAGAACAAACCTTTAATGTTGTCTCAGATAGCACTATTCAACTCAATCACAAGTACAACAGGGATGTAGACACAAACGGAAGGGAAACAAAATGTGGATACGTTTTAAGAGAATTGATAAATAAATGTAATGGAATAAGGAAAGGTAAAGACACTAGCGATTGCGGAAAGGAAGACAGCATGTAAACGATTACACTCGAAATTTAGAATTTTTAAACATGCACAAGTCAACTATCTTAATAACCTCGTCTTGACAATACGACTGCTAGGAAAAAAATTTAAATTTTTTAATTGAGTCCCGCAAATCTTCTAAAACATTTGGTGTTGTGGATTTGACCTAATTTTGATTGCTTCCAAAATCTCACCAAGTTTTACCTACTACCGTAAGGAGTTTGGGGTCTTAAAACCCTAGGTTACGCAAATCGCACAAACGCATTTTAAGGGAAAGACACAATCAGAAAAAAAAATACACACAACGCATAGACCAAAAGACGCAAAACAACACAGGTAACAGAAGAAACAAGGGTGATATAAGATAACAAAATAAAACACAGGTAAACAAACGCAATGAGAAAAAATAAAACAAACAGGAAAAAAACACAGGAAAGAAACACACTCGATAATATAATGAACGAAATAAAATTAAAAAAAAAAATAGAATAGATATGTGAACTGACTTTGGAACCATTGTTTCTGATACCAACTGATGAGAACCTACCTGGAGCGAAGCCAGAAACCCATACAAGATTGAAATTGGTCCCAAGAAAAACCAAGACAGTTCGAATAATAACTCTAAACCTCTGAAGAACAAGTAACAGAAACCTAGAGTGCTAATAGGGGCGCCACAAAGGGTTAGCAGTCCTTTGATAAGCCAAAACCAGTGAGAACAAATTGAGGATTTCAATGATCACGAATTGATAAAATATTTTATTGAAAGATAGTTGTCAAACATTACCAAAAGGAGGCTGCAACCAAAACCCTAACCCACAAGCATAAAATGAAACTACCCACACGCTAACAGGCACGTATCATAAAACTAAGCTAAGTTATCACCACGTGCAAACCCTTCCACTCTTAACCTAATTCTGAAACATAAAATAATAATCTAAAGAAAACATTCAAATGTAAATAACGGGCCGAAATAAAATAAAAGTCAAGCCCTAAAAAAATGAATAACAAATGTCAAATAACTATAATAGAATAGGCCTAAGTAACTCATTTCTCCGCGGCCTAAATAAGATTCACCATTTTGGGTTCGTCTAGAGTCAAGCCCATACTCAATGAAGTAGAAGTACAAGAATAGTCAGATATCATCTTTTGTATGAATCCATGCATAGCTTCCTAGATCTTCTTAGCTCGAGACCTCTGTTGGAGTTTTTAAGTCCCGAGGATTGAATACAAAGCAAGAAATAAGTGCGAATACAAATCGAGGAAGTTACGGAATACTTACATCGATCGGTTGAGTGACGCGGCAACGAACAAAAAATATTTTCTACCCAATGGAAGTCACGACAGTCCACTGTCACAGCTCCTCCATTTTTGAGTTTTGATCCAAGCTCCAAGCTCCAAGCTTTCGTGATATGGTTCCAAGCTCGCGGGTGGGTTTCCATATCACCTTTGCAATCCCCAAATGTGTGCTAGCACTTGATAATTTTACCACAAAAATCATCATCTTCCTCCTCCATCATTCACGCCCAAAGGGCAGTGAAAAATGCCCATGGCCGAATCAATGAAGAAGAAAAGGAGAGGGAGAAGAAGTGAGAGATAGATGGAAGAAAAAGTGAATGTTAATTGATTTCTAAAAACAATTAAACATATATACTTTATTTGATTTTCAAAAAGTCAAACAAATACTAAACATTTAAAATATTAAATGTCTTTCATGCCATCACACTTCCATCACTATTCACATTAATCAAGTTGTCAAGTCACATCACTCAAGTTGTCAAGTCACATCACTCAAAGTGACAAGTGATTTGACGCTTGAAATGACTAGTGATTTGACACTTGATGTGACTAATGATTTGACGCTTGATTTGACTTACGTGCTGCACTCGAATTCAAAATGCAAATGCGCTCACAAATAATCTCGGGCTCGGGTTCGTTAATTCCAAATTAACGAATTTTCCGTTGCTTCATAATTAAATCTAATTTAATTAAATAATTATGCCAAGCATAATTACTATTCACGTCGCTAACGAATTAATTCTAAATTAATTCGTTCGCCCGAATTAAAATCTAATTTCAATTCCGCGTCGAAATCCAATTTCGTTTAATATATCGAATATATTAATTTACGATTAATTCCAAATTAATCGTTATCTCTCTTTAAATGATATTTTATCCTAGATAAAATATCTCCGTAATTAATCAAAGATTAATTTTCTCTCTCTTCTAATTAATCCCAGATTAATTAAAGTGTGAGTCATACGTCATCGATGAATTTTCGGGAAGCGACCCATGAGATCCCCGGATATATTGGTAGTAAATGCGGTCGTCGGACTATCCGAACACGTACGTACCAAGTACTACGTATTACCGATTTACAAGACAAGGTTGGCCTCTAGCAAAGCGCCATGCCTACCCAATTCTCCAGAAATATCCTTACAGGAATATTAGATCTGTATCAGGCGTAGTATACGTAGTATTGCGTATTTCGATCTAGTATCGGATGATCACATGCAAGGCCTGGGGCTGGTTCAGTGTCTGCCACGTACGAAACATATATCGGATGACAAGCAACTAGTCTCTTTATTATCGGATAATCATGACCAAGTCATATTATCCCGACGGTTGCAACCTTTTTAGAGAACCAGTTACGTATCTCTGCGCGATCATCATCTCCACTATGCCTGGAGTGATACTTCTGTCTTGACATCACACCCAATACACTACGATTCTCAATATACCCAGCAGAGGCATACAAAGAAACTGGTTAAAGCCCTGGACGACCACAACCAAAGTCTATTTATTGTCACAAGTATTAGCGGTGCAAGTCTCAGGTTAAGACCAAATACACCTACCCAGATTTCGGACTTCCATAGAAACATAGTCATACTACCAATGGAATTCCAAGGGGTCTATCCAGAGCGAAGCTGTTTTCCGTACCATTGGTAAAACACAACCTCCTATTACACTTTCATGAGTATTCTATACCCAAATATATGAGAACTATGCAGTTATGCCCTCATAACGCGCACAAGTGTAATACTAGTCTTTTACGCATTTATCGATGTCCAATCTCGATAATACTATGACTAGGGATATTTAATGATTTATCCTTCGTGGACTGATAATGTCTCATATCATTCTCAATCCAGGAACAAATCACAAGGACCTTCTATCGTTTATACATCTTTGTGATCTAATCACAAATGATAATAGAGCAATCTCATTTGTCACATAGTTAATTTGTACAAAAACACCATGATCTGTACAAATAGTGACGCTATGGGTCATAACTGTCCAACAATCTCCCACTTGGCCTATAGTTAGTCACTCGAGTGTCTTACACCTGAACTATGTACGGTTGGCTCAAATTTTTGAGAAAGTGCTTTCGTCAGCGGATTCGCTTGATCATCATCTGATGCGATTTATACTATCATCACATCGCCACGATGTATGATCCGAACGAATCAGATGAATAGTCGAAGTATATATCTGGATCGTTGATGAGACCATTAATTCTTTAGCATGTGTTGTAGCCTAGCTCAGCTGCTAACAGAACTATATCTAATCTAATTAGATTTATTATTGACCCAGATGGCTTCTATTGCTGCCTCAGCTGCAGTAGTAATGGCCCGCATTTATTGTTTATTCAATAACAATATCTTGCATGGAAGATTTCCAGCTCACTGTACCGTTATTCAAACTGTATAGTACCGTTTGCGACTTATAGTCGTTTTTATCAGTTAGGAAACTTACAGTAGTGATCCCATCACTTCAAGTTTTCCTTCTCCATAGTATAGACAGCATCGTTAGTTCTATAAGATACTAAGTATGCTCTTTACATCAATTCAGTGACTATCACATGGATTGGCCTGTTTTGTGAATCCATATGCTCAAAGCGTATGAGACACCAGGTCACATACATTTTTCAATGTACGAGTTCTCAGAGAGTGTCAACAACTTTAAATCTATCCCAGTAGATCTTTATTCCTAGAATAAAAGTTGTTCTCCCAAGAATTCTACGGAGAATTTTCTTGAAAGCCAAGCTCTCACCGATTATTATATGGGAATATCATTTCCAAGAAATGATATGTCATCATTATTTATAGGACAGCCACTGTCAGTGCGCTCCCACTAACCCTCTTATATACATAAGAATCATTTTCGTTTTGAATTAAATCATAAACCATTATGATTACATCAAAATGGTAATTCCAAGAACCTAATGCTTGCTTCAATCCAAACATGGATCGAATAGCCTGCAAACCTTGTTTGCTAGTTTTGGTACGACAAAATCGTCAAGATGTTTTAAACATCCTCCAAAAGTTTTCCGTTAAAGGAAAGCGATTTTCCCGTTCAGCTACCATATTTCATGAATGAAACATGCAGCATCAGCAAGCATTATCCAAATGGATTTACCGTGGCAACAGGTAAAAGACTCGTTGTAATCAACACAATGTTGATAACGATACCTTTTCGCTACAAGTCTAGCTTAGTACATTGGTATGTTGCCATCCATGTTTGTCTTCCTTGAAGACTTATATAGTACCAATAGGCACAATGCCATGTGGTACATCAACTAGTATCCAAACTTGGTTGATTTACATGGAATTCATTTTGGATTATATGGCACTTTGCCATAATAGGGAGTCGATACCTTGTATCACTTCCTCATACGTAGTCAGTTGGTATTCCTCAAAAGATTAACATTTTTACGAGGTGAGATCAGAAACCCATACCCCAGGTTGTTTTCTGACTCTCTCCGATCTACGCGGTTCTTGTGTATTCGAAGATTACTGGTACAGTTTCACCCTTGATGAACTGTTTGTGTTCCATTAAGGACTCGGTGCCTTGAACAGTATTACTCCGATTTTCATCGAGTTTTACTATCCTCCCACTTTCCACTACATACCGGTATTCCTTTTAGGACAACCACATGGCGAGCAACAATCTAATTGTTCTCTTAGTGAGTTGTATAAGTACTATACTTATGTATCCCTAGGATAACCTACAATTGGCACTTATCCAATTTGGGTTTTAGTTTGGTACCATCCAAACATATGCCCAGCATACCCAAATTATCAAGAATGAGAAACCCGGTTTCTTTCCCGTTCATATCTAATATATAATCTATCAAACAAATTATTATGAAAACGTATTCAAAATAAGTTATGCACTGTTTATGCTTATCCGTTGAAGGAAATGGTAGCTAAGAGCGACTCATGATTAACCTTATCATGTCTGACAAAATTTGGTTTCTCTGTTCGGACACACCGTCAAAATGACGTGTTCCTAGAGGAGTCCTCATTTGAAAGAATACTATACTCTTTCAAGTATATTAGAAACTTATTGCTTAAGTATTTTCCATTACGGTCTTACCGTGACGGTTTAATACTTTAGCCGATCTATTTGTCTATTTCGTTTCGAAACTTTAAAACTTTCCAATTCGTGTTTCAAAAGAAATATTTAACCATAACGCGATGCTACATCCGTAAAGGTCACGAAATATTCATATCCACATCTAGCCTAGCTAGACATGGGCCCACTTGCTTCACTATGAACTAGGGCTAACAGATCGGTGGCATTTACACTTTTACCAAGTAAATAGTGTTTTAGGCATTTTGCCCAATAAACTAGATTCGTAGACTTTATTTGATTGGAATCAAAACGGTCCGAGTACCAACTCTTCAAAAGTGTGGATATACGAGTCTTGTTTCATTGTGTCCCAGACAACAATGCCACTTATAAGTTTCATCTGATCAAATTAGTTTGAGCTATTTGTTTGTCATGCGATATGTTTGAGATTTATTTATATTCAAAATATAAATACTGTTATTCACATCTAATGTATTTATCTCAATATCATCTTTATATAATAAAACACTTTAGTGTTCTAGAATATAAAGGAACATCCGCAACGTATTGAACACTGACATAGAGATAATGTTTCTAGTCAAACTAGTTACATTATAACAGTTTCCAAATTTAGATACACACCCAAAGGGTAGTTCCTAAACTTAGGTATCTACGGTAAAATAGCGACTTACGTCCCATTTCCGATTCGCAGATTAATCTCATCTGAAGTCAGTATCCTACTTAGAACAGATTCTGTACATCAGTATGTATTTATATATCACACTAAGTATTTAAAAATCCAATTTCAATACTAGTAGTGAACATAATTTTGACAAACATATTTGAAGTCAGAGCCTTACTCGTCTTCAATTCCTACATGTCTGCTTTGTCTAAATGGCAGTAACGCTTGCGCGATTCCGTTTGCCACAATTTAGGTAGACATTTTAGGATTTGTATTTTATCTTCCCAGAAGATAATAATTATTTTGCCTTTACCCTTTTCAACACTTCAGAAGCCTTTGGCCAAGCCTTAGCCTTCTAGAATATCGAAGTAAGGTGCGCCTTGCGCTACTTGCCTAATTGTAAAATTTGACTTTATCTCCTTGAGAATAGTCATTAACTCTCCAAGAGTTATTTATTGTAATTTGAACTTCTAAAATCTAAGTATAGATTTATGAAGATCCTTCAATTTCAATATCATACTTTAAGGATCTAGCCCTTAGTTCTGATAAATAAATTAAGGAGTCTATTTGACAAGTGTAATGGATTAAGCACTAAAGTTATCATTACATGAATCTTCCAAAGGTCATGCTCTACTTATTTGCTTAACTCCGGGCTTATGCCTTGTATGTTATTTTATCAAATAAAGTAACTAGTTAAATTCCAGGACCATCTTGAAATTTAATTCCCAATTTGAAAATTAAATCATTTAAATATATTTTTCCCTAGGATTATGTTTTAAATGTCAATCTTTCAATTTCATCTTGATTCTAATAGTCCAACTATTTAATCAACGATTTAGTTACTATTAAATATAATGATTATTATAGTCCAACTATATTAATCAACTATACTTTAATTGGTTAAATTCAATTATATTGATTACTATAATCTAATAATAAAATCAACTATATATTGAATTAGTTTGAATACAGTCCAACTGTTTTAAAACAACGATTAAATATTAGTCCAACTAATATTTAATTTATTTGACGAATGATATTTTTTTGAGCGCGTATGGAAAGTAACTAAACGAATATTACAAATTTAATACTTGCCTCCCACTATTTTTCGACGAGCCTCTAACCCTCTGTTAAGTACTCGGGAAACCGTGTTTCCTAGTGGGCTAGGATCCCGTTAAATATCACACAATCTTGACTTTGACCAACAAATTGTATGATAATTAACTAGGTAGATCTCTAAGATCGATTGGATCCCATCCAATTCCTAGATCCGGTATGGGGACATCCATGTCCGAAATATATATCTTATATATGCCAATATATCCAATATATTACCTAACCTTTTTCCTCTGAATCAACTAAGTCTTGTCTTTGTCACAACAAACTTAGTGATCCCAGTCAAGCGTGACCCATTGACCATGTAAAGCTTCGTAATCAATGTCGATGGACAAGAAGTGGTCTTGACTTTGGCCAACAAATCACAACTTGGACAAGACATCGATATGGAACAAATCTTTCGTGATTCAAACACATCCTCGACGGACAAAGGCCTTGACTTTGGCCAACAAGCCAATGCAAGTCTTGGATCTTGAGTAAGAATCACTCAATGGAAGGAAAAACGCTTAATATTTGTGAGGGTTTTTCGCGTGCAAATTGGCAACCAATTTATTATCTTTGTTAAGGTCTCATCATCATACACCCTTAAACATGCATTCTAAACACATAATAAAGCGCATATGATAAATAATAATGATATGCGGATGGATACTTTACACATTGATCCTAGATCAAATCTCTCCATTTCTCTCTCCCGCTAGCACAAGTATTACTTCTACCCGTTACACTACACTTCTAAAGAAACCTCATTTACATTGAGGAGAATAGGTGAGAAGAGAATACGAAGAATAAGGAGGTAATAAGGCTGGACACGCAGGTTCAATTAATAAATTCCAAATTTATTACAATAATTTCTAAAATTGCCACACCCTTCTAATATCCATCCGATATACATTATTCATGCATCGCAACCATGTATTCACACAAGCATGTTATCAATCAATCTAATCAAATTAATTAATCTGATAATTAATGACCATCCAATGTTCAAACAACGATTTGATTTTGCGCGAGTCAAACTCACTTTGCGAATAAGTACTAAAAGTACGAATTCTCGAATTAAATTAAACTACAATATTAAATCCAATTTAATATGTATTTAATACTAATTCATTTTAATTAATTTCAAATTAAATACTACACTTTATTGATAAACCTTTACGACTTAAATTCCAAATTTAATCGTTGCGGGTCTCAAAACCCGATTAACGTCTAATGTCAATTTAATTAAAGTCCAATGGGCTTTCAATTAATTTCTTAAGGCATGGGCTTTTGGTCAACATCGGTCAAACCCAAAGACTAAATCTCATTAAAGGAATCACCCTTATATGTCTTTGAAACCAATTTAGGCCCATTTGGCCCAATTAACGTTAAAGGTCCATTAGTCGTATTTGGGCTTAACGGAAGTGGTTTTGGGCCCAATTGGATCCAACCAATTTAGCCTAAACCCAACTTAGTACAACCAAGCCCATTAAAGCCGAATTACAACAGTAAAGCCCAATTTCTAAAATTGGCCCAATTAATTAAATTACAAAAATCCAATTTCACAATTTAATTAAACTAAAGTGTATAACATAATTAACTACCTAAATCAATATTTCTAAAACATCGATTAGCCTAATTAATCATGTTCATTTTTATTATCACATGTCCAACACATTTAATCAAAATCAAACCCAATTACATTCTTTAAAGTCTCGGCCATGTTGGACATTTTATGTCCGATTCGAATTCAATCCGATTAAATCAAAATCAACATTAAATCCACATTCCCAATTGATTTCCAACACATCCAATGATCAAAAATCAAAAATTCCAAGACCATTTAGGGCATATACCTCTCGGCCAAGTAAGGAAATTTGGGCAAATTTGTTCCAAACAACATTTGATCAAATTAATCCAATCAATCTTCAATTAAAACACATTTAAGCATACAAATTCATCCAATTTCATTAAATCATGCTCAAATTTATTTTATCCAAATTTTAAGCCCTAATCATATTTCATGTTTTTCAATCGCTCTGATACCATTGTTGGAGTTTCTAAGTCCGGAGGATCGAATACAAAGCAAGAAATAAGTGCGAATACAAATCGAGGAAGTTGCGGAATACTTACATCGATCGGTTGAGCGACGCGGCAACGAACAAAAAAATATTTTCTGCCCAATGGAAGTCACGGCAGTCCACTGTCACAGCTCCTCCATTTTTGAATTTTGATCCAAGCTTCAAGCTTTCGTGATATGGTTCCAAGCTCGCGGGTGGGTTTCCCTATCACCTTCGCAAGACCCAAATGTGTGCTAGGACTTGATAATTTTGCCACAAAATCATCATCTTCATCCTCCATCATTCACGCCCGAAGGGAAGTGAAAAATGCCCATGGCCAATCAATGAAGAAGAAAAAGAGAGGGAGAAGAAGTGAGAGATAGATGGAAGAAAAAGTGTATGTTAATTGATTTCTAAAAAATAATTAAACTATATACTTTATTTGATTTTCGAAAAGTCAAACAAGTACTAAACATTTAAAATATTAAATGTCTTTCATGCCATCACACTTTCATAACTATTCACATCAATCAAGTTGTCAAGTCACATCACTCAAGTTGTCAAGTCACATCACTCAAAGTGAAAAGTGATTTGACGCTTGAAATGACTAGCGATTTGATGCTTGACGTGACTAATGATTTGACGCTTGACTTGACTTACGTGCCATACTCGAATTCAAAATGTGAATGCGCTCGCAAATAATCTCGGGCTCGAGTTCGTTAATTCCAAATTAACGAATTTTCCGTTGCGTCATAATTAAATCTAATTTAATTAAATAATCATGCCAAGCATAATTACTATTCACATCGCTAACGAATTAATTCTAAATTAATTCGTTCGCCCGAATTAAAATCTAATTTCAATTCCACGTCGAAATCTAATTTCGTTTAATATATCGAATATATTAAATTACCGATTAATTCCAAATTAATCGTTATCTCTTTTTAAATGATATTTTATCCTAGATAAAATATCTCCGTAATTAATCCAAGATTAATTTTCTCTCTCTTCTAATTAATCCCAGATTAATTAAAGTGCGAGTCATACGTCATCGGTGAATCTTCGGGAAGCGACCCATGAGATCCCCGGATACGTTGGTAGTAAATGTGGTCGTCGGACTATCCGAACACGTACGTACCAAGTACTACGTATTATCGATTTACAAGACAAGGTTGGCCTCTAGCAAAGCACCATGCCTACCCAATTCTCCAGAAATATCCTTACAGGAATATTAGATCTGTATCAGGCGTAGTATATGTATTATTACGTATTTCGATCCAGTATCAGATGATCACATACAAGGCCTAGGGCTAGTTCAGTGTCTGCCCCGTACGAAGCATATATCGGATGACAAGTAACTAGTCTCTTTATTATCGAATAATCATGACCAAGTCATATTATCCCGACGGTTGCAACCTTTTTAGAGAACCAGTTCTGTATCTCTGCGCGATCATCATCTCCATTATGACTGTAGTGATACTTCCGTCTTGACATCACACCCAATACACTACGATTCTCAACATACCCAGCAGAGGCGTACATAGAAACCGGTTAAAGACCTGGACGACCATAACCAAAGTATATTGATTATCGTAAGTATTAGCGGTGCAAGTCTCATGTTAAGACCAAATACCCCTACCCTGATTTCGGACTTCCATAGACACATAGTCATACTAGCAATGGAATTCCGAGGGGTCTATCTAGAGCGAAGCTGTTTTCCATACCATCGATTAAAACACAACCTCCTATTACACTTGCATGAGAATTCTATACCCAAATATATGAGAACTATGTCGTTATGCCCTCATAACGCGCACAAGTGTAATACTAGTCTTTTACGCATTTATCGATATCCAATCTCGATAATACTCTGAATAGGGATATTTAATGATTTATCCTTCGTGGACTTATACTGTCTCACATCACTCTCAATCTAGGAACAAATCACAAGGACCTCCTATCATTTATACATCTTGGTGATCTAATCACAAATGATAAGAGAACAATCTCCTTTGTCGCATAGTTAATTTGTACAAAAACACCATGATCTGTACAAATAGTGACGCTATGGGTCATAACTGTCCAACAACCTCGTGATTGGACCCTCTGGAACTTGTATTGTGGCAGTCCGCCATCATGGGCTATATTTGGGCGGTTGCATCTTGGGCCTCATCACACCGCCTTCGTCTCATCTTGTCACTCTTCAATCTTTCTCATTGGCTCTCTCTAAATTATGTGTTTAGAACTCTTAATTGTGTTTTTGGTCTCCTCCTTAGAGTTTTGGATGAGCTTAGGTATTTATAAGTGATGGAGTTGGTGCTTGGAGTGCTAATCAATTTTTACATTTTATTATTTATTAATAAAATAACTACATTTTTCATTTCATACCTTGTAATGGTATTTCCATTATGCATATTAAATTGATGTATAGATATGCTAAGAATGACATCGACCTTAGAATAGTTTTGACACTAGGTGTAAACTATTTTTAAAGTAAATATTCTAAGTCATTTTTTTTGGAATACGGTCGAATTCCTATAACCTAGAAGACTAGCACATGTCGTATATTGAAATTGGAGTTTCAATGGTTTAACTCGATGTACCATGAGTTTTGGAAACTTGTATAGACATGTGGGTATTCGTTGAAGCGAATACTGAATGACTCATAGGTGATTCATAATAGTTAGAAGTATACACCACCGTCAATAAGAATCTCCTTGATTCGAGTACCATATGTAATCATTTGACTATAGGATAATATTGATTTTGTGTGAGATCCTTCATAATTTGATGTCATGTATGTTAAAAACTTTTCATGGTCTAGCCTCTAGATGTTCGTTGGGTGTGTTACCGATGTACTCAGTAATCAAGTGCGAAATAAGATAGGATCCATCGGTCCGTATGTGTACCAAAAGAGGTTTAGGTATCCATGTGAGTAAAGTAAATGCGGAAAAATAAATAAAATGCTAAGGTAAAAGGAATTAACTTCTACTATTTACTATTTAGATATCTCCCAATAATATAATATATAATCTTGTGATATTTTAAACCAACCGTCCGGAATGGCGGTATCCTGATTAAGTCAAATTCAAATATACCAGCCATAAGGCGGAACAGAAATATAAACTTAAACCAACCGTCCAGTATGGCGGTATCCTCATTAAGTCAGGTTAACCAGATTAAATGAATAACCAACCGTCCGGAAATGGCGGTATCCTTTATTAATTCAGATTTTAAATAGTTTATATATTATATTTTAAGGGAGATTAATCTAAATAGCAAAAATAAAAGTATTACCTTATTACCTTAGCAAGGAGAAGTTACCCCCTCATTGATGAATTAAAACTACTATTTATAGAAGAGAATTACTACTACAAATGTAAATAAAACTGAATAAAAGAAACTAAAGAAAGAACTCTCAATTTATTTATAAGGATTTCAGAGAAAAAGTACCTTGAAACTAAGAAATTCAAAATCTATTTGTAGGAAAAAAATCTAATTTTTTATTACTATTTTTCTGATTTTTTTATTCTTATATTATATTATTGTTTTTTTATTATTTTTTTTGGATCGCTGAATTTTCGACACATGGCATGGCGGCTAACAAAGACGGCTCGTTGAATTTTTGACATGTGGCATGGTGGTGCAATTACCAAAATACCCCTCGGTGTCGGGACGTCCAAAATTACCAAAATATCATTTTTGCCAAATTCACAGTTTTTGCTCCAAATCACCTCCAGAATGTCCTGAAATTTTATTTCGGTGTCGGGATGCCCAAAATTACCAAAATACCCTTTTCTCGGGACACCAAAATTACCAAAATACCCTTTTTGCCAACTTTCACTAAATTTCACAGTTTTGCTTCAAATCACCTCCAGAATGTCCTGAAACTTTATTTATCTACAAAATAACACAAAACACATCAAAATATTCACAAAACTCAAGAAACTATACAAAATATTAAGTTAAATGAGTGGAAAATAGTGATAGTTTTACCACTCATCAATCATGCAACCTAGCCTAAAGCCAGCATCCATAAACAATATAAACATAAAATCTCGGCCTCAGGCGGAATCACAACATCAATGCAATCTAAGGGCCCAACAATATGCGATGCAGACATATAAACCAATATAACCAGGGCTCCATGCCCGAAAATACACATATACAAAATTTTTCTAAAATAAACATTCGTGCTCAGCACGTTAAAACTCATACAATCTAAACATAAACTACTAGACTCTTTATTTCCCCAAGACCTGGTGACTTGTTGAATGCAACGCTGCTATCTGACCGTTCCACAACTTTGAAATCTACGATCAACCGTTTAGGTCGCCAACTTTCAAAACTCAAACACCTGTAGTATAGTGAGTCATAAGACTTAGTAAGTAACTATGCTCCTACCTTGAGTATCATACACAAACAAGGTTTTAATTCCAGTTTGCATATTATTCCTGGGATTTCTAAGTGCTTCACACATTCTCTAAATTACCAATTGTTAATACTGTCGGTTTCCTAGCCAATTGGCAAATATTCCATTTCTTATATTCCTTTAATGTGAGCATTCATACACTCATCTCTTTCTGTTTTCTACTGACGTGCTTCCTAACTTATTCATTTGAAATCATTGCATTCTTATTTATATCAATCTTAACATATAACCGAATCATCCGTACAATCACTTATATATCTCAAATCGTCTTCACATAAATCATGTATCAATTATTGAAGTCACATGTACTGGTCACTTGTATATATAACTTTCACATCGTATACAAATCGTTTTAATTCACAACCACGTCAAGCAATACTCTCTTTTGCTCTTTTAATCATTTCCTTTATTTTTAATCATATAAGTTACAACATGTAGTTCTTCTCTAACTTTAATAATTCAATAACCAACAATCATTCACATTCATTCTTACTTATAACTTTTACCTCTATCTAGCATCATTAACATATTCATGATATCACATATATATCATTCACGGTATAATATATAGCAGTGTTCACATACATATATATATATCATTTTCTTATCTTCTTATCTTTCTCTTACTTTGCTACCTCAAGCTTAGATGAATTATTAACGTTATCTTCTTACCATTTTATTTAACACATCATCGATTCATCATAGACAATCCATATTAACTATATATACAACAGATATGCATCTCATCATCATGTGTATGCACTAGTGCTGGTTTGTGCAAACAATGCTCGCATAGAACCCATTACCTATTTTAGAATAGATATGGGGTGAATTCCATCAGAACGGATCCTATTCAGCACCTCTACCATGCAACATACAATCGTCAATCATATGTACACACATAGGTAACAATACCATCGTGCGCAAACATCATATGCATGAATCACATGAACTTTAAAAAGCTTTAATTCATATTAATATCATATAACTTCACTTTGCTTGGAAAATTTCTTTCTTTTTAGAAAACTCACAATTCTTCATAATACATTCTATTTAGAAAATATTCTTAAAAAAAAAAAAAAAAAAAACTTTTTCGGAAAACTCATACTTGAAATTTCATTCGTTTTTATGTTCTAAAAAACTCTTTTACTAAAAATCTTCTTTCTGAAAACTCATTCTGAAATTCTTTTTTGTTCTGGTACCTTTTTCTAAAACCATATTTCTAAGTTCTTTTCTGAAACTCTTTTCTGAAAACTAAAATCTGAATTCCTTTTTTTGAAAACCAAACTAAAATCCGAAATCCCTTTTTTTTTGAAAATCGAATCTCTGCCCGTAGGCGCATCTCCGCCCGAAGGCGCATCTCCGCCCGTAGGCGCATCTCCGCCCAGGAGTGTACCATCTGAGCGTTGAGGATCTGGGAGCGTCCCCACTGTCCTCCATATGGGTACATGTGTCAAATCCATCAATTCCAATTAGTGTACAACTGGAATGGGTCAAATCCCAAATCCGGAATCCATATGAAATTCGTCAATTCCAACTGAATCTCAAGTCACATACTGGGGTGAGTGTTTCCCTCATTCCCCAAAAACCATTAAACTCATGCTTTAACATCTCAAAACTAAGAGAAACATTTTTCTGGAATATATTGTCTTTCAAAAAAAAACATTCGAAACTTTTCTTTAAAATATTTTGAATCTTTGAAAACATTCTTAGCTTTTGCTCAACTGCTGAAAATCTTAACACACATATATGTATATGCATTTCTCATGCTTCTTTCTACTCCAGCCATGCTTTCTTATCGTGTCAAATATGTTCATGTACATATTCATGCAAACTCATAAATTAATGACATATGCATTCTATTCCTTACATGCTTTTATTTTGAGTTAACTCGTGTTGTATATGTCTTTCCATCCTCATCATATTTTGCATATAACACACATGCTTATTTACCCGATGAGTTGTTATAACTTAATAAATCCACACACTTTGATAAGAATTTACACACATAGTGTTATAAATTCATACTCAAGTCAACTTGTATTAACTTTTCGACCATATTATCATATCAACACAATTTACATTCAACTTGTGCTCAACCGCTCTCGTACTATTCAAACATAAAACCAATATCGCAAATTTGATAATTATACCTACACACATGAAATCAAAACTATTATACTATATCATCCTTCACACAAATCCAAACTTTGAGTTCTCAGTTCTTAAACTTATTTAACTATTTCTCAAATATCAACATGTGCTCAAGGATCTCATTTATATATATTCATATGCACATATACTCTATGTTCATTTATGCATGCCTCAAGATACTTGTGCATAAAACACATACTCATTATACAAGCTTACTTATTTCTCTGTGCATACTTGCCCACTTTTGTACCTATATGCTTACTTCCTAATAATTTATCATCTTTTAAACTTTAATCCCATTCCCTATGGTGTAATTATACAGCCCTCAAACCCAAGTATTCTATGTTACACTCATAATTTTTCGCTCACATTTCATGTATACTCAAATACTTTATCATTCTTATACTTTCAATCTAAGGCTCACTATTATCTTGCTGCTTATATACACATATAGTCTTCCTATGTTAGGGTTGCATATATCTTTATAAAATTTCTTTATTATCTAATTCAAACAAACACGTCTCAAGTATTCGTCGCATAGGTTACTTAACTGGAACTCCTACGTTATCCGAGTTTGATACATTCTATTGTCACCATCAGGTATCCAAAGCATGTACACATCAACTCAACTCCCTTTAATTCACAAGTATATTTAACTCATCAGTGACAGAATACTCATTCACTTTATCATATCATGCACTTTATTTTCGCTATGCATTCATCATTAACACACATTCTTCATCTACTTCACAAGTCATCAAACAATGCATTAGCATATACCTTTATTACTACCAACCATCGTTATTCCAATTCACAAAGATACAAACCTCATTCCATTATTACCCAATTCGGCCAATATGCATATTTTTCAAGTTTAGCACTTTTCAATTCATTTTCATTATCATACATGAACATTCATCCTAATAAGCATTATTCATCATTAAACCGTTATCAAATCATACAAATCATCCCCACAAACATATATCAAACTTGATCAAACCATAAAACATAACTTACTAATTTTTGCCATGTTTTCCAGTAGTGTTTCTATCTGAACAAGTCTCGGGTTTTTCATCATTTTAGGAGAACTTTAATTCCAATTGGAAACCAATTTACAGTCATTTAGTTAACACCTAAATGAACAAAACTCATACTTTCCACTTAGCCTATTTCAGCTCCTAAAGTCCTCATATTAATTGATTTATAGCTAGAAGCTTGCATGCAAATCTGACAGAACCAGCCCCAATCATCATGCTATAACTTTTCCAATACTCAAAATCTCATATAACCATTTTATAGGCATATATATAAGACATAAAGCAACAAGTTTCATGTTTTACATTGTTGTTAATTCCTCTTACAAAGCCACGCAAATCAGAGTACAAACCGATCTTAATGTTTTTGACTAAACTATCCAATTACATCTTTTGTATTTCTCATTCCAATCATCATTTTAAGTTTGAGTCATCATTAATCACCAATAAAAAACAAAAAAACAACCCATCCTTCTTACCCCTCAATTTTGGCCAGCCCTTAGAGAAAAGAAAATTGGGCATTTCAACTCGTAATGCTTCAATACATGTTGATATTATCACTAAATGCTAGAAAATGCATGCTACAAGCTCTATTGAAGCTAAAATTCCAAATTGAAATCATAAGGTGCGAATTTGGGGCCTCTAAATTTCTTTTCAAAACTGAAATAAAGAAAAAAAGAAAAGAAGCTCACTTGTGTAATAATGAAGCCGGAATCCATTATTTGTTGCTTCTGAATGGCTTGGGGATGAAGGGAAAATGAGAAAGAGGTTTTGGGAACCAAATTCGTTTTTTGAGAGCATGAAGAAGGTGATGAATAGTTCTCTTTTTATAAAAGAGGGCTGATTTTTTCTGTATTTAAAAGAGTGGAGAGGATTTTGCCACATGTCATAATTTCTAGACATTTCCCCAAATTACTATAGCTGCCACTGAAATCTCGATTTTTGACTTAGTTCTGCTCTGATTTTGGGAACATGTTCAACTTGAAGTTTGTGCGTATATGTCTTAGCTTCGAAAAGGTATATTATTAGTCAAAATCGGAGTTAAAATGAAATATTTACGGCTATTTTACTAATAGCTGTTCAAAATGAAAAATTTAGCGGAAAAGCGCTAAAACTTGAAAATTTATCCCGAGTCTCCGGTCGGGATTTCTAAGTCATGGAAATAATTTTTATATCATAAAATGAATATTAACATGCTTCGCATAATTATTTACTATGCTGGGCATGTTACACGCTACCAGTTTGTTACAATCTTCCCCCCTTAAATAGGATTCGTCCTCGAATCCCGACTCGGGTTAATCTAAACGGAAACATGCACATTCATGTCACAATAATACATATCATATCCATACTAACATTCTCATCATCCTTATACACGTCATTCTCATACATAACATCCATTTTATACTCATTTATATCACACTTATGCATATCATTCAACTCATTCTTCTAGCACATGTATATTTGATACTCAATATATCATATCATAATTTCCTTATTTAATATCATACTATAATCGAAATCATTCTCATATATAAGACCGATATGGTCAATACATAGCATATACTTACTTAGGTCGCCGAATAGCCAGTAGTTGCAGTCACCGACACTCTAACCAATGCTCTGATACCATCATTGTAACATCCCGCTTTAGCAGCACTGTTACCGGCAGGAGACAGGCTAAACCCATCTCCATAAGCCTCTTATTCTAGAAAAATTTCGGCATGATGTATTCGTTACATCATGCAACCTGGCCTAAAGCCAGTATCCATAAACAACATAAACATAAAATCTCGGCCTCAGGCCGGAATCACAACATCAATGCAATCTAAGGGCCTAACAAATATGTGATGCAGACATATAAACACAATATAACTAGGGCTCCATGCTCGAAAATACACATATACAAAACTTTTCAAAATAAACATTTGTGCTCAGTACGTTACAACTCATACAATTCAAACATAAACTACTAGACTCTTTATTTCCCCAAGACCCGGTGACTGGTTGACTACAATACTACTATCCGATCGTTCCGTAACTTTGAAATCTACGGTCAACCGTTTAGGTCGCCAACCTGCAAAACTCAAACACTGTAGTATAGTAAGTCATAAGACTTAGTAAGTAACTATGCTCCTACCTTGAGCATCATACACAAGCAAGGTTTTAATTCCAGTTTATATATTATTCCTGGGATTTCTAAGTGGTTCACACATTCTATAAATTACCAACTGTTCATACTGTCTGTTTCCTAGCCAATTGGCAAACATTCCATTTCTAATATTCCTTTAATGTGAGCATTCATACACTCATCTCTTTCTGTTTTCTACTGATGTGCTTCTTAACTTATTCATTTGAAATCATTGCATACTTATTTATATCAATCTTAACATATCATCGAATCATATGTACAATCACTTATATATCTCAAATCGTCTTCACATAAATCATGTATCAATTATTTGAAGTCACATGTACTGGTCACTTGTATATATAACTTTCACATCGTATACAAATCATTTTAATTCACAACACACGTCAAGCAATACTCTCTTTTGCTCTTTTAATCATTTCCTTTATTTTTAATCATATAAGTTACAAGATGTAGTTCTTCTCTAACTTTAATAATTCAATAACCAACAATCATTCACATTCATTCTTACTTATAACTTTTACCTCTATCTAGCATCATTAACATATTCATGATGTCACATATATATCATTCACGGTATAACATATAGTAGTGTTCACATACATATACATATCATTTTCTTATCTTCTTATCTTTCTCTTACTTTGCTACCTCAAGCTTAGGTGAATTATTAACGTTATCTTCTTACCATTTTATTTAACACATCATCGATTCATCATAGACAATCCATATTAACTAAATATACAGCAGATATGTATCTCATCATCATGTGTATGCACTAGTGCTGGTTTGTGCAAACAATGCTCGTATAGAACCCATTACCTATTTTAGAATAGATATGGGGTGAATTCCATCCGAACGGATCCTATCCAGCACCTCTACCATGCAACATACAATCGTCAATCATATGTACACACATAGGCAACAATATCATCGTGCGCAAACATCATATGCATGAATCACATGAACTTTAAAAAGCTTTAATTCATATTAACATCTTATAACTTCACTTTGCTTGTAAAGTTTCTTTCTTTTTAGAAAACTCACAATTCTTCATAATACATTATATTTAGAAAATATTCTTTAAAAAAAAAAACTTTTTCGGAAAACTCATACTTGAAATTTCCTTCGTTTTTATGTTCTAGAAAACTCTTTTACTAAAAATCTGCTTTCTGAAAACTCATTCTGAAATTCTTTCTTGTTCTGGTACCTTTTTCTAAAACCACCTTTCTAAGTTCTTTTCTGAAACTCTTTTCTGAAAACCAAACTAAAATCCGAAAATTTTTTTTTTATGAAAATCGAATCTCTGCCCGTAGGCGCATCTCCACCCAGGAATTTACCATCTGAGCGCTGAGGATCTAGGAGCGTCCCCCCTGTCCTCCACATGGGAACATGTGTCAAATCCGTCAATTCCAATTAGTGTACACTGGGATGGGTCAAATCCCAAATCCCGAATCCATATGAAATCCGTCAATTCTCAACTGAATCTCAAGTCACATACTGGGGTGAGTGTTTCCCTCATGCCCCAAAAACCATTAAACTCATGCTTTAACATCTCAAAACTAAGAGAAACATTTTTCTGGAATATATTGTCTTTCAAAAAAAAACATTCGAAACTTTTCTTTAAAATATTTAAATCTTTGAAAACATTCTTAGTTTTTGCTCAACTGGTGAAAATCTTAGCACATATATATGTATATGCATTTCTCATGCTTCTTTCTACTCCAGCCATGCTTTCTTACCGTGTCATATGTGTTCATGTACATATTCATGCAAACTCATAAATTAATGACATATGCATTCTATTTCTTACATGCTTTTATTTTGAGTTAACTGGTGTTCTATATGTCTTTTCATCCTCATCATATTTTACGTATAACACACATGCTCATTTACACGATGAGTTGTTATAACTTAATAAATCCACACACTTTGATAAGCATTTACACATAGTGTTATAAATTCATACTCAAGTTAACTTGTATTAATTTTTCGACCATATTATCATATCAACACAATTTACATTCAACTTGTGCTCAACCGCTCTCGTACTATTCAAACATAAAACCAATATCGTAAATTTCATAATTATACCTACACGCATGCAATCAAAACTATTATACTATATCATGCTTCACACAAATCCAAACTTTAAGTTCTCAGTTCTTAAACTTATTTAACTATTTCTCAAATATCAACATGTGCTCAAGGATCTCATTTATATATATTCATATGCACATGTACTCTATGTTCATTTATGCATGCCTCAAGATACTTGTGCATAAAACACATACTCATTATATACAAGCTTACTTATTTCTTCGTGCATACTTGCCCACTTTTGTACATATATGCTTACTTTCTTATAATTTATCATCCTTTAAACTTTAATCCTATTCCCTATGGTTTAATTTATACAGCCCCCAAACCCAAGTATTCTTATGTTACACTCATAATTATTTACTCACATTTCATGTATACTCAAATACTTTATCATTCTTATACTTTCAATCTAAGGCTCACTATTATCTTACTGCTTATATACACATATATTCTTCCTATGTTAGGGTTGCATATATCTTTATGAAATTTCTTTATTATCTAAATTTAAACAAAACACGTCTCAAGTATTCTTCGCATATGTTACTTACCTGGATCTCCTACATTATCCGAGTTTGATACCTTCTATTGTCACCATCAGGTATCCAAAGCATGTCACATCAACTCCACTCCCTTTAATTCACAAGTATATTTAACTCATCAGTGACAGAATACTCATTCACTTTATCATATCATGCACTTTATTTTCGCTATGCATTCATCATTAACACACATTCTTCATCTACTTCACAAGTCATCAAACAATGCATTAGCATATACCTTTATTACTACCAATCGTTATTCCAATTCACAAAGAACAAACCAAACCTCATTCATTATCATACATGAACATTCATCCTAAGAAGCATTATTCATCATCAAGCCATTATCAAATCATACAAATCATCCCCACAAACATATATCAAACTTGATCAAACCATAAAACACAACTTTCTAATTTTTGCCATGTTTTCCAGTAGTGTTACTATCTGAACAAGTCTCGATTTCTTCATCATTTTAGGAGCAATTTAATTCCAATTGAAAAACCAATTTACAGTAATTTAGTTAACACCTAAATGAACAAAACGCATACTTACCACTTAGCCTAATTCATCTCCTAAGGTCCTCATATTAATTGATTTATAGCTAGAAGCCTGCATGCAAATCTGACAGAACCAGCCCCAATCATCATGCTATAACTTTTCCAATATTCAAAATTTCATAACACCATTTTTCAAGAATATATATAAGACATAACGAAACAAGTTTCATGTTTTACACTTTTGCTAATTCCTCTTCCAAGGCCACGCAAATCAGAGTACAAACCGATCTTACTGTTTTCGACTAAACTATCCAATTACATCTTTTGTATTTCTCATTCCAATCATCATTTTAAGTTTGAGTCATCATTAATCACCAACAAAAAACACAAAACAACCCATCTTTCTTACCCCTCAATTTTGGCCAGCCCTTGGAGAAAAGAAAATTGGGCATTTCAACTCGTAATGCTTCAATACATGTTGATATTATCACTAAATGCTAGAAAATACATGCTACAAGCTCTATTGAAGCTAAAATTCCAAATTGAAATCATAAGGTGCGAATTTGGGGCCTCTAAATTTCTTTTCAAAACTGAAATAAAGAAAAAGAAAAAGAAAAGAGCTCACTTGTGTAATAATGAAGCCGGAATCCATTATTTGTTGCTTCTAAATGGCTTGGGGATGAAGGGAAAATGAGAAAGAGTTTTTGGGAACCAAATTCGTTTTTTGAGAGCATGAAGAAGGTGATGAATATTTCTCTTTTTATAAAAGAGGGCTGATTTTTTTGCATTTAAAAGAGTGGAGAGGATTTTGCCACATGTCACAATTTCTAGACATTTCCCGAAATTACTATAGATGCCACTGAAATATCGATTTTTGACTTAGTTCTGCTCTGATTTTGGGAAAATGTTCAACTTGAAGTTTGTGCGTCTATGTCTTAGCTTCAAAACGGTATATTATTCGTTAAAATTGGAGTTTAAAAAAAATATTACAGCTGTTTTACTAACAGTTGTTTAAAATGAAAAATTTAGCAGAAAAGCGCTAAAACTTGAAAATTTATCCCGAGTCTCCGGTCGGGATTTCTAACTCATGAAAATAATTTTTATATCATAAAATGAATATTAACATGCTTCACATAATTATTTACTATGTTGGATATGTTACACGCTACCGGTTTGTTACCCATAAACAAAAAATAAGGAGAGGAGTTAGTTCCTCAGTATAGGGCTGCGCAAAGAAGAAAACAACAAGAGAGAGATGAGACTGTGCAACAGAGAATAACAACACAAAGGCCGCCGAGAGTAGTCCAGGAAGCAGTGAGAAATCCAGGGAGCAGTGATAATGAATTACACGATGTTTCTCCAATCCATCACTGTTGTTTCTCTCCTTCGGCATGTAGAACTAACCTTCTAAAGCAAAGTTAAAGGCGAACTCTTGTACCCAACTATTTTATTTTTGTTCTTTGATTCTTAGATGATTTTATTTATTTAATACAATTGTTATTGCATTCTTCTCTTTATCATTTGATTATTTAAATCCATAAATTATATTTTTTATCAATTTATATATAGATTAAGTCACGCTTTTTCTATGTGTGGGTTGTGAAATCGGTTGTGATTGGTTAAGGTTGTTTTGCGTGTTAATCTTCTACTACAATATTTCCCGAGGGTATATTTTCGTCGTTAGATAGGTTGTAACGATAGCCTTGTGTGTTGTGAACGTAGGGAAGATAAAATATCAATTACCTTAGAACTTTAATTTGTATAGAATTGAATATCCTCCAATTGTTGGTTTGGGAAGTGAAACCCTCAATTACGTAATAAAAAAATCAATAACAAATTAAGGAATCGGTAAAGAGGGGATCCTAAAGCTTTGCTATTTCTCTATATTGATAAAATCTTACAAGTTTTCGTAATCTTTAGTTTATATTACAATTTAATCGTTTCTTTAATTTAGTTATTACTAAACATTTTTGTTTGAGTGAATTAGTTCCGGTGTAACATTCTCCCTGAGGAATCGACACCCCAACTACACTGCGATAACCGCAAGTTATTTTTATGCTTAATCAATTAGCCTAAAATAAAGAAGCATGTCTTACGCATTTGTACTGGTTGCATTACTTTTAGGAAAGCAAATCTAAAGTTCAATCACATGGGCTTTATACATCTTTACCTGTTCCTCAGGCACCGTGGGTAGAAATTTCCATGGACTTTGTGTTAGGATTGCCTAGATCTAGGAAGGGCCGAGACTCTATTTTGTGTTGTAGTTGTCCGTTTTAGCAAAATGGCACATTTTATTGCATGTCACAAATCAGATGATGCCACACACATTGCTGACTTATTTTTTAGTGAGTTTTTCACTTATATGGAGTACCTCGAAGTATAATATCAGAAAAGGGATGCGAAGTTTTTAAGACATTTTTGGAAAATTTTATGGGGTAGGCTGGGAACTGAATTGTTATTTTCCACCACTTGTCACCCATAGACTGACAGTCAAAATGAAGTCGTTAATAGGACCATGTCCCAACTATTATGTACTGTCATTTCTAAGAATTTGAGGACATGTGAAGAATGTTTACCTTTTATTGAGTTTGCATATAATCGTAGTATTCATTCCACAACTTCTTATTCTCCTTTTGAAATTATGTATGAATTTAACCTACTAACACCTCTAGATTTATTGCATTTTCCCGTTGATGAGAGGGTGAGCCTGCATGGTAAGCACAAGGCCTACTTGGTCAAGTCCATACATGAGAAAGCAAGAAAACACATTTAGAAGAAGAATTAACAATATGCCTTGCATGACAATAAAGGTAGACATCGTGTCTCTTTCGAACCTGGTGATTAGGTTTGGGTACACATACGAAAAGAGCGCTTCCTAAAGCAACGAAAATCCAAACTCAAACCCAGAGGCGATGGCATGTTTCAGATTATTGAGAAAATCAATGACAATGCCTATAATGTGGATTTCCTATGTGAGTATAATGTTTCTGATCTTTCTTTGTTTGATGCAGATTCGAGGTCGAATCCTTTCAAGGAGAGGGGAAATGATGAGGCCCAGGATGCAACCACCCAGGATGCAGCCCATGATGGACGGACTGCCACAGTACAAGTTCCAGAGTGTCCAATCACGAGGTATCGAGCTAAGAAGATCTAGGAAGCCATGCATGGATTCATACAGAAGATGGTATCTTACTATTCCCGTACTTCTACTTCATCGAGTATGGGTTTGACGTTGGACGAACCCAAGATGGTGAATCTTATTTAGGCCGCGGAGCAACGAGTTACTTAGGCCTATTCTATTATAGTTATTTAGAATTTGTTATTCATTCATTTAGGGCTTGACTTTTATTTTATTTCGGCTCGTTATTTACGTTTGAATGTTTTCTTTAGATTATTATTTTATATTTGGGAATTAGGTTAAGCATGCAAGGGTTTGCATGTAGGGATATCTTAGCTTAGTTTTAGGATACGCGTCTGTTAGCGTGTGGGTAGTTTCGTTTTATCCTTGTGGGTTAGGGTTTTGGTTGCAGCCTCCTTATAAAAGGCTAACTCTTTGGTTATGTTTGACAACTCTCTTTCAATAAAATATTTTATCAATTCGTGAGCATTGAGATCCTCAATTCGTTCTCACTGGTTTTGGCTTATCAAAGGACTGCTAACCCTTTGTGGCGCCCCTATTAGCACTCTATGTTTCTATTGCTTGTTCTTCAGAGATTTAGAGTTTTTATCTGAACTATCTTGGTTTTTCTTGGGAACGATTTCAATTTTGTGTAGGTTGTCTGGCTTCGTTTCAGACAGGTTCTCATCACGGTGACATCTAAATACGAAGGTATTCAATTCTAGTTTTATGTTATAGTTTCTTTTTTTAAACTCTAATGACGTCTAAGATGTTCTTGACATTACTTTCATTGTTTTTATCTTTAGTCATGAACTAACTATATTGTTCTAGAGGATGATGTATCCTTGTGCCTGTAGAACATTATCCTCTAGAACCTATGTATTATTTTTCAATTTAATTGTTATATAGTTTTGATTCAGTTTATTTATCTTTTCTTGTGTTTAATACTTCTAGTTTGTTGGCCACAAATTATGATGATACATATATAGAATCTGTCACGCGGGAGAGGTATTTTGAATAGGAACTAGAGAATATAACCTAGGAGTTCTAGAGTTTGGGAGAACCTATAATCCCTTTGAAGTCATTAATAAAAAATCACATGGCTTAACGAGTTGTTGATTATTTGATTTTTATAGGAATATTGAAGTCAATAATTAATAATATTTTCACTCGGCACTCAGGAGAGAGAGTTAGAATAACTTAGGATTCTTGACTTATAAACTAAGAATTTAATAATAATTCATTGGCATAATAAATACATAGGGAATATGTAGGAAAAATCAGACTCTATAATCTCTCTCATCTTAGTCTTTTCTAAATTAACGTTTTGATGTTTTGCTTATTTAGTTTTTAGTTTTAATTTAGATTATTCTAATTACTTTATAAATAAATTTAGGTTTATCAATTATAGTACTTAGTAATAATTTGATTACAATCCCTGTGGGTTTGACACTCATACTTATCTTTTACTCAAACTTGACAATGTATACTTATAGTACGATAATCTCGCAACGGCATAAAAGAATATACAATGCATGGACACTTTTAATCTTGCTGAATATTAGATATATCTATGATATCTATGAATTTAACATGCTTATATTTAGAGTTTTGCAAGTGCGGTAGCGGAAACTTAGATTCTACTAGTCACTAAGAATGCAATCTTTGACTCCTAACTTTGAAAATTCACTGTAACTAACTGAGAATGAATTAGGGGCTGAATTTTAATAGAATGGTCCTTAATGTGTCTAGTTTATGTCGATTTCTATGGATCTTAATTTTGATTTTAGAAACTCAAGTTATCAACTGAATTTCAAGGGTTGTTCAAGCTAAAAAACTGGGTGCAGTAGCAGCAGGTCGCCCAACATCAAATTTTTTGGATATTTACTACCTTATATGCCTAGTTTATCCAAAATTTTACGGTTTTCCATTTCGATCTACCAAACTCAAGATATGGTCGAATCTCATCACATTGTTTACCAAAAATAGAATCAGTTCTTTCACTGTAGGTCAGTCATGTTTGAAAATTAGCAACAATTTCACCTTTCATCTGAAAATTCTGGATTTTGGATATGTTGAATCTTAAAGTGTCTAGTTTATTTATAATTTTAGAGTTTATCAATCAGACATATAAAATTCAAGTTACAATTTAACAGAACACAACTTGACTAGATTTACACAGCAATTACACTTACTGCCTAACTTACGGGTTTCGTCACCTTTCTAACTTTATTTAATTCAACTATTACAATCAAATTTGTCAGCACGCAAAAAAAAATTATCATACTCAAAACTTGATTAATTTCTTACTCTTATCTAGACTTCGCATTTCGTTGAACACATTGTGTGCACGTTGAGAAAACATTACTATTTATTTTTTTACAATATATGATTGTTCTACTTCCTTTTACATTACCACTACTCATTATCAAGTCTCAAGCTTCACCACACCATCAAAACAACCTCTCTTTATTTTTTTTGTCATAAGGATGAAACTTGGCCCAACATTTCTATTAAGTTTCAATTTCTTACAACACCTATCATTCTTATACACATTCTCGGCCAGCCCCCCTAAAATGGAGAGAAAAAAATTGGGCATTCTTCAAAATCAACCTCTGATCCATATGAATATGGTTATGAGATGCACAAAAATGCACACTAGATACTGTAATTAAGTTAAAATGTAAAAATAAAGAACTAAGGTTCTTGAGCTGAATTGAGGATTTCATTTTTCATGCATAAAATTGAATTCGGGAGAAGTGAAAGAGGATAAAGGGCTTACTAGAATAGGTTGGAGCTTGAAGTCATCATTTTCCTTTACGGATGCGTAGGGAAAATAAAAAAATTAAGTTAATCTCTCTCCAAGAGCTATCTCACGTTTTTTATGGATGAAGAAGACACATTAATAATATATTATATATAGACAAAATATGAATTTTTTAGATTAAAAGAAGTGAACTCACCTTGTTCCACGTAAGCAACTTATCTCAAAAATCATAGTTACCATTCATCTGAAAGAAAATTATATTTTCAACTTTTCTATTCTGAATTTTAGAAAATATTTAACACTAAAATTGTAGGTATCGTTCTGACGATATAAAATTCATCGAAATCAGAGATCGTATGAAAACGTTAGGGCTGAAATACGAAAGGTTATTGATTGACTCCGGTAAGCTATTAAGGGAGGCTGAAACAGAAAATTTATATGTGTTGTGGTTTTGGCACGGGCGCAGTGGAAGCTCACGGTTCGAGTGAAATCATAATTTTAAAACTTTTTAAAATTACCGAATAAATTATTCAATATCCAATATGAATAATTCATTCATATTTCACCTAAAAATATTTATTTGATATCAAATAACAATATAAATAGTTAAAAAAAAAACATCGTGAATTTTTACGAAAAACGTTTTTTCCTAAAAGGCATAAAACACATTTTTGACCGAAGCGACTACCCAATGTACATGGGGATAGCCCAGGTCAGCCCCAACAATAATAGGGTAGTTCATGGGATGCCTGAACACTAACCAATTCACTGTTTGGGCAGCCGTCACCCGGTTGGCTTAAAAGTCACCCGGTAACGCCGTTTTTTTTTTTCATTTTCACATATTTCAACTCTGAAACAGTTTCTAGCAATTGTTCCAATAACTAAAACACATCCAATATATTTATATGACATATTTGCATCATCATAAACCCAATTTTCCAGATCTGATCCAGAAACCAAAAATATCAATATTTCATGCTTTAATCAAATTTTCTTAACATAATCACATTAATCACAACAACAATCCAAGCCACCACCAATAAAGCACCCAAAAACAATTGTAGGTATTACAAGAGTAGTCATAACACTCTATAATGACAACAATTCATCAAATGAAAAAATTGAATCAATATTACACTAATATCATCTAATCAAACTTAATATATGCATCTAGCCTCCAAATCCATCCTCCAAATCAAAAAGCCCCAATTTATAAGAAGTAAATAAACCCTAGAACCATTCTAGTAATTCAAGAGCAAGAAACTAATTTTCTACACTTAAGAATATTAAAGATTACCTACTAATCTTCAACTTTCTTTAAAGTTTTCCTTGAATTCTTCACTTTCTTCTTTGTTTCTTCAATCAAATATTTGAGAGCTTTCTTTAGTGGAGGTTTTAGCCAAAGCTGGAGAATGAAAGGGAAAACAAAATTTTCACTTTAAAATTCAAGCCAAAACCGACATAGGGGGTTTTTACTCATTTGTACAATTTAATCTAATTAATTAAGATAAGCTTTAAGTTTGAAAAATCAAATTTGCACACTTCAAGCTTAATAAAAATCATGCCACATATAACCAATAATAATCAAACATATCGCATAACGTTAATGTAATATAAATAATATTTAATTATTCAAATATTTAACATTTAATTATCTAAATAATTAATTAATATTATTATTATCATATATATTTTTATTTACATTAAATAATAAATACATATTGTAGGAGCGAAACGGGGTTTACCGCTATGTCTTTGATGTTCGGCGACCACGACACTATTGGGCTTGCAGCCCGTATAGAGTACGGAGTAACCCGTTGGGGACTAAACCAGATAATAAAGGAGTCGCCACCCAGTGTGAACTGGGAAAATATTCAAGGCCGCACTCAGCCCTCGCAAGGGAAGACCTCAAACCGTTGGGTTCGGAATGAGCCCTTATTTATGCCAGTATAATGGACGGGTTTACACAATGGTAAAACCAAGTCTTATGCAGTTCATGCAAGATAATTCAAATAAACACAAATTTGCACACCCATGAACATTAATAAAAATAATAAAAGCATATTAAATTAAGAGGTATGAGACGCAATAACGAAAATCAATCAAAAGCGGGAAAAGCGACAATAAACAAATAGTAAACAAAAAAGGGGTTAATCACACATGTACGAATATTTCCCGAGTGGTAAGTGGAGTTATATCCCAAGTACAGACTGCACTACCATCCATTCGGATTCGGCTACAGAATTTACGTATGGGTTTCCATCTGATATACCACAAGGGATAATAACACACATAACTATCAAAGCAATGTGAATTAAAAAAAATAAGCATGAAATAATATAATAATGCATATGCGGATAATCACCAACATGAACAAACAAAATAAAGGGGCGAAATAATAAAATAACAATAAAAGTAAATAGACAAAAATCTAAATAGAAAAAATAAATACGAAATAATAAAATAACAATAAAAGTAAATAGACAAAAATCTAAATAGTAAAAATAAAAGCGAAATAATTAAATAACAATAAAAGTGAATAAATAAATAAATAAATAAAAAGATAAATAATGGAATAAAATAACAATAAATAGGAAAAAATATAAATAACAAAAGAAAGAAAGAAGTAAAATGTAGCCAGAAATTTGACCGTCTTTAATATAGGACCTCGCATACCCGGCTGAACATATTTCACGTCCAGCCATGCATGCATCGTCCAGAACTATAAAAGAATTATGGTAAGGGTGCCCTCGGGTCTTACATTTTGAGTTACTTTCTCGGAAGTGCGTTAAGCCGTCACCATAAGGATCGAAGCTTGGTTCACTGTTTGTTGTTTCTGATTCGCTGTTTCACTCATTGTTTTGCTGTTTTCGGTTTTCTGTTTCACTGTTTTCTACTTTCTGTTTCGCTGGTTTTTGCTTGATGTTTCTTGGCTGCTATTTTTTCTATTTTTTGGATGTTTTCTTTTGTTTTTTCAGTGGTTTCCTCACTATTTTTAGGCCGGTTGTTTTGGTTATATTTCACAATTTTGGTGCTGTTTTTTGGGGCTATTTCGGTGGTTTGGTTTGCTCACTGGTTCACATTTTTGGTGTTTTTTTTTTGGATGTTTTGGTGGCTTGTTGGTTTGGGTTTCTCAGTCATGGAGTTGCTGTGTGTGTTGTTTCTCGCTGATGAGGTAGTTTATGTGTGTTGTTTCGGTGGTGGGGTTGCAGTTTTATGGATTCGGTTATGTTGTTGTTTGTTGTTTTCGTTTCGGTTTTGTGAGTTCGAATCCAATACGGTGCTAATTTTATAAGTTTTCTTTCCGCCGGCATTCGTTTCCCATGACTTCCATAAATTTTCAAGTAGTACCTCCATACAAGGCTCATCATTGGGCTCATGCAAAAATACAATGTCTACACATATATTAATGGCATGTGTCAAAGTCTTATTTGACAAATAATTAATATGTATCAAATCAAATCTTGTATCTAATACAAATACACATTAATTATTAATTGACCGAAATACCCGATGCTTGTATTTTTGTTTAACTGTTTAAACGATTCGAATTAGCTCATTTAATTTGGTGAAGTATTATGAATAATCTATATTTTTCATAACGCATCGTCCAAGTGCTCAACAAGTACACTTCATATTGTGTGACTCTCTAAGTTTAGGCTTATCCGTCACAGAATCCAATTTTGTGTCCATAATTTACCACTTATGAATTATGATGACCACAAATAATCTCGCTAAACTATGCAAGTCGAGGTCATTGCATAAGTATAATTCATCTGTCACATGCTATCCATATTATATCTGGGATATAGATAAGAACGTCAAATCCTTATGGTATAATATAGTCAACTTTCAAATTTACGATCTCTAAATAACACTCGAAACTCGCTTCCGAAGTTATACCACGGCCATGGATTTACTAGATCGCAAACACGTGTAGGAAACCTATACCCTGTACACAGGATTGACGAATTCTTTCTTGATACGCACTGGATAGCATGAGCATTAGTCCACACTCAATGAACAGGTGGAAGTCTCATCTAAATAGATCGGTGACGTGACTGCCATCAAAGTGTGGATGATAACTCATATATCCACTATGGTATCTCAAGCCGAAGGATCACTATGCTCGCTCAACTCGAGAAGATTCCTATTGATGTTGGTGTACCATATATTAGGAAATCTTGAGTGAGTCATTCAGTGTTTATCAAATAAATATTTACATGTCTATACGAGTCTCCCAAGACTCATGGTTCATTGGGATAAACCATCCGATCAATTCATGATATACGCATATCCTATCTCGGTAAATTTTACTAACCGACCGTGTTAGTAAATCTTGACCAGAAACTTTATTTAAGGATATACAACTTATAGTGACGCTTCCCAATGTCAATTACAAACTACGTTGTAACTGCGCACTATATTGTAAATCCTAGAGTCTTTGTATAATATACATGTATCACTAAATCAGATTTAGTTTCAATCTAATCATAATTAGATATCTAATCGTAACTATATCAAATATGTATATAAAAGACAAGAGGTGCTACCATTAAATAAGTAATATTATGGAAAAATGAATTGTTCGTATTCATGAATCGGGTATAAATACGATCCGAATTGGCACTCCGAGAACCAAACCTAATAATTTCTCCCACTTTCTCTAGTGCTAATCCACAGTATCATATACACGTCTAAATGTGTATCACATACTCATGGCCCTCAAGAGCTCACCTAGCACTCAAAAGGTAGGCAACAACAAGTAAGTTTGCTATAATAAATTGAATTTGTCCAACAAACCCAATCATTTCCCTTAACCATCATCATTCATATTTTGTAGAACCCAAGTTCTACATCAATATAACTCATATGCGATATCAATATTGTGCTATAACTATAAAGCTGTCCATGTATTTAGAGATCAAATCCAAAATACTATGTAGATAACCACAAACACAATACTAATATCAAAACTTCTAATCTATAAGGTCATTATGCAACTTCGTAAGTCAATACTTCATAAGTTACAACTAATTCTACTAATTCAGTAGGATCAACCGTGACACTCCCACTGCATCTTTTCTGACTTTATATAACATAGACCATCTAACGTCATAATTAGACTCTAATTTGATCCTAATGGTTGCAGACTAAAACTAATTTGATCTTAATAGTTGCATATTATATTCTCCATGAATAAGAAACTCGTTCTTAATATCTCCAAGATAACGAAGAAAATATTTCAAGACACATCCTGTTGGCGGTATTTTTAGGTCCTATGACATTTAAACAATATGACAAGGGTAAAAAGGGTAAAACCTCATCGGTAAAATTATCATCCTACCCGACCTCATTAAAACCGAGCACTTGATGGTACATGACCGACCACTTCGGATCATGACCGGACACATATAAGATCGACAGAAACATTCCCAGTCCAAAGAACCATCATGACCGACCTCATGAAGACCGAACATATGACGAGATGTGCTACAGAAGATAAGACATCATATTCCTACGGACAGGGTAACAAGTTGTCCTATTTCCATAGGGCAAACTGATGAGTTAGTGTCCTAGTAGGATAAAAGAAGTGAAGGTAGTTTTGACTAGGAATCCTTGTAACAGAAGGAATCTGACTTCCACACTATTATAAATAGGAGGGTAGAGTATGCGTATTTGGGCATGAACATCAGAATCAATCTCTGGATCATCAAGATCATTGTTGAGAAACTTGTAAACACAAAAGAGGAGCAGACCTCAATAATAAAAGTATCATTCGATTTGTGTCCGTGGACGTAGGTTGGATCTGATCCGCCGAACCGCGTTAAATCTCTTATCGATTGGCGTATTTATCTGTCTTTTGCTAAGTTTTCTTTTGGTTCCCCTGTAACCAAACAAATTCACTATTGAGGGAGGATTGCCTCGGGAGTAATATTCCCATATTACCCTGAGACCAAAATCAGCCGTCAATACATCCTATGGTCTACATGGTATCAAAAAAATTCGTAACAATTACAATTAAATGATACCTTTAATCGCACATAATATAGTATTCAATATTCCATCATCCTATAATGCATAAGATTAACTAGACATTCTAATCAATTTGTCTTTCGTAAATGGTTCCTTTATCGAAAGATGAATATCATATATAAAGGACACACTAACTGTCAAACAATTATACTAACTGTCATACAGATAGTTTTGTTGTGTCTTTTGTTAGATCATATCTAATGCTAGACTAATGAGAGTATCTTACAAGTCTCTTAGTTTTATATCATATATACAACTTTATATCAAATATAACAGCCGGAGAAAATAAGACTTAGGTAAACTTTTTAACTTACAAACATCTCATTATTACATTAATAATGATAATATCGTTAGGATATACAATACTAGAAAGAAAATTGTACGCTTTCACTGACCCTACTATCAAATATGTATTCTCGATGCTTAATAAAATCATACAATCTGACTGTATCAAAATTAGAGAACACAGATTTTCGGAAAGCTTACCTGAGTCTACAGTAACCTCTATAAGCTAGTATATCAAACTGTGATCTTAGCAGAATACAAACTCCAGGGGCATTCTAGAATGAACTCTTCAAACAAAGAAACCACAATGGATCTCTTATTCGAAGAAACCATTCAGGAATGCCATTTTGCATTCTTTAGCCAAAATACATAGTTTAATAGCAACATTAACCAACAGATATTTAATTGTTCAATTAATGCGACTAGAGATAAGTTTTCTCAGAATCTATAATAGACTACTGAGTATAACCTTTCTCGCTGTCATACTATAAAGGTCAAACCTTTAACAAGCCCACTTTGCTTTTACTGTGCAAATAATTTGCACAGTTTATGAACGATTCATAACGAAAGCATAATCAAGTTCTAAACTTGATCGTAATAAGCTACGAATAATTTTAGATTTATGCTTCAATGCTAACTTTCGAAATCGATATCAAATATCGCTACCAATATAAGTTATAGGATAATTTTCTTCGATAAGAAAATAACAGAATCATTAAATATCAAATACTTTATAAATGATTCTGATATCCTATTGAACTTATACAGAAATTGTCTAAGGGTCTTTTCATCTTATTAATTATGTAGTTCCATTATAGTTTATCACTTTCAAATTTAACTTTAATAACTCAAGTCTTTTCTACAATCGTTAACATCTAATGTTACTCACCAAGTAATAAAATAATTTTATTACTCAGGATCAAATAGAATAAATGATAAACTTTTACTTGTACCTCCGAGGCGCATGTACTTTCAATTATATAACCATTATACAAAAGAAAGATTTAAATCTCAAACTTTTCAGGATTCGAATTTTCTACCTATACATATCATATACGTAATTATGGAAATTAATGGAACATTAATTAAAAGGATGAATTAGTATTACTGGAGCATATTCCCAAGAGTATTGAAACTAATTCGGTAACACTCAATATCAAACGAATCAAATCATATAACATTAGATTTATCTCACTGACCAATTCCATCACGATGGAATCGTAGAAGAATTAATATTGAGCAAGAATTGTATTCATTAAATAACCTTAGAACTAATTGTCATAAATTCATATGTTTGATCATATCAAATATCTTTGAACAATTCAAAGACTCACAATGAATTTTAAAGATATAGTTTTCAACACTTCAAATTGAATATCTTTGAACCAGTCAAAATATTTTATTCGTGTTTCATCAGAAACATATTGAAAGTTATCGAACCATTCAAGACGTTCAATATATATTCTTTTAGAAACACGCAACAAAGGCATGAGAATTCATTAACTAAGTTACGAAGTAAAGAAAACTATCCAATGAAATTTCTAATTTTTAAACTACTTACATCCAATGTATTAGTTTAATAAATCTGTGGTCCAATGACGATCATGGGTTGAATGAGATTTAATCACATTCCGAATACAATATTCATTAAATGGATAATGATATATGGTGTGATCTTGTATCAAACCATCATTTACCATACAGAATAAGCATCTAATGCTTATGTGATAAAATCTCATAAAACACTGTTCTAAGTTATTTAGTTAACCAAATATTTTCCTTAATGTTTATCTCTTCATCAATGACACTAATAGTCATATTAAAATATGTAACAATTATTTATAAAGAACAAGTAACTATCTAATAGTCGTAAGTTCTGATATCAAATATAAAAAACAATCATTAAATATTATTTTAAATAACTAGACGGGATATATGGTATCCAATACTTATAGTTGTCGTATTGTGAGAATCGATATTCTTTATACACAAATAAACACATCTCCTTTCTTAAGCTCTATAATTTGCCTTCAATTATTCACAACAATTGCAAATAATTGATTAGCAAACTGTGTCAAACACATGACTTCTAAAAATCACTAAAGCCAAGAAACGTCATTATAAGATAAACAAATACCTAATGGAGTTTTCTTAATGCCAGTCAAGAATCTCGAGACATGAACTAATTCATATAAATTTTTACCGCACAAGAAACTATTCTCTCTAGACAATTATATCCTAAACAGATATCTATTTAGATTACTTATCGTGACTTAGTAACTAAGTCACTAACCATTTTGATTTTCAAGAAAATCAGAACAACAGTTCCTAATGGTTTGGACTAATCTAACAATATCCAAGTCTACTAATATTCTAGAACCTATTCTAGAAATACGCAATCATAAGTGAAGTCAAAAAAACATATCAAATAATATCCATGCAAGGGATTAGAAGTTTATTTCCATGAACAATATAGAATAAAGGAAAACAACAGCAATAATTTTTTAAAATATTATGGACTGCCTAAGTTATGGATTTTTTAACCCAGCAATGTCTCCCATTACTTCAAGTAATACCGTAATCCCCAACGGAAAAAGAAAATTCAATAATTAAATCGAATCATATAGTGAGAAGTAGACCCTACGAATATATTTCGACTCACAGCTTTAGCACGATCTCACTTACATATATTCATTAGGTAGATAATTCATTGTCAATCACACTCACTGTGACTCCTGATTTTGATCTTGACCGTTTCTCTTTATGATAGCTTTGGCATGTTCACAAAGAGGCGTATCAAGACTTCACTTGCCAGTGACAAACTCAAGCTACTGATGTAGTCCTGAAAACTTTGGCACGTTCAGGATTTCCACTTTCACTTGAATTTGTCTAGTATCAAATATACATTCGGCATCGATAAAATTCTATCAACTACACCCTTACTACTTTGTCACTTTCTCGGATGCGGCCATAGAAAGATACCCAAAAATCATATTGATAAAACGGACCAAGAAATATGGATCCAATACATATCACTCTACTGCCTTATTTAAGCGGGGATATTCCTCAAGAAAGTATTGTTTTACATTAAATATAGAACCAAAAAGTCAAGAAATCTCTAAATTACAGGCATGTGCAAACATCAAAATTGGATTATATATCATATATCAAGTATGACTAATGTAATGGATGAAGGATCAGACCTGCTCTGATATAATTTTTGTTAAGGTTTTGGCACGGGCGCAGCGGAAGCTCACGGTTCGGGTGAAATCGTAATTTTAAAATTTTTAAAATTACCGAATAAAATATTCAATATCCAATATGAATAATTCATTCATTTTTAACCTAAATATATTTTAGACTGAACCGACTACCCAACGCATATGGAGGTTGCCCAAGTCAGCCCCAACAGTACTAGGCCAGTTCATGGGCTGCCTGAACACTGAACAATTCAGTGTTTGGGCAGTCGTCACCCTGTCGGCTCAAAAGTCACTCGATAACGCCATTTTTTACTTTTTTCGTATATTTCAACTCCGAAAAAGTTTCCAACAATTGTTCCAATACCCAAAACACATACAATACATTTATATGACATAATTTTCATCACCATAAATCCAGTTTTCTAGACCTGATCCAGAAACCAAAAATTTCAATATTTCATGCTTTAATCCAATTTTCTTAACATTAATCACAATACCAATCCAAGCCACCACCAATGAAGCACCCAAGAACAATTCTAGGTATTACAAGAGTGGTCATAATACTCTAGAATGACAGCAAGTCATCAATGATAAAATTGAATCAGTATTACACTAATATCATCCAATCAAACTACACACATGCATCTAGCTTCCAAATTCATCCTCCAAATCAAAAAGTCCCACTTTCTAAGAAGTAAATAAATCCTAAAACCATTCTAGTAATTCAAGAAAAAGAAATTAAATTTCTACACTTAAGAAAATTAAAGATTGACAAAATTGAATCAGTATTACACTAATATCATTCAATCAAACTACACACATGCATCTAGCTTCCAAATTCATCCTCCAAATCAAAAAGTCCCACTTTCTAAGAAGTAAATAAATCCTAGAACCATTCTAGTAATTCAAGAATAAGAAATTAAATTTCTACACTTAAGAAAATTAAAGATTACCTACTAAGCTTTAACTTTCTTTAAGCTTTTCCATGAATTCTTCACTTTCTTCTTTGTTTATTCAAACAAATATTTGAGAGCTTTCTTTAATGAAGGTTTTGGCCAAGGCTTGGAGAATGAAAGGAAAAAAAATTTCACTTTAAAATTCAAGCCAAAATCGACCTAGGGGGTATTTTCATCATTTGTACAATTTAATCTAATTAAATAAAGATAAACTTTAAGTTCGACAAATCAAATTTGCACACCTCAAGCTTAATTAATATCATGCCATATATAAGCGATAATAATCAAACATATTGCATAACATATATGTAATATATATATATATATATATATAATTTAATTATTCAAATATTTAACATTTAAATATTTAAATAATTAATTAATAAAATTATTATCATACATGTATTTTTATTTACATTAAATAATAAATACATATATTAATGGCATGTGTCAAAGTCTTATTTGAAAAATAAATAATATGTATCAAACCAAATCTTGTATCTAATACAAATACACGTTAATTATTAATTGACCGAAATGCCCATAATGTATGTATTTTTGTTAACTATTTAAACGATTCAAATTAACTCATTTTATTCGGTGAAGTATTATGAATAATCTGTATTATTCATAACGCGTTGCCCAAGTGCTCAACGAGTACACTTCATATTATGAGACTCTCTAAGTTTAGGTTTATTCGTCAAAGAATCCAATTTCGTGTCCATAATTCACCCACTCTTGAATTATGATGACCACAGATAATCTCGCTAAACTATGCAAGTCGAGGTCGTTGCATAAGTATAATCCCTCCGTCATAATATTATACATGGGATATAGATAAGAATGTCAAATCCTTATGGTATAATATAGTCGACTTTCAAATTTACAATCTCTAAATAACACTCGAACTCGTTTCCAAAGTTATATCATGACCATAGATTTACTAGATCACAAACACGTGTAGGAAACCTATGCCCTTTACACATGACTGACGGATTCTCTTGATACGCACTGGATATCATGAGCATCAGTCCACAGTCAACGAACAGGCGGAGGTCTGATCTAAATAGATTGGTGAAGTGACTACCATCAAAGTGTGGAGGATAACTCATATATCCACTGTGGTATCTAAAATCGAAGGACCACTATGCTCGCTCAACTTGAGAAGATTCCTATTGACGTTCGCGTATTATCTATTAGGAAATCTTGAGTGAGTCATTCAGTATTTATCAAATAAAGACTTAAATGTCTATACGAGTCTTCCGAGAATCATGGTTAATTAGGATAAGCCATTGGACCAAGTCACGATATGTGACATGTACTGGTCTCAACGGATTTTGCTAACCGACCCGTGTTAGTAAATCTTGACTAAGAACTTTATTTAAGGATATACAACTTATAGTGACACTTTCCAATGTTAATTACAAACTACGTTGTAACTATGTGTTACATTGTAAATCTTAAGGTATTTGTCTAATATACACATATCGATAAATCAGATTTAGTTTCAACCTAATCATAATTAGATATCTAATCGTAATTAGATCGAATATGTATATAAAAGACAATAGGTGCTACTATTAAATAAGTACTATTATGGAAAAAGGAATTGTTCGTATTCATAAATTAGACATAAATACGATTCGGATTGACACTTCAAGCATCAACCCTAACAGTCTGGACCTCCAGATGAGATTCTTAAGGTGTGACACCTATATTTATGTTATTTTATAGATTCTAAGATGTTGTGCTTGATGATTTACTATACCGAACATGACCGCATTGACCGGGGTGTTACACAGAGAAGTGTGTTATGGAAAGAATCCCTCATACTCCCACTTTAGAGTATTCGGTTATTTAGTCGTTGCACATGTATCCAAGGAGTTCAGGCAGAAGCTCGATGCAAGGACAACTCCATGTATATTCGTAGGCTATGGATATGAAGAATTTGAATACATAATATGGGATCCGAAAAAAAAGATGGTCATCGGAAGCCGATATGTAGAGTTTCTTGAAAACCATACAATTGAAAACATTGAAATGCCTAAAATATCTTTCAATTTCAGTGCTAACGGAAATCCAGACCCAACACCAACACAATTGGCCACAGATAGGGTGCATGATATTTCATAAGCAGAACAAGAAGAGGTAGGTGAGGATGTCGAGCAAGGGGAGACACAACTCGCTCCATCGGAGATTACAAAAGAGAGTGTTGAGCAGGGAGAGACGCAACCCCGCTAAACTAGATGCTACAAGATCATCCACAGATTTGGATGATGACAGACCTTCTAAAACTAGTGGACCTCAGATAAGAAGATCTGAGAGACGTAAGATTCCGTCAACTAGATATCCAGAATTCAAATATATTCTACTTACTGATGAGAATGAGCCATAGAGTTTCCCATAAGTAAAGAATGCACTGAGGAATAAATGGGTGAAGATACATAACAGACGAGTACTGTGCAAAGACACCGTGAAGTGTGATGTGTAGAGACACAATCAACATGTCAATAAAGGAAGTCATTCGGGACAAGTTAGAGTTGTGCAGAGACATAGTCGGGATAGCTGTCAGATGACAATCATTTCGAATGCAGATGAAGGAGGATAATTGAAGTGTCCAGTTTGCATCAACTTACCGACAATTTCAAAGATTGTTGCCACCATTGTCAAAAAGGAGACCACCACATTTTGACAATGGTGCAAACCACCAAAATAGCTTTAGGTGGATTAAGTGAATGATTGTAATAGTGAGCTTGAGTTTTACTACAAATTGAGAGTTAATTGAGAGTTCAAACTATGCCCAACAAGAAGCTTCAAATAAGAGAGCTTAGAGTGTAAGCTACAAATAAGAGAGTTTATAGAGTGTAGTTAATGTATGAGTTTTTTTGTATACTTGTAAATTCTATTCAAATAGTAATATAAATTATTTATTTTTTCCTCACAAACATTTTTCAGTGATCAGAAAATCATATCACTTTATACAATTTTAATTGATAGCATCACTAGATCAAAATGTAATACTAAAAAGAGAAAAAAAATCAAACGATGTTATAGATCGCCCAAGCTCTTGATATTATTGTTTTTGTCACCCAACTCTCCAATAGTTTTATAATATTCAACGGGCTCATTCTCCTCCTTTTATTTTCACCTTCTTAATATTTTCTCATCGCATATTCGTTGTTTTATCATATATTCTTATCATATTTTTTCACTTTCTCCCTAGCTTCTCATAATTCTCTCATCACTTTCTAGTCACTTTCTTGTAACCTTATTGTCTATCACCAATTGAATATAATAATTTAGAGATAAAAGTATAGTCATATTGACAATAATGAGGAACCAAAGATTTTTATCTTTTTTTTTTATCTTTTATAAATATTGGAAACTTCACCGTCAAATCACCCGACTCGGATTTAAGCAAAGCAGGTAAAATCCCTGACTGCTTCAGATTTTTACAAGAAATCCACCACTTGAATTCGAATTTAGGACTTGAAACCAAATTCTAACTCCTTATACCACCAAGCCACATACAGCGTAAAAAAAAGGGCATTTTGTGCATGTCATGTACATATTCACTTTTACGATTTCATTTTTCACAAATTCGAATCACGGAAACAATCTCTTTGTAAAAAAATAAGGATAAAACTGTAAATAGTTAATCCTCTGCATAAATTACAGTGTGAAAACGTCATGTGTTATATCATATTTACCACCTATAACCATTTAGCTTTAACTTCTCCAAGCTGAGACTCTCAGGATTTGTGTTCCTCTCCACTCAAGAATCATTTCATTCTCACCCTGTCCTCCAATTGTCACTTCATATAAGCTTTCCCCTTTCACCATTTCTTTAGCTTCCATTAAAATATCTCTGCTCACTTCACATTCCTTCAACCCAACTCCTTCTTGAAGATGATACCCTTTCCTTATTTCCTCCCACTTTTGCAACCAATCATGTGAAGAAACACAAGGTGCCACAAAAAGGCATTCCATAGCCATTCTTGCTTCTGCAAGCTGAATAGGAAAACTTGATTTGATTGATTCTAAAATAGCTTGGTAATGCTCCATATACCCTTCAAAAAATGACTCAAACCCTGAACTTCCAATCAACTTCTCACAAGCATCACCATCTCCTAATGTTACAATACCTCTGCTTCTACATAACATTTCCTTGGCTACTTTAAGAAACTCCTTAACTTGCTTTCTGCTTCGGCTTCTCCCCATATGTGGAAGCCCTGCCATACAATTAAACACCAACATTTCTCTGCCTCCACATCTTTTCTTCCTCTTCATCTCCCTCACCAAATCCTCAATCCCCATCTCCTCCACCTTCAACTTTAGGCCAAAAATTCTTGCATAATCACACAGTTGCTTTCTTGTCTCCTCAAAACTCTGCTGCCACGGAGCACAAGCAAAGTCCTTATCCTCCATCTTGATTGATGTCAGTATCAATGATCTATTTTGTTGCGCCATGGCCTCAATTACTGAAGGCCACTGAATCCCTTCTCCCATGTCAAAGTCCACTATGTGTGCAATCTCAGCATCATCCGGCAGAGACTCAAGGATCACAGAGTTTGCCGCGAAGTGAGCAAATCTCCCATATGGGAAAATTTGGTAAAATGCCTTGAACGCCACCTCAAAGTTCTTGCTTGATTCTTGTATCAAATAATCTGCTTTCTTTTCAAATTCAGGGGATAAGTTGTATGCAAGGCGTTCCAAGGTTTCACCAGCTGGGCTCGCTTTTTCAGACAAGCATTTAATAATCACCTCTAAAAGCTCATCTTGCTCCTTCTCTAGAGCTTCTCCATAAGCCTTGAGAAGATGATGAATCCCCAATTGATTATCAATTTCCATATCATCTCCCGGGAAAGTCAACGTTGAGTCCATTGAAGCCTCACTTGATTTCGTTGATAGACTAGGAGAAGAAACTTGTGACACAAAGCTCAAGCTTCCCTCGCAATTATCAAAACTTGTTCCAAAACTGTTGAATTTGTCACTAAAAACAGACTCGAAATTTTCCAACTCCATAGAAAATTCATTCATCATGGCTTGTAAATCATCATCATCAGGTTTCAAGGATAAGTCTGAGGAATCATCGAAGTTGAAATTACAGGTTCCTAATTGATCATCAAGAGTTGAATTAATGACTTTGCAAAAGGGCCAGGAGGGCTGAAAAAACTCTTGTTGCATCTTGTGATGATGATGAAAGAGGTGATTAAGGAAGGGAAGGAAATTAAGAAGAATTTTTTTGGGTTGAATTGAAATGACAAGTACCCTACTAGTATTTATAAAACGATGAACACTAAAAAAAAAATTGGAGAAGCTTACCAATCACTGTCACCATTCTTTCACAGAGTTTTAACCAAGCAAGGTTCCCTGGTAAGTCCTCTTGCATTTTCTTGGCAGGTTCTTGAAGATGGGGACGTTGCATGTAAATTTCATTACTTATTGTAAATTTTTAATTGAGAAATTAGTTAGATAACTTTTCAATGTCAATTCAATGTAATTACCATTCACATAAAAAAGAAGAAGAAAAGAATGAAGGTCTGTGCTTTGATTGGTTATTCATTGTCCGTGGGTGAGAGAGAACGAATAAGGGGTTGACATGTGTCTACATTATTGACCCGGACACCTTTTAACATATGATAACAAAATAGACCTCCGCATGAAGTAGCATTGTATGTATCAAAATATTATTATTTTTTATTTTAATAAAAGACAAGCATATACGATTAAATATAGGTTGCACGAAAACTTCATGAAGACTTGATGATTGATAAGGTCAATTTATCAATATCTTCTTATCTTAGGTTCATTGGTAACTTCCATAAAAAAAAAAAAAAAAAAAAAGTTTTGGGTTTTGAAGATCTCGTAATAATTGGATAAGTATTTGTAAAACATCAGATGAAGATATCATAACAATATTTATCCTTTTGGACATTTTAGAAGATTTAGAACTGCAATTTATATGGAGTCAGTGTCATTGGAAAATAGTGTCGAAGACGACTACGTACATATAAAAAACGCATGATTTGACCAACCGACGAGAAAGTTACAAGAATTTTAATTTGCATATCAAAACTAGTCCATGCGTTTGCGTAACATTTGTCGAAGCATTCTAACGCCTGAAGAAGGAAACTTTGCATTTGAGGGTCGTTCGAATGCCCATAAGTTAAACCAGTTTTACACAAGGAAAACCTTAAATTTACCCTACCTATTTGAACAAACTCATAGCCAATTCACCCAAGTGAAGAATAAATACTATTATGAGAGCCACCATATACTTTGTTTCTTCCTTCTTGACAATCAACATATAAGACATCATTGATTCTCTTGTATTATATGCTTTTGTAAGATTGTTCTTTAGTAACCATCAACATAAAAATACAACTCTAACCCAATTTCCTAAGCCTTCAGAGTTCTAAAGAAGGAAGGTTGGTAGTTAGAGTTCTGACGTTGCGAGTTCACAGGATTGATCAGAATTCACGTAGAGACTTCAAAGATTTTGAAGAAGACCGCTTGGTACGGACTTAGGGGGTTCTTCGAATTATTACAGTTTAGAGGTATTCGAGTTGGTGAAGTTGTCATCATAGGTCATATACCATCGCTGTAAGTTTTCTCATTATAGTGGATTCATGTGGTAGGCTATACCCGGAGTGTTTGTTTTACTCACGAGAGTTTTCCAATATGTCAACAAAATTACTAGTGTTAATTTATTTATTGCTTCATATATTTACATCATCTTATAACTTCTTAGAATTAAGGGTGATTGTTAATTCAAACCGTAGTTTCTCTATCTAATTGTTAATTCAAACCGTAGTTTCTCTATCTTTGACTTGTCTTAATTAGAGTTGTTGAACATTTCTACATAGGGGTCAGAATTTTATGAAAAAATTCATATTTTCAATTGGTATCAGAGTCCGACCTTGATCCTTATTCCGTTTACTATGGATAGAAACCAACCCTTAAATTATACGTTGTTATTTGATAGGACCGAGTATCTTCATTGGAAGGTTCGTATGAGAGCATTTTTAAATCCTTAGATGAAGGAGTGTGGGTGTCAGTAGAATATGGATGAAAACCTACTATGGTCATTGTTAATGAGGTATTCTCTTCTAAAGAAAAACTTACCTGGATGAAAGAAGAGTTTGAGGAGAGAAATAGGAACAACAAAGCCATACATGCCATTTATATTGCTGTTTGCTTCACACAGTTTAGGAGAATTTTTATATGTGAGATTGTCAAGGATCCATGAGATAATTGTGAGACTGTTCATGAAGGAACATTGTCTGTTAAGAACGATATACTTCAAGAGCTTGCTACTAGGTCTAAAGTTACTAGAATTAAGGAGGATGAAATATTTGACGAGTTTTATGCTGAAGTTAATGATATTGTTAATTCCAGTTTTAACTTAGGAGTAGTGAACATGATAGTTTGAAATATCCTTAGATCCATACTTGAAAGGATTTTGCCTAAGATCACTGCTATTGAAAATAGTAATGATTTAGATAACCTAAAACTAGAAGACCTTGTAGAAAAACTTCAGGTATGTAAGGGTAAAATTCATAGTGATATAAAGCTTAAGAACATAGAGGTGGAAACCTCTTAGGAAGTTTCAAATGATTCATCCGATGATGATAAGGATGATACTCCCACAGATGCTGATTTCACAATGAAAGTTCAAGAAAGTTCTTAAGTTGAAGAAGAGTGGTCATGGCCCTGATAGGAAAATAGATGAGAAACCTATAGATAGTAGTCGTTGTAGGAAAAAGCCTAGAAAGGAAAAAGATAACAAACCTTGAGCTATTCAATGCCATAAGTGTGAAGGTTTTGGGCATATTAGGTCTGAGTGTCGCACATACCCAAAGTCTAAGGCTAAAATTGTTAAAGCAGTCCCCCATAGTGATTCAGAAGGTGGATATACTTATGATGAGTCTTCTAAGAGAAGTGCAATTACATTGCATTCTCTTTTAGCGTGGTGGGTGAAAGAGAAGCCAATGTTAGTCACGTGGATGTCTATTCGAAGTTCTCTAACGATGATTCTGTAGGTAAAGATGATCTTCAGGTAGCTCATATTGAACTATTTAATGAGATCTTAACTATCAAGAAGATGAATGTTAAAGTCCATAAGAGGTTGAAAGAAACAAAGCTAGAAAAAAAATGAAGTTCAACCGTACATAGTTCGGGTGTAAAACACTCTAGTGACTGGCTATAGGCCAAGTAGGAGATTGTTGGACAATTATGACCCATAGCGTCACTATTTGTACAGATCATGGTGTTGTTGTACAAATTAACTATGTGACAAAGGAGATTGTGCTCTTATCATTTGTGATTAGATCGTCTAGATGTATAAATGATAGGAGGTCCTTATGATTTGTTCCTGGATTGAGATGATATGAGACAGTATCAGTCCTCGAAGGATTAATCATTAAATATCCATAGTCGTAGTATTATCGAGATTGGACATCGATAATGCGGAATAGACTAGTATTACACTTGTGCGATTTGTGAGGGCACAATAGCATAGTTCTCATATATTTGGGTATTGGATACTCATGCAAGTGTAATAGGAGGTTGTGTTTTTACCGATAGTATGGAAAACAGCTTCGCTTTGGATAGACCCCTCGGAATTCCATTGGTAGTATGACCATGTGTCTATGGAAGTCCGAAATCAGGGTAGGTGTATTTGGTCTTAACCTGAGACTTGCACCGCTAATACTTGCGACAATCAATATACTTTGATTGCGGTCGTCCAAGACTTTAACAGGTTCTGTGTACGCCTATGTTGGGTATATTGAGAATCGTAGTGTGTTGGGTGTGATGTCAAGACGGAAGTATCACTCCAGTCATAGTGGAGATGATGTCACGTAGGATACGGTACTGGTGCTCTTAAGTACTGTAGTCATCGGGATATTATGACTAGGTCATGTATATCCGATACAGAGACTAGTTACCAGACATCCGACATGTGCTTCGTACGGGGTAGACATAGCTCCAGCCCCAGGCCTAGCACGTGATAGTCCGATACTAGATCGAAATACACAATACTACGTATTCTACGCCTAATATAGATCCTTAATTCCTGTAAGGATATTTCTGGAGAATTGGGTAGGCATGGCGTTTTGCTAGAAGCTAACCTTGTCTTGTAAATCGGTAAAATGTAGTACTTGGTACGTACGTGTTCGGATAGTTTGACGATCGAATTTACTACCAACATATCTGGGGATCTCATGGGTCGCTTCCCGAAGATTCACCGATGACGTATGACTCGCACTCTAAATTAATTTTGGGATTAATTAGAAGAGAGAGAAAATTAATCTGGGATTAATTACGGAGATATTTTATCTAGGATAAAATATCAATAAAAGAGGGATAACGATTAATTTGGAATTAATCGGTAAATTAATATATTCGATATATTAAACGAAATTAGATTTCGACGCGGAATTAAAATTAGATTTTAATTCGGGCCAACGGATTAATTTAGAATTAATTCGTTAGCGACGTGAATAGTAATTATGCTTGGCATGATTATTTAATTAAATTAGATTTAATTACGACGTAATGGAAAAATCATTAATTTGGAATTAACGAACCCGAGCCCGAGATTATTTGCGAGCGCATTTGAATTTAAAATTCGAGTGCGGCATGCAAGTTAAATCAAGCGTAAAATCATTAGTCACATCAAGCGTCAAATCGTTAGTCATTTCAAGCGTCAAATCACTTGTCACTTTGAGTGATGTGACTTGACAACTTAAATGATGTGACTTGATCACTTGATGGATATGACTTGATGGGAGTTGATGGCAAGCTTTAATTGCTTGACTTTTTGAAAGCCAAATACACATTAAATAAATTTGAAATTCACAAAAGTGTATTAGATACACTTTAGCCATCAACCAAATCATCACACACACAACTTCTTCTCCCTCTTTCCTCTCTTCTTCACGCCATTGCAGGGCAAAATTTCTTCTGTTCTTGGCAGTGAACTGCCATACGTCTTGAAGGAAAAGGGAAGCAAGTGTTTGATTTTTATGGCAAAAATCATCAGAGCTAGCACTCCAAGAGACATGCGAAGGTGATAGGGAAGTTTACCCATAAGCCGGGAATCGTTTGACGAAGCTTGGAGCTCACCCATGGCCGAATTTGGAGGACTGCAATAAGCTCACTGCCGTGAGCTGTTGGAGGCAGAAATTCAAGTTTTGTTCGTCGTAGTGTCCCTCAACCGATCGATATGAGTATTTCGCAACTTCGTTGATATATATTCGCACTTATTTCATGCATGTTTAATGATCTTGGGACCTTAGCAAACACCAACATATAAGATAAAGGAAGTAAGAAAGTCAAGGATGATTATGCAACCTTCTAATGGATACGAAATGCCATAGAGAAAGAGAGACTTCAGATCTTCCGAACTCAGACTCGTAGGCAAATAAGATAAGTGGCGACTGAAACAACAGTTAGTTTCCCTTAGCGAAGAGATCTAATAGATAGGGCTTCAAATGACCCTGATCTTCACTCCTTCGAGATATCAGTTAAGGAAGCTATCCTGATAGAGTCTATCTTACTCATCCTATATGAGCAATGGACTCCACCAGGACGTAAAGTACTAGAATAAGGATGAATAAGCCACCAAGTCATGAAGAATATGACCAATGAGATGTAAGTAGTTCTTGTCAGTATGATTGTAGGCGGCCGTAAGAAAACCAACGAGAGTTCATTTCGAGAAATGAAAGGACCTTGAGAGGCAGACCACCTAGCAGAAGGATCAAGAAAATTTCGATGATATAAAGAGGAAAACCTAGGATGGCTTAAAGATTAAGGTAATTCAGACTGAGGCTTATTAGGCTAGAAGGATTTCACAAATAGATCAAATGTCGTAGAACCAACAAATAAGCTAAGCCAGTAGAGATTTGTAGAAAAGTATAAGAATATGCCTATGAAAGTAAGAAGTAATAAGAGTATAGTATGGATGATAGGATAAAGTGATCAAATCAATATTTATAGCAGGAACAGAAGGCTGAGATTTAAGAAACAAATATAGAAATAACTCATAGTTAGTCTTAGTAATAAGGAGTATAGTAAGGAAATAGAACATGCAAATGGTATGAGAAATGTGGGGAGTAACAAGGAAATTCAGTGCATTTGGGCGTAAAGATAATATAACGAAGAAGTAATCGAGTAAAGAATTAATGAAAGTTGTAGAACCCTAGAGCTTAGTAAAGAAAAGAACAAGCAAATGAGAGCAATTAAAAGATTAGACAAATCACGAGATGGCTCGATAAATAGGTTGATAAATCTAAAGAATCATAGACTAGAAACTTGAAAATGGGAAGATTTAACACTATATTGAGAGTGAGCTAAGTACAAGATACCTTGATAGAAACCAAGAACCCTCAATGAAGTAAAGAAATTAGAATTACAAAAGATCATGGAGAATGATTCGTAGGAATATAGTGAGTAACTTATAAAGAACCTCATGGTATTAAGAAAAAGAAGGATTTTAGGAAGATTGTAGTGTACGGATCAAAGATTAAGTAAAAAGATGACTTTAGTAGTTGAAGTAAATAGAGTTTTCAAGAGAGTAAAGGAATAAGGAGTTGAAGAACTAAGATTAGGAAAGAACCTTCATAGCAGAATGATTTCCTAAGGAAAGATAATAAAAAGGATTATAGTAGTACCTAGAGGAAAACATAGTATCTCCAGGGAAGTAAGCGAGAGATAGGGTAAAGATACAATATAAGGAACTTGTCAGAGAGTGCTTCTTGAAGGACTTGTATAGGATGTGAAATGATTAATTGATGAAAAGGACTAGGAGTAAGGTTAGAAAAGATAAGTTAGAAAAGTTTTATCGATAGTACTCAGTATAGAATTAGATACCAGATAGATATACACGAGAATCTTAGGCGGAAGTATGTGTCATTGAGCACCGTAACAGAAGGGCCTCATGACTAGTTCCCACCCTCTCAACCCTCGATCGATACCAGTAACAAAGATGGACCTGAAGAGTAACATCGAAATACTCCGGAAGCAAGTATAAGTGTAGTGACAGACAATCGAAATATATGACTCTTAAAGAACAACAACAAAACAGAATAAAAAGAGAAAGGAAAAGGTAGCCTAAGTAAGAGATTTAAAAGAGAAACTATTAGATTGAGTAGTAAAGAGAATGAGTAGTAAATAAGCATGCAAAAGAAATAACCAATAGTAGATTCAGTAATAGAACAAAGTATAAGAAAGTAAGTATTGACAGAAGTGTAGTATGATAGAGAACTTGGAAAATAAGATCACTATAGTGTGAAAATCAACAAAAAGAAGAATATAAATAATAGTAAAGAAAGAACAAGGAGTTAAGACCTACAAATATAGTCCAAGAAAGATTGAATGAAACTATTGAGAGTCAGAAAGAAAACTGATAAATTAGAATAGTACCAAAGTAAGGTAGTAGTCAAATGATAGCAGATATTTCAAGAAATCAAGGTATGAGGAAATGACAGGTATGTGAAGAAAGAAATCCAGGTAAAAATGAAAGAAATATAGACCAAGAAAGCACTTAGATAAAATGAAGTAAATGATAAAGAGTACTAAGAAAAGTATAAGAGAGTGGAACTGTTAAGATATAACAGAGGTGGGAAGCACGCATATGGTTAAAGAGGAAACAGTAAGTAATAACAAGAAAGGTTTTGTTTAAGTAATTATATAAAGTACTCAGCCCTAGTCTAAGATAACCAAGCCACTACATGTTTTGGATGATTTCAGTTACAGATATAGCTGATTTGGCGAATTCGTATCATAGTATGGAAATGAAGAAACAAGTTAGTGCGAAGCTGAGATTATTATAGAAATGAATCCTCGAGTAGCGGAATATTGGCGAATATGTGAGTAACGGCCCTTGAAAATAAAGTATTAATGAATATAAACTTTAACCATAACCAAAATCAAAAGGGACCACTAGGAAACATCAGTAAATTAGAAAACTCTGAACCCCCTAGAAAGCTAAATTTTGGAACTTCAAAAAGAGAAGCTTATAGACTGCTGAAAGTTATAAAAGAGGTATAGAGAGTAAATAGCTATGTGATGAGAAAGAATATTAAGATCAAGTTGGACAAGTGAAATAAAGAATACTAAGTACAAGAGAAATTGTTGAGCATAAGTAAAGGCCTAGGAGGAAGAAATCTTGGAGATAAGGAGTATGGGATACAGCGAAAAGATAAAAAAAAAAATAGTAGTAAAAAATACTCAGTAGAAGTATTACAGAATGATGACTCAAAAATTGGAAAAGATGAAGATCAAGTAACCAACAGAGGTTAGAAACAAAAAGATAAGTATAATAGAACCTCTATATATTCTCGAAACTAAGAAACCTCGAGTAAGATCCCATAAAGGATTCGAGGACGAATCATATTTAAGGAGGTAGAATTTGTAATGATTGGTAGTTTTTACTACTACCTACAGCGATACTGTTACGTACGGATGAAAGGACGTAAAATAAATGATGTTGGGACTCAAATATGCTCGTAAAATGACTTTGGAGATGATCAATAAATTCCTTGAAGTCCCAGGACGAGACTGTACCGTGTTTTCTTTGAACCACCCCATGGTTTTTGGGGTGTAACATTTTCTTACAATCTCCGATTTTTATGAATTTTATATCATCGGAAAGTTGAGATCAAGACCTAAAACTTCTGTGTTATACATTTTCCAAAATCGGATCAGAACTGGGTCAAAAATACAAGTCACAAATTCGGATGAATAGTGATTTCGGGGTCAAATGTAAAATTTTAAAACTTTCTAGATTTTTCTACACTTATCCATAACTTTCAAAATATCTAAGGCAACCCCCCCACTATATAAAGGCTTACTATTCACAAATCTAAATTTTAGGGAAAAAAAAAAAGAATGTAAATAAAGAAAAGAAAGAGAATAACGTGAAGAAGAATAGAATGAAGAAGAAGAAGAAGAAAAAAAGAAGAAAAAGAAGAAGAAGAAGAAGAAGAAGAAGAAGAAGAAGAAGAAGAAGAAAAGAAACAAGAATAAGGGGAAAAAAAGATAAAGAAGAGCTTGGGAACCTTAAGAGGCATGAAGAGTGAAAGAAACAATAATAAATAGGGTTAGGGCCTTTAACCCAAATTTTAAATTTATGGATTTTGATGATTTAAGGTTGATTGAAATATGTTGGAAGTTGTTTTAATAGCATAGTTTGTTTGAGAATTGATTAAAACTCCTAAGTTTGAGATTAGTTAAGAATATGAAATGAAAGTGATTAAAAATGGTTAAATAGTTTTGAGATTAGTAAATGATTTAGTGTATGAACAAATGAATTGAAGGTTTAATGTATGTTAAATTGAGTATATGATGATGTATTGTGTATTGGGTTATGGTATAGAAGTGTTGGAATGGAGTAAAGTTGGATGATTTGAGCCTTAGAAGAGTTTGGAGGAGCAAAACTGCATCCTAGAAAACCAGGACACGTCGTGACGCAAGAGGGATTGCGCGTCGCGACGCAAGAGCAAAATGATTTATGGATTTAGAACACTACGCATCACGATGCGTAGTCCTTATTGCGTCATGAAGAAAGGTGCAGAATGCACCAAATTAGTTTTAACACTCCAGTTTTGCCCTAGCGTGTTAGAGACCATCCCTAGGGTCTCATATCAGTTTATACGCATATCCAATAACAAATTATGATCATCATAAGCCTTGTGTGTATAATATATGAATGAATCTTTAAGTGTTAAAATTATCAGGGTTATTTTACTATGTTGATTCTAATTAAGTTACGATCATAAGTTATCCACAAGAACCTGCATTCTCATTCGATTAAGGATCCAATGCCAGCCAGATTCAAACACAGTGAGTGGACTTTTTTTCTTTAACTGGTTTTATCTATTAAGTTTTAAGTTTTGATATCATACTTATTTTTATCCCTTAGGGCGTTAGATTTCTTTATTTCTATTGTTACTTGAAATTTATATTTTATATCATGTTTTAGTTGTGTTTTAGACAGAAAAGATTTAAAGCATGAGTTCTTATATTTTTCGGGCATGAGGTAAAACTCACCCCAGTATGTAACTGTAGACACTGTATTTTCACATAAAAGCCCGATGATGAGCCTCGTATGGAGGTACTACCCGATAAGTTGTGGAAGTTGCGGGAAACGACATCGGAAGGGAACATTCAGAAATAAGTACATCCTCAGATTTAATTCGCTTGTATATTCTCGGTGGATCTCCGTTTTAAATGTTAGCCTCGACCCTAAATTCCCGCAACCCACACCAAGCCACACGTCCAAGCCCACACACAACCAAGCTACACGCCTAAGCCCACTAACAACCAAGCCACACGCCCAAGCCCACAAAATCCAATCCAAAAAATTCAAAACATATTTAACACATGCCAAAATCTAAATAAATCACCTTCTAAATTAAAGATATTCCCCCACCAAAAACACACAATATTCTTCTCTTATATAAATACACCCCATATTTGCTTGATTTATTTCATTTTCAAGCCATGCACACACAAAGAAACCCTAGCATACACTATTATAAAAGACACAAAAATCCAAACCATCTCTCCTTCCTTCCCTTAGACTCATGGCCTCTCTCTAAAAAAATAATAATAAAACCCTAGACGCCCTCTCTCTCTCACATCCCTAGACTTGCCCTTCTATCCTCTCTTTCTCAACCAGTCGAACAAACAAAGCCAAACACTGACCGAATGAATCATCCTCCACTGACCGAATAAAGCAACAAATTACCCTCAACGTAACTCATCAAACAATAAAACCTAAAGTCCAAACAGACAACACACCCAAACAAACAAGTCAAAGCCCCTAAACTGCCCTCCACCGACCCTTTAACAACAACAAAGTAGCCCCCACATTCGAATAACATATAGCCAAAACCAAACAACAGAGACAGCAATAAAATCCATCAAACCAGCCGAATAAAAAATAGCCGAAACCAAGTAACACAAAACAACAGCCCTATCACCGAAAATATCCAAAAACAAGTCTAGAAAAATCACCAAAACAGTAGCCCAAGATAATCCTAAAACATTAGCCTTTATCATCAAAAATAACCCCGAAACAGTGACCGAAAATGGTAGCAAAAGCAGCCTCAAAATTGTGATGAAAGACCAAGAAAATAGCAAGTAAATCAGCAGCGAAATCGAATCAGAAAACCAGAAAAGTTACGGAGCATTAACCTTTTCGGCAACGACGTAACGCACTTTCGTTGAGCAACTTGAAAGGTAAGACCTGAGGGCCCTCCTTTGCTATTTTTCTTCTCAATTATTCCTTGTTCATCATTCGCATGCATCGTTATATTTTACGTATAGTTTCATTTATGTTGAGTTAATGATTGTGTGTTATCTCTTGCGGTATATCGGATGGAAACCCAGACGTAAATTCCGTAGTCGAATCCGAATGGACGGTAATACGGTCTATACTTGGGATACAACTCTACGTACCACTTGAGAAACTTTCAAGCACATGTTTCATTTTGTTATTTAATTTTGTGTTCATTTGTTGCTTGTGTTTATTGTTCCGTTATTTATTTTCTACGTATTACTTTATTTTTTTACGTATTATTAATCTAGTGCGTATAGGCTAATCATGTTGGGTTAAAAATCATCCATTCGAGGGAAATGCCTAAAGGCTACCTTTACCACGATGTTTTGCCGCGCCGGATAAAGTATGCTTCATTGAAAGTGAAATACATTCAATCGGGCATACGAGGTCCCATATAGATGTCTGTCTTGGTCGCATCTCTTTTATTATTCCATTATTTACTTTCTGCATGTTATTGCTTTATTTATTTATGTATTGTCAATCTAGTGCGCATTGGCTAACCACGTTGGATTAAAGGTCCTCCATTTGAGAGAAATGCCTAAAGGCTACTTTTCCCACAATGTTTTGCCGCGCCGGACAAAGTATACTTGATTGAATGTGAAATACGTTCAGTCGGGCATATGAGTTCCCATATAGATGTCGGCCTTGGTCGCATCTCTTTTATCATTTCGTTATTTACTTTCTGTATGTTATTTGTAACATCCCAGATTTTCAAGACCGTTCTAGAAGATTCCTGGGCGGATGTTTTTAGTCTCGGAGCATGATGATGATGAAGAATAAGAGTTTAAGTGATGTTATATGAGTTGGAAAAGTATATTATGAATTTTCATCGCGTCGGAAAACGCGGAGGATCAAAAGTCAGTTACACGATTTTCGTAAAACGCGTAAAGTTTACGGTTTTGGTCACGAAAAGACCAAACGAACTTCGATCGAGCTGTTATTTAGACCATCAGACTCGTTTTTCTGAGACGAACAACTTTTATGTTGAACACTTTTCGAGAATCGTATCAGAAGGGCTCCGAATTTGTGATTTTCCAGAAGGTTCTAGAATATGGGCTGATTAGTAAATTCGCAGGGACTAAATTGATATTTTCCAGCTTAGTATTTAAAGCCTCAATGTTTCCTTAAATTGCTAAAAGGGCAAAACTCCCTAAAACCCCATTTTCGACCCCCCTCACGCAAATGGAGATGTGGTCACGCCGGCGGCTTGCCGGCCACCACAGGCCGGCGCGACCACCCAGATCGAGAGGCCCAGCCACTGTGCAGCTGAGGGTGGCCGGCGTTGGAGCTAAGACGCCGAAAACGGCGAGTTTGGGGAGAAAAGAGGCGCGCCCATGGGTATGGCGGATCCGGCTCGTCGGTTCGTTTCACGGCCCAAGCCACCTACAAATCGAAGCCCTCGATGAGTACTACGAGTGTGTGGAGTCGGTTTCCCCGAACAACGGCCGGTGGCTCGCGAAACAAGAGAAGAAGATTTGGATGAATAGTTGACCCATGTGAACAGTAACTCCGATCGGAATTCTGATCGCACCAGCGTGTTCGTATGGCCGACGGAAGTTTGAATATGGCCTCGGAATTTCGGTACGACTCTCCGTTTAGAATTCGTCTTTTTAAAGTTTGTAGCTTTATATTCGGATGTTTCTGATAGTTCCGTAGTTTAGCGAATTGGCATGAAATGAATTGGATATGTCTTAATATGTTAAAACGATAAATGTGGTAGAATCCGGGGTGAATCGGATGAGATATGATCGATCCGGTAGAATTAGCGAGATTCCGATAAAACGGCGTTTCTCGCAGCGCAATTGAGTGTAGATGATCGTAAACATAATTATGATGTAAATATGGCATTGCGAGGGCAATTAGGTAATTTTGGGTTAGTTCGGAGGGTTTGAGATCCTCCCGTAGCGTTTGCGGAAACTTTTTCGTAAGTTTTACCGCAAACGTATAAAGTGAGAATCTGAGCTATCTAGCTAGTTTAGAATAGCGAGTGAGCATGTATTAGAGTAATGAAGTTTAGATCGTAGTATCAGAGTCGATTTGGGTGTTCCGGGGAAAGCCCGTAGTTGTTTTAGATAAGTTAGAAGTTCCGCAAATAGCGGTACTAACCTTGCATTGTTACTTGTTTGACAGATCGGACCCGGATCGCGGGCATTCGCTTAGCCAGGTAAGTAACTCATGCTTTTAATATTTAAAAGATTTAGTAGCATTCGGAATTAGTTAAGTACTAGAATTGTATATGGTATATGCATGAAACAAGTATAAAGTTATATATATATATATATAGATGAGTGTGAAAAAAATGAAGCGAGTGTAACTTTGAGCATATAGAAGTATAGAGATGCACATGTAAGTATAATTAGATAAGAACATATAAATAAGGTCATAAATATAATTTAATAAGACTTGGGTATGGGGGATGTAGAAACTACACCCTAGGGAATGCGATTAAAGTTATAAATGAGATAAACATATATGAACTGGTGATATGAAGGAAAGTTTATAATTATGCATTATACAAGAATATTAGCAACATGAGTAAAGATACGAGTATGAAAAGTGATAAAAGCATAAATAAGCAGTATACGTATAGCACGAGAATGTATAAAAGACTATGACATGAGATTCTTGAGTATAAGTAGATAGTTAGAAAATAGCGAATCAGTTTAAAAACTAAGATATTATAACTTGTTTACGTTTGATGTTTGATGTAGTAGAAGAACTTCGATTGTGTGTGTATGAATATAAAATATGCAATATATGGTTTGTGAGCCATTAGCACGGTAAGTTATAAAGGTAAGCTAAGTTATGATGGTTGAATGTGTGTATGTATAGATAAATATAGATGTGTATGAATGTAAGATAAATTTAGCATGTTTTGGTTTGAACAAGAATTCTGTTGATATTTGAGCATATAGTTTTTAAGAACATTATAGAGGAAGTCATGACTAGAGTAGAGAGAAGCATGAGAAATGCATACATGCATGTGCATGTGTGGGTGTGTTTAAGTTTTCAGTAGTTGAGCAAACAATAACAATGTTTTAAACAATTTCAAATGTTTTAAAGAGAGATTTCATTTGCTTTGAAAAGTATCGTATTTCAGAAGATGTTTCTTTCTACAGTTTTGAGTAACAGATTATGGTTTTATGGTTTTCGGGGCATGAGGTAAAAACTCACCCCAGTATGTAACTTGAGATACAGTTCGGAATTGACGGATAATTTGGAATTGACGGATATAGACACATGTGCACATGTGGAGGACTGAGGAGACGCTCTCAGATCCTCGAGCAGGACTATGGGCTACAGGGTCCCAAAATCCTGATTTTCAGAGATGCCCAGTTGAGTTATGGTCCTGGGCATCGAGTACACCCAGTTGAGTTATGGTCCTGGGTGTAGAGAGACGTCCAGTTCAGTTATGGTCCTGGACGTAGAGCATTTTTCAGATTTCCAGTACACATTTTTCAGACTTTTAGTGTTTAGATTTCAGAAACCAGATTTTCAGTACACGGTTTTCAAATCATCAGAACATGGTTTTCAAAAGTTAGACCTTAGAAAGCAGTTTTAAGAAACCAATTCTAGAAACAGTTTTCAGATCTCAGCTTTCAGATTTAGTATTCAGAAAGAGCCTTTTTGAGAAGAAAGTTTTCATAAATATCGGTTTTACGAGTGATTCAGAGATTTAAAGCAGAAACTAGTTTTCAAGTAACGCCTTCAGAAAGAGTTTTCAGAAAGAAAGTTTCAGATAAAGAATTCAGAAAGAGTTTTCCGAAACATCATTTCAGAAAAGATTTCAAAAGTATCTTATGAAAGCATTTGCATGTTAAAGTAGAGCATGGTTTACAAGTTACATATTTAAATCATATGTTTTAGTTATCATTTAAAAGCATTTAGTTGACATAAATATTTGTGACATAACTGCATCCGCATGTACATATGGTTAATCTTGTATGCAACACGTTCATATAGAAGTATCACGTTATAAATACGCGTGCATAGTAGCATGACTTTATTTGAATGAATACGTATTAATGATAATTGTACGAGATTCTTACTTAGAAAGAAAGAACATACTGTAAGGGTGCTAGACTTGATGAAATAGTAACACATGCATGTAACTATGGGTAGTGGATTTGATAGTTAACAAAATAAGATGTTAAATATCCGATTTGATGATATTTCAAGATAATGAATGAGAGAAGATTTTAATAAACATCTGAACCAGATTAGTAAGGAGTAAGGAAAGAAAGTTATTATAAATGTCTAATTTTCAACTAGCTCAGAGTATACCGAAAGGTTAAGAAAGAATCAGAATAGCACAACATAAGTATAATGGACTTCAGTTTGATAGATAGTAAAGCAAAACTTGAAAAGTATATGGATTGTTGTAATCAAAAATTAATACATGTATATGTGTGTGTTCCGACAAAAGATTAATAACTAGTAGTATAGTAATTAAATGGATAAATGTCATAAGGTATTGTATCGGTTTTGTGAGTTTTGCATGATTACTTACTGAGTCAATATGACTCACATCTTTTCAGTTGCAGTTTTACAGGTTAGTAGCGGTAGTTCGGTGAAGACTTTGAAGACAGTGGATCACCTCAATTGCAGTCGAGAGAGTGTCGAGTCCTGGGTCAAGTTGTGGGTCCTCACGGCCCATTGTATTGTATTTTACATTTGTATCATTTAAGTAAGAATTATGTAATAGTGTAGTTGTTGTTTTGAGTTCTGGCCGGAGGCCAAGTATTTGTTTTTGTTCTTTGAGTTCAGGCCTGAGGCCTTGATGTTGTGTTTCTGGCCTGAGGCCGAGATGATTGTGTTCTTGTTGTATTTGGATGCTGGCTATAGGCCAGGTTACATGATGTTACGAATACATCATGCCGAAATTTCGTTAGATTAAGAGGCTTATGGAGATGGGTTTAGCCTGTCTCCTGCCGGTAGCATCCTGGCCTAGGCGGGATGTTACACTATTGCTTTGTTTATCCATGTATTTTTATCTCGTGCCCATGGGCTAATCATGTTGGATTAAAGGTCCTCCATTTGAGGGAAATGCCTAAAGGCTGCCTTTACCACCATGTTTTGGCGTGCCGGATGAAGTATACTTGATTGAATGTGAAATACGTTCAATCGGGCATACGAGGTCCCATATAGATGTTGGCCTTGGTCGCATCTCTTTTATCATTCCAATATTTACTTTTCGTATGTTATTACTTTATTTATCCATATATTGTTATCTCGTGCGCATGGGCGAATCATATTGGGTCAAAGGTCCTCTATTCGATGGAAATGCCTAAAGGCTACTTTTATCATAGATTGCCGCGCCTTTCTTCTATTGATTTTTCTATTCATCATTTTTTTATTGTTATTTTTCACTTTTCATTTTCACATTCATGCCGTGTTTATGCTTGAGTGTTACCTCTCGTGATATATCGGATGGAAATCCAGACATAAATTTTGTAGCCAAATCCGAATGGACAGTAGTGCGGTCTTTACTTGGGATACAAATCCATGTACCGCTTGAGAAATATTTACGCATGTGTTTGTGTCATTTTAGATACCACTTTGGTAATCTCGTTCGAACGCGTTCTCAAACGCTACTCAAACGCATGCATTCGGCCTTATCCCGTTCGAACGCGTTTCCAAATGTTACTCGAACGCATGCATTCTGTTTACCATTCAAATGCGTTTTCGAATGCTACACGAACGTGCATGTAGTGAACTGACTTCTCTTCCTCATATTTCATGCATGTTCTCTTTTTTTGGTCATTTCTTTTACATTACATACTTAATCATCTCACATTATTATTGACGTTTTTTACCGATATTATTTATTTCTATTTTTACATTTCTTTATTTGATATGTTTATGGAATTATGCGCTCGTTTTTGTATTTTATTTACTTTTATGGGTGTGCAAACTTGGGTGTTGATTAAATTATCTTGCTTGTGTTTCATAAGACATTGTTATATTATTGCATAAATCCTTTCATTACAATTGACATAAGTAAGCGACCATTCTGAACCCAACGGTTTGAGGTCTTCCCTTTCGAGGGTGAGTGCGGCCTTAAATTATTTCCCAGTTCACATTGGGTGGCGATTCCTTTATTCTTCGGTTTAGTCCCCCACGGGCTATTCCGTACTCCCAATTGGGCCGCGAACCTGGACAGCATCGCACACCTCTGTAGCTTGTCGCTACAGTAACTTGAGATACATATGGAATTGACAAATACATAGGACATGTGCACATGTAGAGCCAGGATGACGGCTTAGGATCGTGTACATAGACTCTAGTTCAGAGCTTAGATGGTAGCATAGATCCACACACCCAGCTCTAATGGTGGCTACGCCCAGACGTCCAGTTGAGTTATTGTCATGGGTGTGGAGCACCACTAGTTTCAGAGATGCCCAGTTGAGTCGTGGTCCTGGGGATAGACAACCACCAGTTTCAGAGACGTCCAGTTGAGTCGTTGTCTTGGACGTAGAGCAATATCAGTTTCAGAGACCCGGTTGAGTATTCCCGAACACCTCCAGTTGAGTCGTTATCCTGGACATAGAGCACCAGAGATATCTTTTTCAGTAGTTTTCAGGAAAATGTTTTCAGATAAAGGAAAAGTATAGTTTTCAATGAAGTTTTCAGAAACAGAGTTTTTCACATAAAAATATGTTTTAGAACCTAGATTTTGAAACTAAAAAGTTTTCATATTAGTTTTCATTTTGTCCACTCACTTAGATCGTATAGCGATCTAACCCCCACCCTAGTCTTTGTATCTTGCTGGTTTCTCAAAGGACGAGCTCGGGAGGGCGGATACTGATGCAGTCACTAGGTATGGTGTCCACTAGCCCAGAGTCAGTTAGCACGAGAGTTCAGTCAAAATTAAAGTAAAGTTGCATGTATACATTATTGTAGTATAAGTCATTTTGAGTGTCTGTAAAAGTTTGTAAAAAAAAATAGTTTTGAGTATACAATTATAAGTAAGAAAAGTATTTTGTATTGATAAGTTGGGTTATGGTCCCCATACATAACATTGTATTTGAATAGCTTAGAATACAGTCGGGAAGTCAGAGGCTAATGGGGTTAGTATTGCTATCCTCTACCGTTAACATCTCCCCGATCGGGATGTTACATCGCTCTTACTTGAGGAGGTAAATTTTGTTAAGAAAATTATGAAAAGATGAATATTGAAATTACTTTATATTTTGTGTTTAGTTTTAGCTTTTATTTACCTGAAACAAATGTTAAATTGGTTTTCAATTTCATTGTAGTGGGAGGATCGCATGCAGATAGAACTGTTTCGCTATAAAGTCACGGCCTGTGAAATCAAGGTCTTCTTATTGTTCCTCTAGAAAATGAATGTTTTTTTTCGGTTGATGGGTTACATTGAGATTTCTATGTTATTTCTTGGTTTAGGTCATTCTTGGTCAGTATGGTTTCATTGCTCAGATAAATGAGGGGCGCCACTTAAAGAAGAGACCAACTGAATTATATGTTGATAAGATCCTCCAGCCTTTTGATGGGAATAAATTTAACTTTACCAAAATGAGGCAAGAAGAAGTGTTCTTCTAATTTGAAACATGCAAAAATGGTTAAGTCTAGTTCTTCTGCTGTTTTCTGCCTAGTATTGTTGTTTCTTCTGCTATTTCTTCTGCTATTTTTTGTTGTTTCTCTTGCTATTTCTGCTACTATTTTTCTCTTTCTCCTGTTATTTTTTTCAGTTTCTCCTGTTGTCTGTTGTTTCTCTTTCTATTTTCTACTTTGTTGTTGTATTTATGTAATATATTAATTCAAGTGTGAGAAATAAATCAAATAATTATATTTTTAAAGTTTGAAAATATTATATAAATATGGTAATTTAGAATCGGACAGAACTGAACCGGAATTAAATTGGAACCAATTAATAGAGTACCCTATTTAATTAGGTAGGTTTCGGTTCCACTTAGTTAAGAACCGATTTTTTCCCAGGTAGGTTCCGATTCCTTGCGGAACCGAAATCGAAATCGATTTTTCTCGCCCTAGGAGTTTCTGTGGAAGGGCAGTAAAGTCGTGTTCACAGTAGATATCAGGGTCAACATTGATCAAATGCCCTTACCTCAGTTGAAACGAATACAGGCTATACACTCCATAGCATCTTGTTTTCAATTCCAGGTAGTCATGATAGAGGACTAACCACAGTCACCTGATTTGAGAGTGTAACATCTTCTTGCTGAGTATTCCAATGTTTTTTCTCAACCTAAGGCTTTTCCACTACTTAAACCTCTTACTCACCATATCCATTTGACGCCAGGTTCACAACCTATCAATGTCAAACCTTATAGGTATGCTCATTTTCAAAAACATGAAATTGAGAAGCTTATTCATGAGATGTTGGCATAGGGCATAATTCAACATAACATCTGTCCTTTTTTTCCTCACCTATGATGTTGGTTAAAAAGAAGGATGGTTCCTAGAGGTTCTGTGTTGATTATAAAGCTTTAAATTCAGTAACAATTAAAGATAAATTTCACATTCCCATATTAGATGAGCTTATCGATGAGTTGCATGAAGCCACGATTTTTTCAAAGCTTGACTTGAGGGTTGGTTATCATCAGATTAGAATGGCTTCTGAGGACACAGAAAAAGCAACTTTTCAAACTCATGAGGGTCACTATGAGTTCTTGGTAATGCTCTTTGGTCTTACAAATACTCTCTCTACTTTTCAAGCAAACATGAACCACATTTTCAAGCCTTATTTGAGAAAATTTCTTATATTTTCTTTGATGATCTTTTGGTTTATTGTACATCATGGGAATTGCATTTACAACACTTGAAAATTACCTTGCATTGTCTATCTCTTCATAGTTTTTTTTTTTTGTCAATGCTAGCAATTGTGTTTTTTGCTAAAGTTCGATTGAATACTTGGGCCACTTTATTTATGCCAAAGGGATCGAATCGGTCTACTAGTGTTATGATGTATACTATGGCTAAACAAAAAAGAAAAAGAAAATAAAGACAAAAAATGGAAAAAATAAAATAAAAGAAGAAGATAAACCACCTATAATCGAATTGATAAGCGTGAAGCTATCCTTAGGCGAGTGTTAGGACCACCATGAGGAGAAATACTACCTTAAAGGATAGGTGAGTAAAACAATAGAGAGAAAAATCTTACCATTTTGTGGACACATAGCTTATTTGAGATATTTAGGTTGGTTTGACCAACCAGAGCTCAATTTTTGAGACAAAATCACTGTATGGATTTACTCAAGAATCGAACTGTGACCAAACCTTTACACATACACATATATTGTGAGTTTGACTTAGATGATTTATTTAAGAATTTGGATTTGAGTTATGCTGAGTATTTTGGAGGTTTCGTTATTGGACATTCTATGAGGATAATATTATATATAACTCCCATGATTGTTTTAGTTATTTTTATTTTTGCATTTATGTGTGATTGCATATGTGTTTTGATTGACGTTTGTGGTTGTGATCATTATAAGCCCTCACGATTCTAAAACTCGTCCACTAGGGCCGCTTATGGGTTTAAAGGCTTATTATGTACGTTAAATGAAATCATGATCCCTACGAAAGTGTCTTAGGTTAATTTAATTTAGTTTGTTTATTTTATTTTATTTCATGTTGTTTTGCTCGAGGACTAGGAAAATATTAAGTTTGGGGGTGTGATGAGCGGTCAATATGTCTATATTTACCTCATCTTTATCTTGTATTTTGTGTGTTATCTCGAGTTATGTGAATGTTTTGATATGCTTTACGTATATTTTGTAGATCGAGATCTTATTCTGACTAAAACAGACTTAACAAATGTTAAATCAGCAAATATGGAGTAAAATTGGGCTGCATCTAGCTTCAAACTTGACGTCTCGACACAACCATATGCGTCTCGATGTAAGCCAGTGCAACATTGAGGCAGAACATAATTATTTATGCGTGTTGCGACGCATATTATTGTGCGTCACGAGATTCGATTGAAAGGAGACAGCATCACGATGCCGAGCTATGCTAGTCGTGACACAGATGCATTTTCTGGTGCTTGAAGAATACCTATTTCTTAAGAATGAAAGATCTCAAGGCCTCCTATATAAACTTAAGCTCGTCCAAAACCTAAATAGAATATTCATAACATACTTTTGGAGCCTCAAAAATATAGAAGAATACACAAGGCAAGAAAAGAACGAAGTTCTCAACAGTGTTGGTGATTAAAGTTGAATACTGCAAACGAGAGTTCTTTCTTCCTTTTGTTCTCTAGTTTATTTTTTATGAGTTCTTACTTTGAATCAATGATTTGTTTGTACTTATTGAATATTATGATTTGCTAAATCATTAATTTAGGGTTGTAATGGATCCTAGGCACATGATTTAATTAATTTGCATCTTTTTATTCTATTGGGATTGTTACAGAATTATTTATTATTCCTTGTGTTTGAATGCATGTTTTATTATCTGGAAAGAAATAGAATAGTTGTGGTAAATCCTTAGAAAATCGACAGAAGAAATTTGGGTTGAATAGATTTCCGTGTAGGATAGGCATATAAATGTAGAACATGCGTCGCCAATATTAGAAATTGATCTTAATGGTTTTTGTTTAAGTTAGTTAACATAAACATATGGTTAACTGGGGCCTACTTGAAACAAATAAATAAATTATGTTCTTATTTGAGGAATCATAAAAGATCAGTTATTGTGATGTTACTTGACCCAGTCTATAATGCTTTATTAAGTTTATTTCAGGTTTTTTGACTAGATTCTTGAAGATCTCATTATTGGGAAGCCTAGAGGAAACATAAATAGAGTTGAGTAAAATCTGTTTTGGTTCTGCTTCCATTCAGAATAGAAATTTATCCGAAAAATAAGTTTCTAATTAATTGAAATCGGAACCTACCTAATTAAATAGAAAATCTCATTTATCTATTCCTATTCAATTTTGGTTTGGTTTTACATTACTATATTTTGTATTGTTCTCTTTTGCTTCGATGTTCAGTATTCATGTAATACAATGCTACATTACTTGAAATTTTAAAAAATAATTATTATCTTTAAAATTGTTTAAACTTGTAATTGTGATGTCCAGCTGCAACACATACACAATGCCATCATTGTCAAAGTTATGGATCACACTTTTGACAATGATGCACCACCTTTTGAAAATGGTGAAACCTTCCAAATAAACTTTAGGTGCATTTGGATTTTTGTTGAATTTTGAGTAATTCAATTTGCTATAAATTCAGAGCTCATTTGTGAGCTGAGGCATCCCAAAATAGCAAACTTCAAGTGGCGAAAGCTTGGTAGAGAGTGTTAGAAGTGAGGTTTTTGTAAAGAGTGTAAGACTTGTAATCTTGTAAGTAATAGATCCGATTTTTCCTTAAAAACACTCTATAGTGATTAGAGTCACAACAAATGGTATCAGAGGTTTGGTTATATATTGGGGTCATAAATCGAAGAACGGAACTCAGTTGGGAAAATTCAGACTTCGAGAAAGTTGTCAAAAATTAATTTTGAGCATACCATCAGCTATTTCACACGAGCATGGTGATATTTTCTAGTGATCTAACGGAGGTCGAGGGACGCCGCACCCGCCTACATATACCAACAAGTGAAGGACACTTACAGCACGTGCCTCACATGCCAGACCAAGGTTGAAGACGCTGATACGTCATCCATGTCAGTGCATAGTCAGTTCCGAGTCAGCAGTCACGTTATCAATGTCAATGCACAGTCAGCGCCGAGTCAGTAGCCACGTCATCGCCACATCAGTGCAGAATCAGTGCCACATCGTCTCCACGTCAGCGTCACATCAGTGCACAATCAGTGCCATGTCAGCACCATATCAGTAAGCCGGTCCCACGTCATCAGCATGTCAGCCACCCTGGTAAATTTCACTAAGCCCTTTGAAGTCTTTGAATTTATATTTTAGCCCCATAAGTTTTTAGAAATTTATAAATCGGTCCCTGAGTCGGATTTGGACCAATGAAGTATTTAATCCACCATTTTCGACTGTTCTTAACACAACGGTGACCTCCGATTTTTGAAAATCAGCCCCGATTTTGTTCTATTTTCATTTTAAACTTTAAACTTAAAATTAAAATGGAAGATTCCTCTTCTGGTGCAATGATCAAGCTAACAACAACTAATTTCTCCCTTTGGAGGCCTCGGATGATAGATTATTTGCACTGCAAAGATCTTTTCAATATTGTCGAGATTAAAAGAGTGAGATCAAAATCTGTTAAAGAGTATGACTAGAATAAACTAAGCAACAGAACTCTGGGTCAGATTAGATAGTGGATCGGTCACAGTGTCTTCCACCATGTAGCACATGATACGAATGCATATGAAATGAGGATAAAATTGGAAGACATGTGACACGCTCAAAAAGTTATTCTTTACTCCCAAGTATAAAAGTGTCGAAGTAATAAAATAACCTGGTAAGTCCGAGATTGATCTACGTGGAATAGATTTAGTAAAATAGAATGATAATTAGAGCAAAAAAAAAGGTTTGATTTGTTGAAATAGTTGGAAACTTTTAGATCAATAAGCAATAGTAAAATAAAATGCTAGAGTTAGGGAATCCACTTTTAATAATCCAAATCTAGAAATCTAGCTTTATTATAATATATAAATTGTTCTTGTTGCCCTATTAATTTATCTCATGAATTAATTATGCAAAAACATATAAAACCAACCATATAAGTGGTGTTTATTATTGTCGATAACAAGTCCAATTAGGTACTTAGTTATGCCAAAACATATAAAATCATCCATATAGGTAGTAACAAGATATGTCAATAACTAATCCAGATCTAAATCAAGTTTTAATCTTTAGATTTCAACTTATTTATTATAATATAAGCGAGATTGAACTAAGTTTTCATTATAAAAGCTTTACCTTTTACCCCAATAAAAAGAAATTAGCTACTCATTTTATAATGAAAAATACTCGTAATTTTATTATTAAAAGAAAAAGACATTACAGAAAGCTTAAATAAACATACAAGACTCTCTCTTCCCAAAAATCTATAGAGAATTCAGAAAGAAAGTAGGAAAATTTCTGTCTGCTGAAAGCTTCAGTTAATAGGCAAAAATAATGTCTGCGCGTCGGGACGCCGGGTCTTGGCCGTCGCGATACTGTTGCCAATTTTTGACATTATTGACAGTTGTTGACACGTGTCGGTAATTGAGGGCGTCGTGACGCTAAAGCCATGTGCGTTGTGATGCTCTAGTCGGTGCTCACGTTTTTCTTGCCTTCATGGGCACATCGCGACGCCAAGTTTTTGCGCGACACGATGCTCCTCGTGATTTTTCATTTTTTTTCCCTTTTCCAGTCTGGTTTTTCTTGTCGAGCTTCCGAGCAATATTTTACCTACCAGATAACAAAAATAAGCAATAAAAATATACAAAACATAATACAAAATATTATTTTATAGATGTGCCAAATTAAGGGGATTAGTAAAACTATGAGTGTTTAAATGATTGATTTTTCGTATAATAAATATGCATTTTTAAGTGTTTATCACACCCCCCAACCAGCTTATTATTAGTCCCTACTAATTCAAGTGAAAAAGAAAAAATTTCTATATGATCAAATAAATAAATACACATGTTATTTTTACCATTCTTCCATACACTCATAAAATAAAGTATTAATCAATTGATTGTGCACACAATATTCACACATTTATTGAAAAGAGTAATATTTTTGTCCCAAATTTACAATAGAGTTTGCACCTTTTGGCAATGAAATTTTATTTACAATTACCTCTTCAATCCTTATATCGAGCTTTGAACCACTGACTCTCAAACCGGTTGATCTTAGGACACTAGGTGTTAAGATACCCCTACAGACTTAATTTATCGGATCTCATATATTTAAAGACAGGTATCCGATTTCTTTAAGCTTTCTTTTTAACTCTTGTAAAGAGCTTTGGGCTAGTGACTCCCGGACCAGTTAGCCTTAGAGCACTAAGTGTTAAAACACCCTAACGGACTTAATTGCTCGACTTAAAAAGGCTACGAAAATGAACTTATTCAAACACAAACTCAAACCCTACCATTTTACACGAATAATCAATGCTTACTACGACAAGATGTCGGGTTATTAAGTAAAAGCTTTATCATTTTTTATACCAAGCTCTTGGTTTTATGCGAACAATCAATGCTTTCTGAGACAAGATGTCCGGTTACTAAGTAAAAGCTTTATAATTTTTTATATCAAGCTCTACCGTTTTACGTAAAAAAATCAATATTTGTTTAGGCAAGATGTCCGGTTATTAAGTAAAACATGATTAGTTTTTTTTAAATTAAAAATATCTATTTCATTGTCTTTAAGTGTTACCCCAACAAACTAGGGAACTGAATATTATAAAATTTCCACTTACTACCATGAGCATATATTACCATCTCGTTGATAATATCTGTCAAATGAGCAAAACAAATATTAAATTTAATCAATATTATGGAAAATACATAAATTTAAATTATTCAAAAAGAAAGGAACAACAAATAACTTGTTACGAATTATTTTGAGATGCATCTCAAGAGCGAAAACTCTTTATACAGCCACATCCGAACAATAATTTCACTTGGTTAGAAAACAATTTATTGAAAGCAATGTATAAGTATATGAGTATGTATTCGTATATGCATATGATGTTAAGATATGTATAGGTTGGATATGTTCATTTGTTAAAGACACTATATCAAGTGTTCCTAGATATAGATTCTAAAATGAATATGTTTGATCGATAAAAGAAAAGTTATGAAGACTATTAAAGGTATGATATTTGAATTTTATAACAGGATTTATATTCATATGTTTGAAACATATGTTTGTATGTGAGTTTGAATCATGTTTTGGAATGTTTTTTTATGGATGTTCTTGTGTATGAGAAATTATACAATAAGTTTGGTGTGCCGTGATATTTATGCATGTTTGTATGTTTAATTGATGTTCTTGTGGTATAGTAGTCGAGTTGGTTAGAAATTCGTTCGGGCGGAATTCATCTCATATCTATTCTAAAATAGGTAATGAGTCTCATACGAGCATTGTGAGTGTAAGTTTTACCGTATGTATGTGTTGTTGAATAATGTGATCTTTGATGTATCGATTGTTGTGTGTGCTTCGTGGTTGGTTGCTTGATGTTCGTAAATGTTTCTGAGTGTATGTGTATGATAGAACTCGTGTTATGTATCGATCGTGTTATGCTTATATGAAATAAATGTATGATTTGAAACCAATGAGAATATAGAGGTTATAAAGCGTGTTTATCGAGTTGTAATGGTATGTATGTATATGTATTTGCATGTATATAAGAGAAGTATATTTTGAATTGAAAGAAGTGTGATTGTTTCATTGATTTGATGATATTTCAAACATGTTTAATTCGTAATAGAGTATAATAAGTCTAACTCCATGTCACATATAATGGAAATGGATTCAATGTAAAATGACTTATTTGTGATGCTTTATGTAGTTTGGATGCTAGTTATTAGACTGGTACCTATATAGATATGTAAATGTGGAAATATATCATGGTAAAGTATAAAGGATAATAAAAGTTAGTAAATTTGAACTTGTGAAAATTTAATAATTTTGTTAATCTGTTGATATATTTGACTTGTTTGTTTATAGTAGTATGGTTACTTATTGAGTTTTTTAAAACTCACACCAAACCAGCTTGCTAGTTTTACAGGTTGGATAACAGACCGATCAACCAATTCAGTTTTGGAAATCATGCTCGAGATGCCGATCACCCAAGCGATAGTCACTCTCGCAAGTGTCTTGGGAGAAGTTTTAGAAGGTTTAGGAAGTTTAGGTTATTTGATTAATTATTTTTTTATCGTGATGAGCATGTCGTTTGTATTAAAGAAATAATTTGATTATTTATGATGTTCTTGGCACAGAGTCTTTGAGTGTTGATAGATGATATGGGCACAGAGCCCTTTCGTGGTTGGTTGCTTGATGTTCCTAAATATTTCTGAGTGTATGCGTATGATAGAAATCGTGTTATGTATGGATCGTGTATGCTTATGTGAAATGAATGGATGATTTGAAATCGATGAGAATATCAGAGGTTATAAAGTGTGTTTGTTAAGTTATAATGGTATGTACGCATATGTATAAGAATTATGATATTGTATTTGCATATATATAAGAGAAGTATGTTTTGAATTGAAAGAAGTGTGATTGTTTCATCGATTTGATGATATTTCAAATATATTTAATCATAATAAAGTATAATAAGTCTGACTCCACGTCACATATAATGGAAATGGATTCGATGTAAAACGACTTGTTTATGTTGTTCTGGTCGATGCTTTGTGTGGTTTGGATGTTAGCTATTAGACCAGTACCTATGTCGATATGTAAATATGGTAATTTGTCATGGTAAAGTATAAAGGATAATAAAAGTTGGTAAATTTGTACTTGTGCCAATTTAATAATTCTGTTAATCTCTTGATATGTTTGACTTGTTTGTTTATAATAGCATGGTTACTTACTGAGTTTTTAAAACTCACATCAAACCAGTTTGCTAGTTTTACAGGTTGGATAACAGACCGGTTAACCAATTCAACTTTAGAAGCCATGTTCGAGATGCGGATCACCCAAGTGACAGCCACCATCGCAAGTGTCTTGGGAAAAGTTTTAAAAGGTTTAGGAGGTTTATGATATTTGATTTATTATTTTGTTTGTCGTGTTGAGCACACCATTTGTATTAGGTAAATGATTTGATTTCTTATGATGTTCTGGGCACAGAATCCTTGAGTGTTGATAGATGATATGGGCACAGAGCCCTTAGGTGATGATTTTGATATGTTGGGGTGGACCTGAGGTCCCTTTTTTTATATATAATGTTTATTTTAGGTTCATTTTGATGCTACACTGAGATCCAAGTTGTCCAGTTTTAAGATACATCATACAGATTTTTTTATAAATTTAGAGGCTTATGGATATGGGTCAATCTTGTCTTCTGCCGATAGCATTATGCCTCTGGCGGGGTGTTACATCTCGGCAAAATTAAAGCAAAAGAAAGAAAAACAGTAAATTAAAGTAAATTAAAATAGTAATTTAAAATAAAGGAAATCAAAACAATAAAGTGAAACAATATGTACTGGTAGTTGTGATTATGGCTCACATCTTCATCTGGTTTTACGTTCAGTAACGGCGTGAACGCCCTCTATAAGTTAGATTTCCGATACTGTAATGATGTCTTTCTTTTTGAAATTATGTATGTAAGTTGCGAATTAATTTATCAAATCCATTAGGATGCGTCTCAAGAGTCAATGATATACTATCTAATGACTCCTTACTCAAGCCATCTCTAATGGATTGAATTTTTTCTTTGCGATTATAAGACATCATTCTTAAAGAACAAGTGTTGCACGTCCAAAGTGCGTATTTATAATAAACACCTAATTGTTTAGCTCCCAGTGTCTTAGCATAGGTGTTTTTCTCTAAACCAAGTATATAAGAGATTAATGAATCAAGAAATTTAAGGATTCATGTTTTAACTACTTTTTTCTTGTAAATGTTTAATTTTTTTTGGGTGGTCGACATGTCCTTATATTATCTTTAAAATATATTATGAGTGTGTATTTTTTAGGATTAATGTCTATATCTTTTAAAGTCTATCCAATTCTATATTTATGTTCTCTCAACATATTTAACAACTTACCTTTTTGATCGCCTGTAAAAGAAGAAGAAATTATCGAATGGTAAGTTTGTTTATCTCCATGAAATGTATATTTCAATCCTTCAGGCAAAGTCTTTAATTCCAATTTAGGTGCTTCTTTATGTTTCTCTTCTTTAAGTGTTCATAGTTTCTCAAAATTTTGTTTCCCTTCATCGTCTTCCAGTACCTATGTAGAATCAAGTAAAGAAAAATATTAGAAATATCTAAATCTAATTACGTACTTGATTAAGAAAGTAGTTGTACAGATTTTCATATAGACAGACTCACTCCATTGACTATATCCTTCCAAAATTGGTTCAATTAGTTTCATGTTCTCATTTTCACAGTGGTCATCGTATGGTTGCTTGCACTAATTAAAAACATTAAGCTCCAACATCATATTGTCAAAGGATAAATTCATGATTCCATTCCTGCAATTAATTAAAGCATTAGTTGTTGCTAAAAATGGATGACCAAATATTACAGGAACTGGTTTGTAACTGTTTGCTACAGGTTGTGTTTCTAAGACAATAAAATCTATAGGATATATGAATTTATCGACTTATCATAACACATTTTCCATATTTCCTTTCGGTACTTTAATTGATCTATCGGTAAGTAAAAGAGTAGTTGAAGTTGGTTTTAACTTGCCAATATTAAGTTGTCGGTAAATCAAAAATGGAAACAAATTGACATTAGCTCCAAGATCAAGTAATGCATGTTCAATTTTATAATTTCTAATGATACATGAAATAGATGGACAACCATAGTCTTTGTATTTCAATGCATTATCAGTTGAGAGAATGGAACTTACCTGTTCAATTAGAAAAGCTTTCTTTCTTACTTGATATCTTCTTTTAACAGTGCACATGTCTTTTAGAATTTTTGCATAAGGTGACATTTGTTTGATGGCATCTAACAAATGAATATTTACCTTCCCATGTTTGAATATTTCATCTATTTCTGAGGAACGGTTCAATTTAATTGTTTTCGATGCTTGAGAAAATAGGCGTGCATGTGAAAATCGTTATCATCAATGATATGTAATGGTTTATCAACCCCTCATCACCCTCTTAAGCTGAATCTTCACGAGGTTCAAGAATGGATCTTAAGATGACTTTACCATTACGAAGGGTAATAATAGATTCAACTTGGTCTATGTGTTGACTACCAGAACTATTCTCGTGAGGGTTTTGATGACTCTTGGGGTTTGGCTGCAGTTGTACATGAAATTTTCTTTTCTCATAAATGGTCAATATATATGTGATTTTGGAAAAAGTATCTTTCAAATCAATCAATGTTTACACATTTTGGTTATTGATGGCTTCTTGCTTCTCAATGAATGCATGCAAGGTATCCTCAACGGTTTTCCTAAATGATAGGACATATGGTGCATAATTTTAAAAAAATTGGAAATTCTGGTGTATCCGGTAAGGTTGTTGCGATGGTTGTGTTTGATTATCATTCCTCCAATTGAAGTTTGGATGGATTCTACAACCAGAATTGTAATGGGTTTGGATTTGATCTGTTAAAGGTGTTTATGGAACTGACTTTGTCATAGAGATATTTTTACAGGGCTAGCAAGGTTGGGCAAACTCATGTGCCATGTTCATTTGAATTACATATATGACATGTGATTTCTTTAACTTACTTGACATGATCTATTGTCCTCATTTCTATAGCCACAATTGTTTTAGCTAGACATGTATAGTTAGAAGAAAGATCATATTCTTCTCTAAGGTTAAACATGCCTATACCAGATGATTGTGTTTTTACAGATGACATAGATTTAATTATTATTTCAAAAAAATTGATAAATTAATGGATTAATGAAACTATAAGTGTAAAATGATTACTTTTCTTTTTAATAAATGTACACTTTTTAGTATTCATCAAATAGCATTAGATGCATGGGATCCCATCAATCTCCTAATTTCCACAATCATAATTCCTACTTTCTAACTTCACACAAACCTTCTAACTGGATAAAAACCCTTATCATTGACCTCAAAAATTTGGTCACCTGAAGGCACAACAGTCATTTACCTCTAGGCATACACAATTCTTCAACTGTTTTGTTAACTTTGGGTGGTAATTTACTTGTTCACTTTGATGTTTTATTGTTTCACTTGGTAAACCTCTTTATAAGTTTGCATCTTATGTCTTCAAGTATTGTTATTGAAGGCTTCTCTTTATTAGCCAAAATCCAACTGTTAAAAATATTATGAAGCATTGTTTTCAAATCTATCAACTTTGCATTTTGTATAATATTCATACATTGCCTAAGTATATGCAACAAGTTCTTTATCTAGCCATCTGAATGACTCCAATTTCTCAGTTTTTATCTCCTCCATTGCCTTTTTAAATCATGTTTTGTAGTGCTATTTAATGTCTTCCAAAATAGCCTCTTCAAGTTCCCTCCAGTATGCTCCTACATAAAATTAGCGTAAACATGCCTACAACATCGCCTGTGATAGGCTGTAGGCCAAGTTTTTATGATTGCATTAAGATGTCCCTTATACCTATCACTGATAAATGTGACTTATCTTCCATCATCTAAATAGGTGTGCAAATGATTCAAAAACCAAGTCCATGTCTCAGTGTTTTCTACCTCATAGACACACAAAGCTAATGGAACAACCCCATTGCAGCATTCATTCCAAGTACAGCCAACAACACTCATCCATATTTACTCTTAAGGTGAAAACCATTTACTCCAATGAAAAGTCTACAACTATTAAGAAAGGCATTTCTTTATGCAGGAAAGGACATAAAGAATCTTTGAAATAATATTTTATCGAGAATATAAATAACATCATATAGAACCTTACAAATAGCCTCTGGATCATATTTGTGAATGGCTATAGCATACATATATAATTTCTCATAACCCCTTTTAAATGATCTCTTTGCACTTCAGCCTTTGCAATTTCTCTAGCCGTATACATTGTCAGCCTCTTAATCCTCAAACCAAAAGTCTCAAGCATGAACTTGTTAATAACAAGAATGATGAACACAAAAAAGTTCACATTTATTAAAAAAAAAAATCAATCATTTTACACTTGTAGTTTCATTAATCCACTTAATTTAGCATATTAATTAAATTTATATTTTATATTTTTTTATTGCGATTTTTATCTTTTATGTAGGTGAAATAATACTTTAAATGCATATCTAAAAAAAGGTCTTAACATTTAGATTTTGGAAGCCAAAAAATTGAAAAGACGTTGTAATAGTGTACAAATTCATAAATTCCAGTCCTGCGTAATTTTCTTATTTTAGCCATAATTTTTTACTCTAATATCTAATTGAAGTGATTCTAGTTCCAGATGAAAGAACACTCAAAGATCTATAACTTTGTTATTGACAAAAGTTTCTAATTCTGAAGTTGTAGTAGGCAAACCGGACAGTACACAACTTGGTTTTGGAAGATATGGCACTTCAAGTTATAAAGCTGGTCATCTTGAATATCGAGCCATTGAAGCAGCGCATCCGGCAATACTTGGACAATTCCATCGTGCTATAAGCCGAAGAAATGGTAAGATATAGGTAAGAGCTCTAGCGGATCTCCCTATTACCGGAAATCTACATAAGTCAGAATGGTAAGAGGAAAAGGAAATCCTACGGGTTGGATTGCTCGTGTGTCCACGGGACAAATCCTATTTTCAATTCCTTGCTCAGGTTACTGGACTGGGATTTCTCATAGCGGTGACGTAGGCCTTGCTATGGGGGTTCATAGTTATATCAAGACCGAAATTGATAAAAAAATCCAAAGTGTGATATATGTAATTATTAAAGTTTCAAAACAAAACATGAAATAATCCCACCGAAAGTGAAAGGTTGACAAATTTGGTAAAATATTGGACAATTATTAAATGAAAACAAATAGCCTTTGAAAAATCTTGTTAAATGTTAAAATGCCTTTTGAAAATTTGCCAAATTTGTAAAAGAAATTTGCAAAATCATAATTGAGGTGTCGAGCATCTCAACTATAAATAGAAGTGTTCAGCACCTCATTTTCTTCAGCTTCCTTCACACGATTCTCTCTAAAATTTTATGAAGCGGTCCAGCTGTTGTGTGTTTTATTTTTGTAAGCTTTTTCTTGTAATTTATTTTTTTTAGTAATAAAATTATTTGTATTTTTATTCAAATTATGAGTAGCTAATTTCCTTTTGCTTGGGTAAATGGTGAAGTTTTTAATATAAAAATTTAGATTAATCTCACTTATATTAGAATATATATATAAATTGTAATTTAATGATTACTATTTAATTTAAATCTTGATTAATTATTAACAAACTTTGTTACCGCCTATATGGCTGATTTTATTTATTTGGCATAATTGAGTACATGACTAGACATGTTATAGACAAAGTTACTACCGCTTATATGGCTGGTTTTATATGTTTTGACATAATTAATTCCTGATATAAATTAATTGGGTAATAATGACAATTTATTTATTATAAAAAGTGATATTTCTAAATTTGAAATATTAAAGTGGATCATTCAGCCCATCATTTTATTTTATTATTGCAGTTTAAATTAAAATTTTCAATCCCTTCAAACAATTCAATCTTTTTATTTTCATTCAAATTATTATTTTATTTTACTAAATTTATTCCATGTGGATTGGCCCCGGTCTTACCGGATTATTTTATTACTTCGACACTCTTATATTTGGGAGTAAAAGAACCTATTTTTCTAAGCATGTCAAGTTTTTGGCGCCGTTACCGGGGAATAATTTTAGTAGATAGAATAATCATTGTATATTTCTTTCTTTATTTTCTTTCTTTTTATTATTTTATTTTTGTAGTTTTTTAGTTTTATATTTTTATATTTTTTTTCCTGCATATCTAAAATGTCTTTATTGATCCTAAATGAATTCTGAACCCAGAAATCCCACATACAGACAGACCATGTTCTTATTTCTTCAAGGTTATATGAGATAGAAAAATAAATTAAAATGGATCTTGTATTTTGCCAAAGAATTTTTTGAATCATCCTCATCTACAGATTCTTCCATAATTTTTTGTGAGAACCTAATTCCAGAAATTGAGACAGCTGAACGACAAATTCAATTGAGATCTGAATTGATAAGAATCAGAGGACGTTTTTAGATCTAAATCACTATATTTTTTTATTTTCTTTATTTATTTTTCTTTTCTCTTTTTGTCATTTTTTTTATTTTTTATTTTTCCTTACTTGTTTATTATTATTTTTTATAAGTATTGTATTTGCATTTTTAAATTTTAACATATAGTCTGTATTTAGGTTGCATGAGACATTGATCTCGATCATCTAGCGGTAGATTAAATAGAGAATCTCCACCACCAGTGGCGGAGCCACTATATGCCCAGTGGGGGCAGTTGCCCCCACTGGGCACCACTATTTTTTTTTTTTTTATATAAATTATATATATATATATATATATATATATATATATATATATATATATATATATATATATATATATATATATATATTAGAAAATCTAAATAATTAAATAATACCCATAAATATTTTATTTATTAATTTTTTTGAGTTGTATTTTTCTTAATATAATATGTAAGCCCATGCCCAAATTAGTTAAAAAAATTCCAATACATTTGTGCATCAATTTTATTTATTAAACATATCAAATAATAATAATATTTAATTTGTATGTGTATAGATAATTGACTATTTTTCATTTTAAATCCACTCATTTATGTGTTTTTACATTTGCAAAAGAATAGGGATTTCATTACATTTAAATAAAAAAAAATAAATATATTTATACTTACGTTTGGTTATTGATCTTCTAATGTATTGATATATATATTTGTAATGATTCTTTTACTAAACCACATTGTGTATAATTGTTATGTGTAAAATATTCACATATTAATATAAATATAATTATTTTGTATATATTTAGTTGTTCAAAGCACAAATATTGCGTTTTAGCACTAGGCTTTTAATAATTTAATTTAAAAAATTATTAAATTCATAATAAATTAGCGGAAATTTAGTATATAATATACTACATATTTTTAGAAATTATGTATAAAAATATATTTTTGAAAATTTTGGGTTAATTTATAAGCTTAAAAATTAGGGGCTATTTCATAATTTCTAAAATTATAGGGATCATCTTGTAATTTTTAAAAATATGTATGAATTTGTTATATATTATTTTGATGAGGAAAAAATTTCGCCCCCACTCACTGAAATTTCTGGATACGCCACTGTCCACCACCTTCATCGTCATTCAAAATGGCCAATAATAAAAATGAAAATCCACCTGCCCGAGTTGAAAATCCAGTTGATCAGCAAGAAAACGAGTCTCAGCATGGCGATCTTAATTATCCTATGACACTCAGACAATTCATGAATCCCACTATGACAGGATCACCATCTTGCATTATTTTTCGCCCAGATACAGCACGTTTCAATTTTTAGCCAGATGTTATCCAACTTTTACCCACATTCCATAGTCTAGAATCAGAAAATCCTTATCACCACTTAAGAGAATTTAAAGAGGTATGTAATACTTTCACAGACCAAAATTGCAGCATGAATATAATTCGATTAAAGTTTTTTCCCTTTTTTTAAAGGATAAAGCTAAAATTTGGCTACAAGACCTAAGGTCAGGATCCATCCGGACATGGGATGAATTGCAAGAACATTTCTAAAAAAAATTATTTCCCCCTTATAGGACAAACTCCTTTAAGAGAAGAATCACAACGTTCACACAAGAGTCAAGGGAAACACTTTACTAATATTGTGAGAGGTTTAAAGAGATGCTAAATATTTATCCACATCACGGGTTTGAAATATTGAGGTTGGTTGCCTACTTCTACGAGGGTTTAACACCTCAAGGTAGAGAAGTAGTGGAGATGATGTGTAATGGTGAATTTTGGGACAAAAATCCTGACGATGCACTAGATTACCTAGAACACATAGCAGGAATGCACAATAATGGGACACAATTCGCACTTATGAGTCATCTGTAAAACCACAGCCATATGGTAGACGTATGTTTAACATTAGGGAAGATCATGACATTTTCTGCTAAATATGCATCTTTAGCTAAAAGATTCGAGGCGTTAGAAATGAGAAAAAAGTGATCATGTCAAGTCAATTCAATAAGTCACCTATCAAATCTGTAATTCAAATAAACATGTCACACAAGTTTTCCCAACCTTGCCAGCCCTGCAATAATGTCTCCATGACCAAGTCAGATCCATAAACAACTTCAAGAGACCAAATCTAAACCCATCTCTCAAACCTACAATTCTGGTTGGAGAAACCATCCAAACTTAAATTGGAGGAATGATAACCAAGCACAACCGTCGCAACAACCTACTCAGGTACACCAGAATTTCTAAAATTCCCAGAGTTACGCATCATATGTCCCACCACCTAGGAAAACCCTTGAGGATACCTTACATGCATTCATTGAGAAACATGAAGCTATCAATAACCAAATTTTCAAACATTAATTGATCTGAAAGATACTTTCTCCAAAATCACATCTACACTGACCATTAATGAGAAAGAAAAGCTTCATGCCCAACCATAGTCCAATTCCAAGATTCATCAAAACCCTCACGATGGTAGTTCTGGTAGTCAACACATAGACTAAGTCAAATCTTTTATTACTCTTCGCAGTGGAAAGGTCATCCACAGACATATTCTTGAACCTCGCGAAGCTGACAATAAATCAGATTTAGATGGTAAGGAATGGGTTGATGAACCATTACCCGTCGTAGATGATAATAATTTTTCTCATGCACCTCTATTTTCATATGCATTAAAAATAAAGAAATTGAACCATTCTCTAGAGATTTATGAAATATTCAAACAGGTAAAGGTCAATATTTCTTTGTTAGATATCATCCAACGGATACCATCTTATGCCAAGTTTTCGAAAGACTTGTGCACCGTTAAAAGAAAACAGCATGTAAGAAAGAAAGCTTTTTTAGTTAAACAGGTAAGTTCCATTCTCTCAACTAATAATGCATTAAAATACAAGGATCCTAGCTGTCCAACTATTTGTTGTATTATTATAAATCAAAAAAAATTGAACATGTGTTGCTTGATCTTTGAGCCAGTGTCAATTTGCTTCCATTTTCGGTTTACCAACAACTTAATATTGGTGAGCTAAAACAAATCTCAACTATTTTTTTACTTGCCGATAGATTAGTCAATGTACCGAAAGAAATTATGGAAGACATGTTATATAAGTTGAAAAATTCATATATCATGTGGATTGTATTGTCTTGGAAACACAATATGTAGCAGACAGTTATAAGCCGATTCTTGTAATACTTGGTCGCGCATTTTTAGCAATAACTAATGCTTTAATTAATTACAGGAATGGAATCATGAATTTATCTTTTGGTAATATGACGTTGGAGCTTAATACTTTTAACATATGCAAACAATCATATGATGATGACAGTGAAAATGAAAGCATGGAACTAATTGACCCAATTTTAGAGGAGCATATTCATGGGAGTTTACCTGATCCCATGGAAATTTTTACTACTAATTTTATTGAATCAAGTACGTTATTAAATTTGGATACTCCTAATGATTTTTTACTTGATTCTATGCAGGTACAAAAAGACGATGGATATATATAAAATTTCGAAGAACTATGAGCACCAGAAGAAGAAAAACATGAAGAAGCATCCAAATTGAAGTTAAAGACTTTGCCAGAAAGACTTAAGTATGTATTTATTGGAGATAAACAAACTGATCATGTGGTAATTTCTTCTTCTCTCACATGTTAAATGTGTTTAAGGAACATAAACTGGCAATTGGATGGATTTTAAAAGACATAAAAGGCATTAATCCATTGATATGCACACACAGAATATATTTAGAAGATAATACTAGGACATATCGTCAACCCCAAAGAAGATTAAACCCCCATATGAAAGAAGTGGTAAAAACAGAAGTCCTTAAACTTCTTGATGTAGGTATTATCTACCCTATCTCCGATAGTAAGTGGGTAAGTCCTACACAAGTTGTACCTAAAAAGTCTGCGATAACTATCATAGAAAATGATAAAGGAGAATTAATTCCAACTCGCATCTCATCTAGTTGGCATATGTGCATTGATTATAGAAAACTAAATGACGTAACTAGAAAAATCATTTTCCTTTATCATTTCTTGACCAAATTTTGGAAAAGTAGCAGGACATCCATACTATTATTTTTTTATGGTTGCTCAGGTTATTATCAAATTCATATTGCTTTAGAAGACCAGGAAAAGACCACATTCACATGCCCCTTTGGAATATTTGCATTCAGAAAAATACATTTTGGACTTTGCAATGCACCAGCAACATTCCAACGATGCATGTTAAGCATATTTAGTGATATGGTTGAACACTATTTAGAGGTCTTTATAGATGATATTACTATTTTTGGGAATTCAATTGATAATTGCTTGAATAATTTGGAAAATATTTTGAAAAGATGTGAAGAAAAATGACTTCTGTTAAACTGAGAAAAATATCATTTAATGACTAATTCAGGAATCAATTTGGGTCACGTTGTGTCATCTAAAGGTATTGAGATTGACAAGGCAAAAATAGAGGTAATCTTTAAATTGCCATCACAAAAAACACTCAGGGAAATCCATTCTTTCTTAGAACATGAAGGATTTTATATGAGGTTCATAAAAAACTTTAATACTGAATTCAAACCTTTGTGTAACCTCCTATTAAAAGATGCAACATTTGAATGGACAGAAGAATGTCAAAAATCATTTGAAAAGATTATTAGTCTTTTGACTTTGGCCCCTATCATGCAATTCACTGAATGGTCTACCTTTTGAGCTAATATGTGATGTCAGTGATTATACAGTTAGCGCAGTGTTAGGACAGAGAAAGAAAGGTAAGCCGCATATAATATATTACACATGTATAACTTTAAATATTGCACAAATGAATTAAACTGCCACAGAGAACTATTTACTGTAATATTTGTATTAGATAAATTTCCATCATATTTAATTGGTTCTTCAACCGTTGTTTATTCTGATCATGTTGTTGTTAGATATTTGATGTCTAAACAAGATGTAAAGCTAAGATTACTACGATGGATTTTATTGCTTCAAGAATTCAATCTCATAATCAAGGATAAGAAATGAGCAGAGAATGTGGTTGCAGATCATTTATCGAGACTCACAAATGAGTCATCAATCGATCCAACTCCAATTAATAACTCTTTTCTTGATGAATTTTTATTTTTTGTAAATACAATGTCTTGATATGCTATTATTGTCAATTTTCTTACAACTAGAAAAATACCTCCAGATTAGAGCCAGCAAGATAAGAAGAAATTTTTTTACCGAAGTCAAAATATTCTATTGGGACGATCCATATCAGTTCAAGTATTATCCTGATCAAATTTTCTGACGATACATACCAGACAATGAGATAAGTGGTGTTATTTATTTGTCATTTATAAACATGTGGAGGCCATTTCTCATCCAAGAAAATCATTGTAAAAATCTTATAGTTTGGATTTTATTGGCCCACTATTTTTAAAGATACTCATGCCTTATGCAAAACTTGTGAGAATTGTCAAAAGTTAGGATCCATTTCAAAAAGAAACATGATATCTTTAAATCTCATCCTTATCATTGAAATCTTTGATTGTTGGGGAATAGATTTCATGGGTCAATTTCCACCGTCATTTCGATTATGTCTCAAAATGGGTTGATGCGATTCCTTGTCGAAACAGTGATCACAAAACTGTGATTAAATTTTTTAAAGAAAATATTTTAAGTCTGTTGGAGTTGGTGCTTGGAGTGTCAATCCAAATTATATAATTTATTACTTATTAATAAAATAACTACGTTTTCATTTCATACCTTATTAATGGTATTGTCATTATGCATATTAGATTGACGTCTAGATATGATAAGAATGACATCGACCTTATAATAGTCTTGTAGTAATACTGGACATTAGGTTTTCCGATATTGGGATAAATATTACTATTATAAATTATTCTTAAAGTAAATATTCATAGTCGTTGGTTTGGAATACGGTCGAATTTTTATAACTTAGAAGACTAGCACATGTCGTATATTGGAATTGGAGTTCCAATGATTTAACCCGATGTACCATGAGTTTTGGAAACTCGTATAGACATGTGAGTATTGGTTGGATCGAATACTGAATGACTCACAGGTGATTCCTAATAGTTGGAAGTACATACCACTATCAATAGAAATCTCATAGCATCTAGTAGTATATGTAATCATTTGACTATAGGATAGCATTGATTTTGTGTGAGATCCTCCACACTTTGATGCCATGTATGTCAGAAACCTTTCATGGTCTGGCCTCTAGATGTTTGTTGGGTATGGACTGATGCACTCAGTAATCAAGTGCAAGGCAAGATAGGATCTGTCGGCCCGTATGTGTACCATAAGAGGGTTTAGGTATCCATGTGAGTAAGGTCAAGATTCTTAAAGCTTTGGCCAAAGTCAATCACCTAGGGTGGATCGCATCAGTTATGAAAAATCATGGACATGTCGACATGAGATGTGCGCCTCGGAAACTTGACGGTGTATTCTATGTTTCCTAAGCACAACTCAGATAGCCTACAACGGATGGATTGTTAGATATATATGATGACTTTGACTTATATAGTTCAAAAAGGTCGTTCGTATTCCTCAGAAATTTGGAGGTGGTCGAATTGCGTATATATTAGCTAGGCTTATATGACGATCATGTCTGAACATAAAGAGTCTCAATATGAAGTGTACTCGTTGAGCACTTGGGTAGCCGATTAATTTTTATAAAAGATAATATTCGATATTATAATTATCAACTATGATAATCAAGTGTTATTGGATAGCATTGATTATTTACTTTGACCTAATTGGATTAATTCGATAATTACACAAGGGGTTAATAATGAGACATATAATGTTGATTGTTTACTTGCTAGGTAAGTTGATCTTCTCTAAACATTATATTTTTCATTAGTGAGACATATAGTGCTGAATTATGTATTAGATACATAATGTTGAAATTAGGCTAATTAATTGTGTTAAGATTTGGAAGTATAAACACAATATGCTTGTAATTGGGTCAAAATATTTATGTTAGACATAAACATAAAGTTAGAGTTTGGAACTCTAGATTAAAGCTTAGAGTTATGGCTATCATTGTATAATCATTTGACTACTTTTAGATGACATATAATTGTTCACGAGACATTTCTTATTGGGATTCTAATTTGATTTGTGTATTGGATACAAAAATTACGCAAGTGCGTATTTAGAATAAATTTATATTTTTGTAAAAAAAATTTATATTCTGAAAAACTTGATTTTTATTCTATAACATGTGTTGATGTTGGTTTTGATGTTAAAAATTAATTTTGGATATTTTTGAAGTGTTTAGGGAAGACTGGAAGAAATTACGATAAAAGACCCTAATTCTTTCAGCTTGAGCTGAATGAATTGATTTTAGAAAAAAAAAATAATCGTTGCACGTATAGTGTGCATACAGTGAGCTCGCGACAATTTTATTTTCGTTCGTTGGGGAGTTTTCGGACTCTGATTAAGTTCTGATTTTTTCCTATACACTCATAATGAAATATAGTATTTTATTAAATTATTTAAAATTACATCCATACTTGGAGAAAATCTTATGTGCAACAGTGGTACCACGTCATCCATGCAACAAGCCAATCATTCACTGCCACGCGTGCTAAAAAGTAAAAATCAACTAAAAATAGGTAAATAAACTCTACATGTCAGTGGATGATTGGCTTGTGGTACCACGTCACCCATACCACTGTTGCACCAAAGAATCTCTCACATACTTGATATCCAACGGTTAGATCCATTTTCGATGCGCGGGGAACTGATTCGACCCTAGGAGTTCCACAACTGCCCCAATAAAGTCGACTTAGAATTCTTCGGGCCATTATAAGTGATGGAGGTAAACACTTTTGTAACATGCCTTTTGAGTCCTTAATGAAAAAGTATGGAGTTACACAGAAAGTTTCCACCTCCTATCACCCTCAGACAAATGGTCAAGTTGAACTAGCAAATAGGGAAATCAAATAAATTTTGGAAAAAATGGTCAATTCAAATCATAAAAATTAGTCTCTTCGACTGACTGATGTACTTTGGGCATACCAAATAGTTTTCAAAATATCTTTGGGAATGTCTCCTTATCGTCTAGTTTATGGAAAACCTTGTCATTTACCTGTAGAAATTAAGTATAAGGCATATTGGGCTGTTAAAATATTCAATTCAAACCTTGAAAATGTTAGTCATGAATGTAAACTGCAATTAAATGAATTTGAAGAGTTAATGAATGATTCATATGAAATGTGAAAATTCTTAAAGCTAAAACTAAGGTCTTTCATGACAGTCGAATTTCACGAAAAATATTTGAAATTGGTCAAAAAGTTTTGCTTTATAATCTCATCTTCATTTATTTCCAAGAAAATTGAAATCCAAATGGAATGGTCCATTTATTGTGAAGCACGTTTATCCATATGGAGCTATTGACATTGAGAGTCCTAGGGATGGTGATGTATTTAAAGTGAATAGACAACGTTTGAAACCATTTTTGGAGTGTTCAAATTTTCAACAATCTATTTTCCTTTCAAACCCAATGTATTGTGATTGATTTTTTCTTTTCTTTTTCTTTTCTTTTGTATTTGTCTAATTCCAATTTATTATGAGTTTTGCAATATATTTTTTTTGTCTTTTCACTTTTTGTCAGAATCTTGCACCCTGGTTAAATAGTGGATAACGGTACTCCGTGACTTAAGTCGGTTTTTTCTGTTTCCTTAAATTACCGATACCCTATAATCAAGGCATAGAAAAAAAAACTCTTGCAAAACTCCACAAATATTTTCCTTCTCTTCCCCAAAATGCTCTTATGAAAATTTACAAAGCACACATCGAAAGAATAAGGCTCTGATGATCCATGATATTCCTAGCGATATTAGCAAGAGTTCGCTTGGTATGTGAGTCATGAGACTCTTTCATTTCTTACATGTCTGGTTTAGGGAAAAGTATCTATACTAAAAAATAAAGAGCTAAAAATTAGGTAATTATTATAAATGTGCACGCCGAACATGCAACACTTGTTGTTGTTCCTTAGGAATGGTGTATGATAATCACGAAGATAAAATCCAATTCATTAAAAATGGCTTGAGTAATGAGTCTTTAGATGATATATCACTGACTCTTGAGACGCATCCTAGTGGACATGTTCATCGAGTAATTCGCAATTTGCATACATAATTTTTAAAAGAAATACAACAATATAGTCTCAGGAATCTGATTTTAAAAGACCATATGTGCCAATTTATAAGAAAATTACATGGGAAGCCTATCCCCGCATAGAATGCGTTCAAACTATTTTTAGACGTAAAATCAGAAGAAGATGTGAGCCACAAGCACAACTACCAGTACATAATTTTCAATTTATTGTTTTGATTTTTTTCTTTAAATTACTGTTTTGACTTACTTTAATTTACTGTTTTGATTTCCTTTATTTTTGCCGACACTATCTAAACTTTTTTACTTTCACTATCTATTTTATTGTTCATAAGATAATTGTAATTTTGTAGGTATTAGCTCATTTATTACTCACCTTTTTCAGAATCTATAAATTCGTCATTTATCTCTTCAACACATCTAGATAAAAGAGATAGCAAAAAAAATGGAGAAAAGTTCAAGACGATGAGTTATTAATATATGCGTCTTTTGTGGAACTAGCTCTGAAACTAACCCAGAATTTATTGAGATTGCACAAGAATTTGGTAGAGTTATGGCAGAAAGAAACATGCACTTAGTATATGGCAGTGGCAATCTTGGATTGATAGGATGTGTTTCAAAGGCCGTGCAAGAAGCAGTGTTTAAAAAAACGATCGAGGCGCCGTATCGAGGTGACCGTCTAATGCGTTTTTTTCTGAAACGCCTGCCTCTTTGCGGGTAAGAGATTTTTTTTATTTTAAAATTTCTAAAATGAAACGACGACATTTTGGGCTTCCAAAACGTCATCGTTTCAATTGACAAAATTAAAAAAAAAATAAAAAACCAAATCAAGATTAGGGTTTCAAATCTGTAATCCTCTCCCTCGTCGTCTCTGCTACAATTTCTTTTGCGTCCGACGTCTCCAGAAGTGCAATCTCTCTCTCTCGGCGTCGTCTCTGCTGTAATCTCTCTCTTTCGGCATCGTCTCTGCTGTAATCTCTCTCTCGGAGTCGTCTTTGCTACAATCTCTCTCTCAGAGTTGTCTCTGCTGCAATCTCTCTCTCTCAGCGTCGACTGCTGCAATCGTTTTCCCTCTCGTCTCTGCTGCAATCTCTCTTGGCGACACGGTGTGCGGTAAGAATCGAGATAAAAAATATTGAGATTATCAATTTGTTAATTTGTTCTTAGCCACCAACAAACTTTAACTGAAAATAAGGTAAAAAAAATGTTAATATTATCATTTTTGTTAATTTGTTCTTAGCCACCAACAAAATGTAACTCAAAATAAGATAAAAAATGTTGAGATTATCATTTTTGTTAATTTCATTTATCTTAATTTGTTCGGCTGCTTTCAGTCTGAGATTATCAATTTGTTTGGCTAAAAAATGTTGACTTGTTTGGCTGAAAATATGTCATTTATCTTATGTCATTACCTGTGAATGCATTTGTTTCTTATGTCATGTGAATGCATTTATCTTAATTCTCTTATCGACATAATTTGAATGTAAGAATTGAATTAGATGTAAATTTTTTCAGTAAGATGTCAACTCGAACTAATCCGGCTTGGAAGTACGGGCATGAAGATACCGTTGATGATGAAAAATGGGGATATAAGTATATTGAATGCCATTTTTGCACTAGGACAATCAAAGGAGGTGTATACAGAATGAAAGAAAATCTTACGGGTATTAAGGGTAATGTCGCGTCATGTACGATGGTTCCTCTAGAAGTGCAATCCGAGATGAAAGAATATATGAAGAAAAAATAAAATACAAAAAAGGTTGCACAAATTTATCGAGAAGAACGGATTGATAAAGGTGAATCCCTACACCGCATGGACTTGTGTTTCTTATGCATTGAAAACAACCAAACCTCTAGTTTATGTGTTGAGGATGACAGATGGCAAAAAATTTCCTTGTATGTGATTTATATATGATGCTATGGATAGAGCAAAAGAGGAGATAGCAAAAAATTTGGGAAATAAGGCTGGTGCATACAAGGAGATTTGGAAAATAATTGATGATATGTGGGATTCTCAGTTGCACCGTCAATTGCATGCAGCTGCTTATTTTTTGAATCCTCATATCCAGTATGCAGACAATCCTCCTTCCAAGCATCCAGAGATTAGGCGTGGGTTTATTTTATACTTGGATAAACTCTTGCCCAATCTTGAAGATCAATATGCTGCAGATATACAATCAGATGCCTTTCTAAATAAGCAATGTTTATTTGGCATCAGTATTGTTAAACACACCGTCTTCAATCGTAGTTCTGGTATGTGAATTAACAGTTTTGTGTTATTATTAACTATAAGATATATATGAATTTTGAAAGTGTATATTCAATCTTATTGTAGCTGACTGGTGGAGAGCATACGACGGTGAAGCTCCTCAACTGCAATCTTTAGTAATAAAGATTTTAAGTCTAACATGTTCATCCTCGGGGTGTGAACACAATTGGAGTGCATTTAATATAGTATGATCTAATAATAACTTGTGTTTTGTGAATACTTAATTTATTCAACTTCTGATAATTTGAATAAAAATCTGTAGATTCATACAAATAAGAGAAATAGATTATCCACCGAGAAATTGAACTCATTAGTGTACATAAAGTACAATATGCGATTGAAGCAAAAATACATGGAAAAACATTCATTTCAATCGATTGAGGATTCTTTGATTGAGGATAAGTTACCTTCTGATGATGAGTGGGTGGTTGGAGAAAGCTTTGTGTAGAATACTTCCATTGAACAACTGAGTGGCGGTAGAGCACCTGCACAAAAAAGGAGCAGAGACCAAAGTAAGTTAATCTTGTACAAATACTGCAGTTTATATAATCAAATTAAAAAATAATACGATTTTATGTTATCTGTTAGGGAAAGGGAAAGCTCCACAATTAGTGGATGAAGACAATACAAGTGAAGGAGGTTCTTTGGATGATGACAGAGATTTTGACCCAACCTTCATGCTGGTAGACACTAATGATAGCTTACTTAGGGATTAGTTATCAATAATTTTTTGAACATACTATGAATTATGAAGAAAGTAATGTATTTTGAATTACTTATCAATAGTTTTTTTAACATACTATGAATTATGAAGAAATGAATGTATTTTGGATTATTTTTCCAATTTTCGGATCGAGGCGCCCGCCTCACCGCCTTGAGGAGGTCCGCCTCGCGCCTCAATGGCCGACCGCCTCGAGGCGCCGCCTCGTATTTTTAAATAATGGCAAGAAGGTGGCAGTCAAGTTTTGGGGACCATTTCAAAACCTTTGACAAATGAAAACCTCATCAGAAAATCGAATGGAGAAGAATGTATTGTATCAATTATTTCTGAAAGATTTACTGATATGATCAAAGACATTTTTATTACTTTACCAAGTGGGCTTGGCATGTTGGATGAAATATTCACAGTCACGTCATGGGTGAACTTGAACATTCACCAAAACCCCATTAGATTACTTAATGTTGATAGATTTTTTCGATTTTCTTTTTGTATTTCTTGAGGATGCCAAAAGAAATAGGTTTATTTCAAAATCGGTAAAATATATCTTCCTAACTGTAAAAAAAAAAGATGATGATTTAATTGATCAACTTTTAGCTTATAAATCAAAAATCGACCCAATTCTTTCCAAGTTGAACTAGTCTAGTAATGATCGTTGCAAGAAGCGTAAAGTGGACTTGAATCTTAATTTGTAATTTTTTTCCTTTTAAATAGTCGTAAATTCAATTGTCAGTTCGACACTAACTAGGTAATGTCTTCTAAACTCTACTTCTTCTTTTTCAGACAATAGGGACAATGTCTCAAATTGGTTGGGGGAGAGGATAGTTGATTAGATAATTTTCATTTATATGTTTCAATGCTGTATTTCTCGTTCAAAAAAAATTATGTTGTTTTTTGCTTTGTTGTTATTTTATATGTAAAAAAAATAAACATTTTGTGTTGATTTTCTTTTGTGTATTTCAAAAAAAAATACACACAAACTAATCAATTTTTGACTAATCAAGTGGAATTGTTGTTGGGATGTGGCTGTTTAAGGAGTTTTTGCTTCTAAGACGCATCTCAAAAGAATTCGCAACAAGTTATTTTTGTTCATTTCTTTTTGAATCATTTAAATTTGTGAATTCTCCATAATATTGATTAAATTTGATCTTCATATGCTCATCTGACAGGTATTATCAACATACACGGTATCATATAAACATGAGTTATAAGTGAAAATTTTGTAATATCCAGTTCTATAGTTTGTTGGAGGTAGCACCTAAAGGCAGCGGAATTAGTATTTTTTATTCAAAAAAATCTAACCATGCTCTTACTTAGTAACTGGACATCTTACCTCAGCAAGCAGTGTTTGTTCCCGTAAAATATTAGAGCTTGAGTTACTTTTAAAAAATGTGTGAATAAGTTCGATTTCGTAGCCTCTTTAACTCGAGCAATTAAGTCTGTATCAGTGTTTTAACACTTAGTGTCCTAAGACCAATTGGTCTGTGAGTCACTGGCCGAAAGCTCGTTACATGGGTTAAAGAGAAAGCTTAAGGAAATCACACACTTTTTCTTTTAAATATTTGAAATCCGAGCAATTAAGTCTGTATGAGTGTCTTAACACCTAGTGATTTTATGTGAACTCTAATGTATATGGAAAAATGTGAACTCTAAAATGTGAACTCTAATATAATTTTAGGATAAAAATATTACTCTATTTTCAACAAGACCTGTGAATATTGTGGGCACAATGAATTGATTGATAACTTGTTTTATGTGTATATGAAAGAAAGGTAAAAAAATGCAGGAGAAATTACTTGTTTGATCATTTAGAAATAAAGAAAATAATTATTAATTTGGATAAGAATTTATCTTTTTAAAATTTTTCGATTATACCACTATGGACTAGTAATAAGCTGGTATGGGTGTGATCAATACTAAAAAATGCACATTTATTAAAGGAAAAATCAATCATTTTACACTTGTAATTTCATTAATCCACTTAATTTAGCATATTAATTAAATTTATGTTTTATATATTTTTTTATTGTGATTTTTATCTTTTATGTAGGTGAAATAATATTTTGGATGCATATATAGAAAAATGGACTTGACATTTGGATTTTGGAAGCCAAAAACTTGAAAGGGCGTACAAATTCAGAAATTCCAACCCTGAGCGATTTTCGTCTTTTGGCCATAATTTTTTATTCTGATATCTGATTGAAGTGATTCTAGTTCCAAATAAAAGAAGACTCAAAGATATACAATTTTGTTGTTCACAAGAGTTTCTAATTCTGAAGTTTTCAAGATCGTAATTGATGAAAAATCCAAAGTGTATTATATGTAATTATTAAAGTTTCAAAAAAAATAAAAAAAATAAAAAAAATGAAATAATCGAACAGAAAGTGAAAGATTGTAAATTTGGCAAAATTTTGGACAATTATCAAATGAAAACAAATAGCCTTTGAAAAATCTTATTAAATGTTAAAATGTCTTTTGAAAATTTGCCAAATTTGTAAAAGAAATTTACAAAACCATAATTGAGGTGTAGAGCATCTCACCTATAAATAGAGATGCTCAACACCTCATTTTCTTCAGCTTCCTTCACACGATTCTCACTGAGATTTTGTGAAGGGATCCAGCTTTTGTATGTTTTATTTTTGTAAGCTTTTTCTTGAAATTTCTTTTTTTTAGTAATAAAATTATGTGTATTTTTATTCAAATTATGAGTAGCTAATATCTTTTTGTCGGGGTAAAGGGTGAAGCTTTTAATATGAAAATTTCGATTAATCTCACTTATATTATAATATATAAATTGTAATCTAATGATTAATATTTAATTCAATTCTGGATTAATCATTGAGAAACTTTGTTACCGCTTATATGGCTGGTTTTATTTATTTGGTATAATTGAGTACATAACTGGACTTGTTATAGATAAAGTTATTATCGTCTATATGGCTGGTTTTATTTGTTTTGGCATAAATAATTCATGAAATAAATTAATTGGGTAATAATGACAATTTATTTATTATAAAAAGTGAGATACTCAAAGTTGAAATATTAAAAATTGATTCTCTAATCCCAGCATTTTATTTTATTATTGCAGTTTTTTTTTAAATTTTCAATCCCTTCAACCAATTCAATCTTTTTATTTTTCACTCAAATTATTATTTTATTTTACTAAATCTATTTTTTGTGGATCGATCCCGATCTTACCAGATTATTTTCTTACTTCAACACTCTTATACTTGTGAGTAAAAGAACTAAACCTTCACATGAGGATCGATAGTAACATGAATCTTTATTTTACTAGCATTCCATTTTCGTTGCACTTTCACATCACTGTTGTTAACTCTGCATTCATGGTTAGAATTATACTCTCTCAAAATGAATCTAGAATTGGCATTTAATCTCTCACAATTCACAAACCATTAGTGGTAGCATCCTTACAGGTTTCCCTAAATCTTCTTGGCTCACTATACACTCTACGTATGTCAAAAAAACCCTTTCTAACCAAAACCTCATTCAATACATATTTGAAATGGTAGACATCATTGAAAACAACACCTAACTTAAGTCTATGTTTCCCATCTTTTCCCACTTTGTATTCATCAAAGGTGCTAACAACTTGGCTCACCTTATTGTCTACATCAGAGTCATCTTCATCACTATCATCATTACCATGAGGATCAATCAAGCCAATAAGTTGTTTGTTGCCTATGAATTTAAATACCAGCTCTAATGGCAGCATTTTACTTGACATTAGAAACAAACTCTAGGGTTTCATCCAACAGTCCAAAACACAGATTCATGGATGCAGCGATTATTAAACCCTATGATCTAGTTGCACTTCCACAACCCTCAACAGTCCAAGATACATATACATTTAACAGAACCCCAAACACAAATCAAGAATCGACATGTCTAGGGTTGGCAATCCAAAGAAATTTACATATTCTAGTAAAATAAAGAGAAAAAAACATTATATCATGCATAAAATTCATAGAAATTATAATGGTTAGACGAAACTTACTTCATGAACTGGAAACTCCAAACACAATGGTTAAGGTTCGCTTGTGTCCTTTACAAATATGAAGCTTTGTGATAGAATCAAGTGTAAAGATTAGAAGAACCCAGCGAAGACGATAAACCGAAGAAATCAGAGCCTTTGCGGTGTGTAAACATAGGCGGCGAAGAGGATTAAAGGAAATTGTTTTTCATGCACAAATTGTTGTTTGGCTTTTGTGAATAAATAAATAGAAGTTGGGACCAACTTGTACACTCCTCCATATTTCATTAAACACAGCATTAAAAGACCAACGAAATGATATAATTGCCCTCATCACACCAACGTTTCTGTCATTCTATTTAAAACGACGTAGTTTCCCCTCTACATAATTAAATTTCACAACCACCCTCTTGAAACCAAACAGTTAACTAACAATGTTATCAAAAAGTGGAAAACATAACAAATTTCAGAAAACGGATGAAAAGACGAACACTTTCAAATTTCTCGTGAAAAACAATACTTTCCCTATTTATCAGGGGAAAAAAAAGATATTTTCCCATAGATAGAACTTTACTAAATGAGAACCAATGTCCCTTCCGTATTATATCACTGAGCAAAAAATACGAGGCACAAAAAATTTTGTAGCCTTGAAGTAGAATCATTCAATCATGCGGGCATTATATTTGTATTTCTGAAAGTAGTCACTGATCATACGTACTAGTCTAAAGCTATTGTATTACTTACAAAGAAAGCAGCTGGTCCTATGAACCAGAAACTGAATGCGAAATTATGCATCATAAGCACAATGCCTACAAGAATACAAATTTGCAAAATAAAACTCTAATCAAAACGTATGCTACTTCAACATGATTTACACCTAAGATTTTAAGATAATGACATATAAAACTTGATTGGTACAGCGCTTGCACGCCACGCCTTGAAGTTGATGATCATTCTTTCGTAAAGCACCTGACTTTTCACACTGGACTTTTTGAAGAAAACTATAGAACCACATAACAGCATATACATAATCAACATGAGAGGATGACGGACAGACCATGATACATGACTTTCGAGTAGAGAGAAAAAGAATACACCAGAGCTGAATATTCCTATTCACTGCGAGGGCGAGAATAATATCCTCAACCCATTGGAAGTAACGAGTGAAGCGCTGTCACAGAGAGAAGTTTTCAATAATCACTCCAATCTTCATCATCATCTTCGTCACTTCCAGCAGTGGCCTACATCAGAATTCGAAACTTTTAATATGTCATGACAGTATGAAAAAATACACAGAAAGAGAGAGGAAACAGAGGAAGACCTGTCTAATAGCATTTGCTTTCTCCAATATGGCAGCAACTCTCAAATTAGTTTTAGGACCCTGAATGCTGGGTTTTGACACCACTGCAGGCTTCAAGTTAAAGGACTGCAAGGAGAGAACAGATAATGGCAGTTATTTTCATATAACTGCATCTTTTTATCGATTAAAAGAAGCTAGGTGAGGGGTGCTGTTTAATGACATTAGAGGTCAGGACTTACCTTTGTTCGTATTTGTTCTAGCAGTGAATTTCTTTCATCGACCTTTGGTTCACTTTGAGGCCGAGCCCTTTCATTTACCTTTCTCAACTGCATAAGATTGAGATGCTTAGAAAGCAATATTTCTCCAAGATAACTGAAATCTGAAATCGACACGTGAAAGTCATTATTACCTTGCTTTTGTCATGAGCAGCAACAGCATCAATGAGTGGACTCCGAGGACGGGGAAGCTTAACTATTGAACTTCCATTTACCTGTCCAACTTCAGAGGTGGCTAGTAGGGAAAATGGATTAGAGGGCCATGCTGATTCTCTCTCTGAACTCGGCAAACCATGCTGAGGTTTCTCTTCAATCTTTCTAGGTGGCAGTATAGATGTATCTGAAAGATGTCCATGTTCCTCTTCTGAATTTTCTGGAGCGTTTTGAAGTCCTGGCTCTGATGCTGATTGATTCTGAGGGTGGATTAGTTTCTCTAGTGAAGATACAGGGTCATATGTGGAAGCTGCATCTTCAACCTTTCTAGGTGGCAGCACAGACATATCAGAAGGATTTCCATGTTCCCCTTCAAAATTTTCAGAAGTGTGTTGAAGTCCTGGCTCAGATGATAATTGATTCAGAGGGCGGATTAGTTTCTCCAGTGAAGATACAGGATCATATTTAGAAGCTGTATCTAGAACCTTTCTAGGTGGCAGCACAGATGTATCAGAAGGATTTCCACGTTCCCCTTCTAAATTTTCTGAAGTGTGTTGAAGTCCTGGCTCAGATGCCGATTGATTCAAAGACTGGATTAGTTTCTCTGATGAATATACAGGGTCATATCTGGAAGCAGTATCTTCAACAGTTTGTAAAGATAAGAAAGGATTTGAGCTTGATCGAACCACTTCACGCTCTGAAGCAAGGAAACCATGTTCAGCCTTCTCATCCGGTAAAGTTGATAATGTTAAGAACAGATTCAGATATTGAGTTCCTTCTACACCGTGGCTATTTGTTTGACTATTTGCATCATTAGCCATAGATGGCAACTGCAAGGAAGACAAATTAGGCTGCATCAGGTAATCCACTTGTTCAGACACATGTTGTGACTTCTCAACCTCAACAGCACTACGAGGCAAAAATGGATTTGCAGGCTGCACAATGTCACTTTGTAGAGCTGGAAAAGCATATTGATCTTTCTCATGATCTCTAAATGGCAGAATTGACGGAAATGACTCCGGACCATGATCCATGAACTCTCTCTGTGGGACTAGCGGAGCATGTTGAATCTTCCCTAATCTCCACTGCATTGGCGGCAGAGGCAATGGTGGCATCTCCTCCATGGTGACTTGAGCTGCCTCAGGGAGAAGGCTAAAGCTAAGAAGGACAGAACACAATGAATCCATTTCTGTTTAATATTGTTAATATCCTGTCCAGTTGATTGTTGTAAATACCCAGACGGCATAGGTTTGCTTGGAAGGTGTTCTTGACAAGATTCAGAAACATCATTAGAGAGTCTCTCCTGATCTGTGTTATTCCAAGATTGTATCTGCTCAGATAGATGATTTGGTGAATTAGAACTTGCTTCTGCTTTCATACATTCCACATCAGCTGACCAGCTTGCAATTCCAGAGGCTGCTCTGAAAAAGTTCCTGGATATGGGAGGCGAACAGCAGGTGAAGACATGGCATCTTCTCCACCATCCATAAGATGATTCTGAGGGAGATATTTTGATTCCAGCTCTTGGTTGCTAAGTCCTGAAGATGTGGGTGGAATGGTGACACCACCTGCAGTAAAACTATTTTGGGTTACATCAGCTAAAGTGTTTTGAACACCATCAACTGTCTCTGAATTGGACTCATCACGAGAAATCAATTTGCACAAGGCAGAGTCGACATCTTTAGGAACAACTTCCATTTGAGTTATTTCATTTTCTGCCTCTGGTCCTGCAGGACATTCTAGGGAAACCAGCTCATTACATTCCAATCCATCCTTGAGGGGATCTTCAATACCAGAATTCACAGTATCATTAGACGGAGAACAGATTAATTCTTGTAGTGGGCAAACAACCTCAACATCATCATCAGCACTGACCTCAATAGGCACATCATCAGTGGCAGTAGAAGAGACAGCCATATTTTCTACTTGAACACTTTCAGCTACCACATCATCCAAGCCTGCATGATCCTCAAGTACTGAAAAATCAGTGTAATTAGATGGGAGTTCAAGAGGGACAGCCTCTCGATCAACTGCACCAACCTTGCAGGTGGATGCACCTCTTTTCTCACTGTCTGCAGTCCCAGAAGTATCTGCAATATTTGCTTCCTCAGAATAAAGAGCTATTTCTGCTGAATCAAGTTCAACTTGAGGTACATTATCCACAACATCTGATAGCTGCTGCTCTTTAAAGTTACAATTCTGTGAAGCATCCCCAATGGAAGTGGAATTTTCCTGGTAGACTTCAGTTTCGGGGGAAGCATCAACTTCAGAAACTAAATCATCAAGCTTCTCAACATCTGAATCTTCTACTTCTGACAAGACTAAGTAAGGGACCAGCTCTTCTTTAGGAAAAGTATTTGACCGAGAAGAACCAATCTTAATGTCTACCGTATTATCCGGATAACATTTTTCTGCAAAATCTATCTGAAGCACTTCATCAGGAGAATCATCATCGCTACTTTTCTTTTCAGGAGTCAGATCTGAATTGTTTGATAAATTCAAAGAAACATCAGAATAGACGCGAGGATCTCCACCATCCAACTTATCCACAGAATGGCTTTCGGAAGAAACTGCAAAAGAAGTACTATCACTTGTTTGTGAAGGCATGTCAGAGAAAACTGCCGAAGAATTAGCCAAAGTAGTCTCTCTTTCATCACTGTATAATAATGCAAAACCAGGTTTCATCGACTCAGAAGGTGTTTCATTTTCATCTGATCGCAATGAACTTGTTGCAGGGTCCAACAAAGGCAGAGGACGATTCGAGTCCACAAGAGAGGAATTACTGGATGCTTCTCCAAGACTAATAATATTATTTTCATCAATGCACATATCATTTGGCAACATTAGATCATGAGATTTGGTCCTTAGAACTGCCACATCTGCAGGAAGCTGGTTGGACGGCGTCTCTGGATTTTCGGGTATAAAAGCTTCAGAAATAGGGAACTCTTTAGCTGATCCTTCACCAGCGGGTGGTGTAATTTCAGCCAAATTTCTGAGAGTATCAGAATAAGAAAAGCTAGATCTTCCCTTCTTGAATGAACTGTTCCCATCTTCAGATGCAGAAAAGTTTTCAATTGATTGAGAATCTGAAGAATGAACTTCGAAATCTAGATGTTCCCCTTTCCTATCAGAATCCATCCCACGCTTTTCAATATTTGAGAAGCCAAGATCAGATTTAAGTCTATACTCATGGCCCGTTTCCATTTCTGTCTCCATGGTAGTAAGAGCATCCATGTAATTGTCAACCTCACTAATCATATCGTCAGAGTTGTCCCCATACACACTGCCCTCTGGTTTTTCTTCTCCAGCAACTGCTATTTCCTTTTCATTCACCATTTTATGATGAATGGAAGGAATTTCATCTCTTTCACCATCAGCACTTGGTTCCGGAAATTTCAAATTCTGTCTGTCAATGACCTCACCATACAACTCATTAATAGATGGTTTTAGAACTACTTCATGTGCATTAGGAGATGAACATGTGCTTTCCTTTACTTCAGATGTTTCTTTCACATGACTTACTGTAGTTATGTCGTATACTTCAAGCCCTGATTCACTAGAATTGTCTGATGTCAGTTTCAATGGCAATGGAGTAACAGAAATTTCCCAAGCCTCAGTGCGCTCTGGAGGAGTCTCCAAGAATTTTTCCATGTAACTTTTCCCAGATCTGGAGTCAAATGGCAATGCATTTAATTGCCTTTTCTTTAACTTCACCAGACGTGCAAGGTCACTACGGCCCTTCTCAACACTCTCCTCCAAAAACAATTGATGAAGTCTGCATCTGTAAAAGCAAATTGAGTCACTTAGGAACTTAAACAATCACAAAATAAAGCATAAGAATCGATTTAGAGGCCTCACTTGGCATGTGATGCCGGTACAAGTTCTGGGGGTCCATTCTTCCAACGTGATCCTTTCTTCTGCCAAAAATAAAAGATAAACTTAATCCTTAGTCATGTGAGAGCACAATTTTGTATACAAAAGGAGAAGCTACCATGACAGCCAAGAAAATAAATGAAAATCATAGTCATCAACTACAACATTTGGTGCATCATTTAAGTTCACTAGTAGGAACTCCTGTCCATAAAGAACCTATACCTGAAATATATTGATTGGCAGATAAATGTTTACATAACTATGGATTAAAAAACAAAAAACAGTACTACATGCCTGACCCAAAAAAAGGTGTCCACCATATTCTCTGCAATACCTTAACTTTTCGGAATTTCCTTTCTCTATGGACTTCTACATGTGGTTCAAAAGGTGCTGTTTCAACTTTAAAGAATGATGGATCAGTGTAACGCTTCAAACATGCCCCAGCGCCAGCAACATCAAATCTGATAGATTTCAAACAAAACATTACTGGTTTCAGCTTCTTAATCAATCCCTTTAATAAAATTACTTTTAGAATTGCTAAAATTTGACACAACTTAGGTAATCATACTTGTCAAGAAGAAATAACCGTGGTGGACCCCTGCATTCCTCATAAGAGTCCATTACACATCGAGGCAAGTCTCTACGAGTGATCAGATTCTGCTCTGTGCGTAGATTAGGATGCCAGTCAACACCTGAAACAAAATTACAAATTTTTATATATATTAACTTTTAGCGCACAGTTCACAATATAGTTCCTTAAGACACAATAACCCAATATGTCTTGGAAGAAAATAGTTATAAACTCAAGCATAATACAAAATTTATAAAGATCCTGGCCTTTCAGAATTTGAAAGCAGAGAAACATTAGAACTCATATTAAATTACTAGATAAGCTTGTGATGTAGGAAAGGAGATCCATTTTAAATTACCCAAATACATCATAAAATTTTATACTCCACACAAGAACAATCAAATAAATAAGCAATAGCAAGCATACTTCATAATTATAGAACAAGGAGACAAAATATACTCTAAAAGACTGACAAGAGCAGAGAATAACCTGACCTGCATTGGAATAGAATGTCGTATGATTAGTTTGGGACAAAAATGCCTTTTCAATTGAAGGAACCTCCGCCTCAAGTTGCTGCACACGAACCATTAGACTGTGGCCTCTTGCAGCAGTCGCCATTACTTCTTCATGCAAGTCATGGAATATCTCAGAAGCAAACCTATAACCACACAGTACACACAGACAAAAATAAATAAATGAAACAAATAAATTATCACATTTCTCATGTTAGCCATCCTAAACAATTAAAGATAATGAAAATTCACAATTAACAGTCTATTATTAGAATGAAACACTATTGAGCCACAATTTTATAATTCTTTCATTAAATTCAACTGTCATTTAGCCCCTCGCTTGTCCAAAATAGCCTCTAAATTTTACCGAAAAAAAATCGGATTGGAAAAAAAAAAAAATATCAGCAGTCAAAGAATACCATGTTGATGGTGTATGTCGACAAGTACATTAAACAGTGCGGCCAGGGGCAAAGATGGAATTTCCCCTTTTCCAAAAGGGACGGATGTTCAGAAAAGTATTAGCCACTCCTCGGCCCGGCGGAGAGTCCGGACACAATCTCCCGGATTTGGAAGTCAGATCAGGTCATCCAGCCCCTGGAACAGAGTGATAAGTTCGGGTAGCTCGGGCCAGGGCAGAAGTGATTTTGGGAAGCTCGGCAGGTTATTTGGTCGACCACTTGGCAACCGACAGAAACCTAGAATTTATGATTTTCCTTTACACGTGTCATCTTCCGGAAGCACCGTCCAGGCTGTCACCATTATTGTTGCGTGTGGCAGAGGAGAAAACAGAGTTGATGTGACAGAACCGTCAGGCTGCAGGCTTACTTTCGGCAAGATCAGGCCTAGGGCAGAGAACCCGTCAAATCGGTCAGGCAGCACATGGGAAGCATTGCAAGTGGGAAGAACAGTATCATGTTTTGGGGAGTATATAAAGGGGAGGGTAGTCTCATGTTTAGAGGCCTGGCTCCGAATAACAGCTTGTAACAATAGCAAAATAGCAATTGTAAAATCTTTCAACTGCTCGGCCATACGCCGACCTTATTCAAAACAGGTCGGCCGAGTCGGTTCTTGGCAATAAAACAACCTCCACCGTTTTGTGCCCGTGGACATAGGTTGGATTCAATTCGCCGAACCACGTTAATACTCCTTGTCAATCTGTGTGTTTTTCCGCCTTCCACTAAGTTTGCTTTTGGTCTCCCATAACCAAACAAATTCACTATTGAGGGAGGATTGTCCCGGGAGCGGTATTCCCTTGTCACCCCTGAGACGAAAATCAGCCGTCAACAGCTGGCGCCGTCTGTGGGGATTCGACAAAAAGCGACTTCCGTAGTAAGACAATGGTGGGAGGTAGAGACCGTAGATTGGTGAATAGTTCAACAGCAGAATGGATAGAGGGGGGAAGGAACGGGAAGAAGCATAGCAAAATCGGAAAAAGAAAAGATCTGTATGGAAAATAGGCTGTCGGAAACAAAAGCCTTTCCTTGATGAGTTGTGAAATGGAATGTAAAAAGGTTAGCCAACGGCCATCCACACAGGTTGAGTTATGGAATGGAATGTAATGTTGTGGATGGGTTACGTCTGTTGGCAGCGGCTGACCGAGTTCCTCTATGGGAAGGTACTACGCCTGCTAAGCTACCAATCTTCGGTTTCGCAGATTACCTATACTGAAAGATCGGTCGGGTAGCTAGTCAGCCGAAGGCTAGGAAGGATGCCCATCAGGCCAGTCTTCAATTAGTGCAGTGGTCTTCCCTGAACGAGAAGAAAAGCGGTAAAAAAGTCGCGGGAGAACCACAAGGAGCAAGGACTGAAGGCCTCGACTAGGTTCCCAGATTTTATCGGGATATGCAAGATCCTGGGAAAATTCATTATTGAAGGATGCTTATGGAGAGCTCGGCGCAGGGGAATCTTGTCAGCATGGTCGAGAAGCAAGAGCGGACCAGACGGATATGCAAAGGCACTGATGCAAAAAACAACTTGCCGGTGAAGTGGTGAAGTTTACAGGTACGGCATACGCATCGGGAGTTCTCGGAGCTCGGATTGGAGGATATGGTCGGACCACGAAACAAGAAGCAGAAGAAAGCATTGTAAAAGCCTCTCTTAAAATGTCTCGCAAAGAGTTGTAAGAAGGGCAGGAGATCCTTTGAATATGAATAAAACTCTCATTTTTTTTTTAAGAAACTTGTATATCTTACTTGTTTGTTAAAAGAATGCGAAAGTTGTTTTCAATATTCCGGGGACATACTCGATGCGAAGGGAATTGTGGTCAGGAAGGGCAACAAACTCGTGGCACGCCAAACACTGGTGTCATTATCAAACCCCGGGTGGAAGTGCGTTGACCTAGCTCCTTTCATTTTTAGTGGATCCAGATCGCTTCAAGGGATGAAGTGCATGAGGGAGCGTGCAAACCCCTCGTGGCAGTATCAGACTCCCGAGGCCGGAGCGTAACTACCCCATGACTTGCATTTTTGAGGGACACCTCGGGATGACGACCGCGGGGAGAGAGTTTCCCCTGTGAAGCAATTTGTCTAACCGAGTCAGCAGCAACACCTCGGGATGACGATCGCGGCGAGGGAGTTTCCCCATGAAACAATCTGTCTAAACGAGTCGGCAGTATCACCTCGGGATGACGACCCGGGGGAAGGACTTCCCCCGTGAAGCAATCTGTCTAACCGAGTCGGCAGTATCACCCCGGGATGACGACCGCGGGGAGGGAGTTCCCCCGTGAAGCAATCTGTCTAACCGAGTCGGTAGTATCACCCCAGGATGACGACCGCGAGGAGGGAGTTTCCCCCGTGAAGCAATTTGTCTAACCGAGTCGACTATCACCCGGGATGACAACCACGGGGAGGGAGTTTCCCCCGTGAAGCAATCTGTCTAACCGAGTCGGCAGCAGCACCTCGGGATGACGACCGCGGGGAGTGAGTTTCCCCCGTGAAGCAATCTGTCTAACCGAGTCGGCAGTATCACCCCGGGATGACGATCGCGGGGATGGAGTTCCCCCGTGAAGCAATCTGTCTAACCGGTTCAGAGGAGGTTTACTGCGGGAAGTGTGTTCCCGTAGGTTTAGCTTGACCGATTGGATCAGAAGAAGCATGGCACGGGGAGGTTTCTGCCCTCGTGGCCTATGCAGGCTCCAGAGCCACCTGGCATGAGGAGGTTATTGCCCTTAGGGTCTCGGCCGTTCACCGATCCATATCTCGGCTTGCCGGCACACTGAATTGTACGGTTCAGAATTGTGTTTTGGAGATCTCGGGCAGGACGCTGTCTCGGGGCATCCGAGTTGTTATTTGCACTTGTGAAATGTTTTCATTTGGGGTACGTGCTAAGTCACCCCCGCCTTTTACCAACTTTACTTTGTTCTAATTTTTGTTTCTGTTTTTTTGCTGGTCTGGCAAGGGGACGCCCGCACCAGACTTAGCAGAGCCTCGAAGATTGATTTTCTTCCCTTCTGTGTAAGTCTTGGTTATTCAGCTCGGGGCTGGATTTAGTTCCGCCGAGGCCGCATGGTTATTCGGCTTGGGGCTGGATTTCTTTCCGCCGAGGCCGCATGGTTATTCGGCTCGGGGTTGGATTTCGTTCCGCCGAGGCCGCATGGTTATTCGGCTCGGGGCTGGATTCGTTCCGCCGAAACCTTGTTGTATCTTCAGTTCGGGGCTGGATTCGTTCCGCCGAGGCCACTTGATTATTCAGCTCGGGGTTGAGTTACATCCCACCGAGTCAGCTTCTTTGGTCTGGGGATGTAACATTCTCCCAGAGCCAAGTGTTTCTCTCACCTCGGGGTCGGGTTATGTCCCACCGAGTCAACTTCTTTGGTCTGAGGATGTAACATTCCCCCAGAGCCAAGTGTTTCTCTCACCTCGGGGTCGGGTTACGTCTCACCGAGTCAGCTTCTTTGGTCTGGGATGTAACATTCCCCCAGAGCCAAGTTTTTCTCTCTCCTCGGGGTCGGGTTACGTCCCACCGAATAGACCATCATCGGCTCAGGAACGGAGCGTTCCCCCCATGGCCGGATTCAAAATTGATCGAGCTAAGAACTTCTCCTCACATCCAGATTCGAAAGAGCAAGTTAGCAAGATAGATGAGGAAATCATGCAAAGTATGAAAGGCAGGAAACAGAACAGTCAGAGATAGGCAAGGAACAGAAGATTGCAGATATTATTGAAACACAAGTATATTGTTTATTACGAAGAGCCGCCTCGGGGTCACCCTCGTTCATCAGCCCGAACAAGGGCAATGGTTTCAACTCGATCAGTTTCAGAAGGAAGGATCTCTGGTATAGGCACGGCAAAAGGGATGTCAGTTTCGGTCTGAATGACAGTTGGAGCTTCGTCTTCTGTTTGGACGGCTACCTGACGGGTAAAATGGGAATCTGCTTCAAGTCGGAGATCACATGAAGATGGCAAGAGAACACCTGATTAAATAGCAAAGACAGTTTCTCCGTAGTTCTTGGAGCGACCACCGACCGAATGATCAGCACACCATCTTTTTTATAGTTCCCGGTATCAATTCGCTAATTCGTTGATACCGAGAACTAGGGGATGGACGTTGATGGTGTATGTCGACAAGTACATTAAACAGTGCGGCCAGGGGCAAAGATGGAATTTTCCCTTTTCCAAAATGGACGGATGTTCAGAAAAATATTAGCCACTCCTCGGCCCGGCGGAGAGTCCGGACACAATCTCCCAGATTTGGAAGTCAGATCAGGTCCATCCAGTCTCTGGACCAGAGTGATAAGTTCGGGTAGCTCGGGCTAGGGCAGAAGTGATTTTGGGAAGCCGGCAGGTTATTTGGCTGACCACTTGGCAACCGACAGAAACCTAGAATTTATGATTTTCCTTTACACGTGTCATCTTCCGGAAGCACCGTCCAGGCTGTCACCATTATTGTTGCGTGTGGCAGAGGAGAAAACAGAGTTGATGTGACAGAACCGTTAGGCTGCAGGCTTACTTTCGGCAAGGTCAGGCCTAGGGCAGAGAACCCGTCAAATCGGTCAGGCAGCACATAGGAAACATTGCAAGTGGGAAGAACAGTATCATATTTTGAGGAGTATATAAAGGGGAGGGTAGTCTCATGTTTAGAGGGATGGCTCCGAATAACAGCTTGTAACAATAGCAAAATAGCAATTGTAACCTCTTTCAACTGCTCGGCCATACGCCGACCTTATTCAAAACAAGTCGGCTGAGTCAGTTCTTGGCAATAAAACAATCTCCACCGTTTTGTGCCCGTGGACGTAGGTTGGATTCAATCCACCGAACCACGTTAATACTCTTTGTCAATCTGTGTATTTTTCCGCCTTCCACTAAGTTTGTTTTTGATCTCTCATAACCAAACAAATTCTCTATTGAGAGAGGATTGTCCCGAGCACGAACTTAATAGATAGCATAAGCAAAATAATTTATTCATCGAGCTAATCCAAAATCAGAATCTTCAACTCCAATTATTAGCTTCAAAACATGCATAATATTAGCAAAATTAGAAATAGAAAAGAAAATCACACTGCATTAACATTAAGCTTAAAACGCAGCCGAATTTGTAAATCAGAAGCTGAAACTCACTCGGCGAGGTCACCGAGCTGGCGCAAGACGCCGACGAGGCCAGCCATGGAGACTCCTTCAAGAAGCGCTTCAGGATCATCTCTTTCGGCAGCTTTGTACAGCTCCGGATCCGCCAAATTGTACTCATTTCTTATCTGGTACCTCGTCAACGGCATTCCTCTTCTTCTTTCAGCCACTCAAAATTCCTTTTTTACATTTGCTTTTACAATGAGAGCGAGAGAGTTAGCCGGCGATTTTATTGGGGTTTAGGATTGTGAATAAAACGAACTGCATATCACACAGAACGTCAAGAGAGACTTTTGGGAGTGAGAGGGTATTTATTATAGGGTCATGCTAACTAGTGAACTAAGGGTATTCATTAAAAAAAAAAGTAAAAAATTGTCAAAACATTAATTATTTTTTCATTTTTCCTATAAAAATTTTCCTAAAATAGATCATTAACAAGTGTCTTAAGGACACTCATTAGCGTTTCCCTTTATTATATAATGAGGATTATTTTTTAGAGAATAAAATTAATTCTATTATTATAATAATTGAAAAAAAAAAGGTTCATTGTATTTGGTTGTGCCGTTTCATCGGAGCGCATCGTTACTATTTGCTAGTCGTATTGGATCTAGGGATGGCAGTGAGTAAGGTATTGTGCAGGTTTTCCATTACCAAATCTGCAATTTACCCAAGCTCGTGATGATTATTGAGCATGTGTCAGCTCTTATCATGGCTCATCGGAGCTTTAAGAATATCGAGTGACATATAGGTCAATTGGTCTGATGATATCATAAATGAGACTAAGAACTTTATAAGGACGTTTTTTTTTTTTTGATAAGGTAAGTAGATTAACCAAAGAAAACCACAACAAAAGCACATGGGCATATCCCATACAGTAGTGGCGTATCCATAAATTTCAGTCAGTGGGGGGTAAATTTTTTCTTACCAAAATAATATATAATGAATTCATACATATTTTTTGAAATTACAAGATGATCCCTATATTTTTGAAAATTATGAAATAGCTCATAGTTTCTAAAACCCAATATTTTCATAAGTATATTTTTATTCGTAATTTCTAAAAATATCAATTTACCCTAAAAATTTAAGTAAAATTTTATTTTTAAAATTATATATTTTAAGTTTATGTAGTATATTATCTACTAAATTTTCGCCACTTTATTATAGATTTAATCACTTTTTTAATTAGATTATTAAAAGTCTAGTGCTAAAACGCAACATGTGTGCTTTGAACAACTATAAATAAAAATATATACACAAAATAATTATATTAATATTAATATGTGAATATTTTATACAAAATAACTATACACGACATGGTTTAGTAAAAGAATCACTACAAATATATCAATAAATTATAATATCAATAACCAAACCTAAGTATAAACATAATTATTTTTATTTTTATTTTTATTTAAATGTAATGGAATTCCTATTCTTTTGCAAATGGAAAAACACATAAATGAGATTTAAAATGAAAAATAGTCAATTATCTATACATATACAAATTAAATATAATTAATTTAGATATGTTTAAGAAATAAGATTGATGAAAAGTGTATTGGAATTATTTTAACTAATTTGGGCTTGAGTCTACATATTATATTAAAAAATACAAGTCAAAAAATTAATAAATAATATATTTATGAGTGTTGTTTAATTATTTATATTTTCTAATAGATAATATTATTAAAAAAATTAGTGGGTCCAGTGGGGGCAACTGTCCCCACTAGGCCCAACGTGGCTCCGCCACTGCCAGAGAGAACAAGCGAAAGATGACAGACCCTCTAAGCTAAACAACTAGAGTCAAACTGGCAAACAGCAAAATAAACAACGTATCTCAGAAAATGTCATCGGACAAATGTCAAGAACGATGAAGTCATCTATTTTCATAAGATGATTTCACGTTCTTTAATAAACTAGCACGAGTCCCTACAATAAAAATAATATCTCTCTGAAGCACACTGGGGCCGAGGAGACTCACTATGAAGTCTAACATTCCTCTCTCTCCAAATAAAGTAGATAATAGCTGCAAAAAAGATCCGAACAATCAAGTGAAATAACAAACCCTTATAATACTGCTCCATCCAAGAGACTGTATGAGGCTAATCGCGAGAGATCAAAACAATACCACAATTTGCCAAGGTAGAAGATCAAACTTGACTATTTGCCACTCAATATTCCTAAAATTCCGATTAGTCATAGTAAGAGTCGGCACATGTCCAATAACTATCACGTGAATATGTGAGGCTTCTTACGGGAACAAAATTGTACGGGATCATTTGGAGAGTAGTCCTTAACGCCCTCCATCTAGATTTCAAAACAGATAAATAATCTCATATGAATTAGTGCAAAAAACACCTTCAAAACAAACCCAATTTATTTTTAAATGTTTTTAAAATATCGATTACCATAACACATCCGAAAATGGTTTAGAAATCTCAAACTCTCGACGGTTGATAATATACCAACATCATATTTAAGAACAAAAGTATTTATTTTTATTTATCCACTTTCCATTTTTTTTTTAAATAACTGTCTGTATGAAAGTGTTTATTTCTAAAAATCAGTCCGATTTGTAAATCATAACTTTATCGTCAGTGGTTAGAATTTTGATTTAGTGAAGATTAAATTTGATTTTTATAAAAAATAAAAGATTTTTATTATTTCAATGGTGATAAATCAAAATTATCTCATCAACTAATCAGATGTTTCATTAATTTTTATATATATATATAAACCTGTTGTTTGATTGAAAGTAGAGGTGGCCAAGTTTCCGGTTCCGATTCCGGTTCCGAAACCGAACCGGAACCTAACCGGTTCGGTTAGGGTTCCTCCCCTAGCCGAACCGGTTGGAACCGGTTTGAATTTATACAATAATATATTTTTTAAATTTTTTAGATAAGAATTTTATTTGTAATTTAATGTAATAATGTAATATAAGTGTGTTATATAAATTCAAATTCATAATTTTAAATTATATTGATTTATCAATCTCAATTTTTATTTTAAAAAAAGTAAAAAAAAAAATCGACTGGAACCGGAACCGAACGGTTCGGTTCCGGTTCGGAACCAAACCGAACCGTCGGTCCGGTCTAATTGAAAGCATTGATTGAACGTATAAGTTAGCTTATAAATATTACGCTGTTAATATAAATTAATTTATAAACTCATCAAATTCTATATCAAATATGATACATAATAATTAATAATTAAATTTACATGCTTAGGCGTGACTCTACAATTAACTCCAATAATAGTTGCTCGGATTCATATTACCAATTTTAGCATCACGAGACAAGAAACAAAAAAGTGGGCCCATGAGAAAAAGTGTTAATTCAATTGTTTCGTTTTTGTTTGATTATGTCATGTTCCGCATAATTTATTTATTTAATAATATATAATTTATAATATTATTATTTGTATATAATAAGGACTTAAACAGATGTTTTCTATATGCGTGCCTGGAATTTTTATTTTTTATTTTTCAACCGGAGCCCACGAATGTTAGGATATGGGCATCTAAAACAATCATAGATTTTATATGTCTTGTTTAAGTTCAAGTTGATTGATTTATTGGCGACATTTCTAAAAAAATATTAATTTACTGTGTAAAAAAAAGACAATTATAACATTTACAGGATAATAATATCAAAATAAGAATCGTCTTGAATTATTTTAAATTTTATAAAAATAAAAATATATATTATATTATATATTAATTTTTTTCAATTTGAAATTTATAATTTTAAATCAAATTCAAAAATCAGGATTGAGCTGCCTGCTCATAAAAATCAAGCGAACCAAACAGATTTTATCAAACGACGGATGAAATGACGTAACTTGTGATGATCTAAAGGCTGTGCTTTTCCTAGAGCAGTGAATCAGACAAATCTAGGAATCTTTTTTATTGCTTTTGTGCTCGTGGTTTAAATTATACGTTATCTATATGCTTTATTGCTTCATTTTCAACTCAAGTGAACTTATTTTTGCAAGTGACTTTTTAGACTTATTGGATGCAACATTAATTATATTGTATGAGCCAATTTTGGCGATCCCCAAAATTTAGTCCCACGATAGTTGTTTTTTTTTCCTATCCATTTTTTTTAGAAAATAAATTCTTTGAAATATGTAATTAAGGATGACAATTTAATTGGATATCCAATATATTTGATCATAATTGATTAAAAACAATTATCCAATATCTAAAATTTAATAAATAGTAGATAAATTTCGGATATGAAATTAGGTATCCAAAATTGATATTGGTCAATATGGATTTTAATAGTTTAGATATCGAATATTAAATATCAATTCAAAAATAAATATAATATAATAATATTAATTATAAAATCAAAATTAAATTTTAAATAAGTAATTTATTAATTTTTTGAATTTTATCGTATTTCTTTTATTTATTTTTTTGAATTTTTGGTTATTTCGATCGGTTTTGGATATGGATAGATATCTGATATTGGATTTATTTTCGTTAATGGTCAGAAATCCGACCATTATCATTCCTATATGTAATACAACATACATTGATTCCCAATTTTTTTAAAAAAATAAATCATGTACCCATAAAGGGATGGCAATGGTTAGTTATCCGACAATTTTGAATATATTCAAAACTAAAATTGAAACCAAATCCAATATATGATACCTATCCATAATGCAAAAAAAATTACGCAGTTGGTATCAATATCCGAAGCCGATCGAAATTTTGAATATCTAAAACTGACCGAAATAACCAAAAAATGAAAAACTGCAAAGAAATTTGATTAATATTATTATATGTTTTATTTATTTTTTATCGGATATTGGATATCCAAATATTAAAATCCATAATCGACCAATATCTATTTTATATACCTAATTTCATATCCAAAACCTATTCATTATCAATTAAACTTTATCTATCGTATATTTTTCAGTCGATTATGGTCGGATATCTAATATAGCTATATTTTTCCAAAATATTATTTTTTTTATTTGCTTTTAATTTTCTATTATTTTGTTCGGTTTGAGATATAGATACCGACCGTGAAATATTTTTCAATTATGCATAAATATCAGATATTGGATATGATTTTGATATTGGATATGTCCAAAATGGTAAGATATCTAACCATTGTCATGCCTATGTGTAATACAACATACATTGATTCCCAATTTTTTTAAAAAAATAAATCATGTACCCATATAAAGATGACAATGGTCGAATATCCTACCATTTTGAACAAATCTGGAACCAAAACCGAAAACAAATTCGATATATGATACCTATGTTGGGGCAGTTATGGAACCCCTAGGGTCGGATCAGTGTCCCGGGGCAGCGGAAATAGGTCTAACCCATGGATATCAAGTGTGAGTGTAATTTTAAATCATTTAATGAAATATTGTATTCCATTACCAGTATATAGGAAAAAATCGGGACTGAATAGAAATCCGTAAGCTCCAGAATGAGAGAAAATAAAATTATCGCGTGAGCGCACAACATCTATTTTTTTTTTTTGGATTTCAATTCATTTCAAAAGCTCAACTCTCTGGAAAATTTCCAGAGAGCTGATGCTATCAGGGACTATTACCTTAATAGCTTCCGGTCTTCCCTAAACACTTCAAAAATACCCAAAATTTATTTTTAATTTCAAAACCAATATTAACACATGTTATAGAATAAAAATCAAGTTTTTCAAAATATCAAATATTTTTTACAAAAATATAAATTTATTCTAAAAACGCATTTGCGTAAATTTTGAATCCATTACACAAACCAAATTAGAATCCCAATAAGAAATATGTCGTGAATAATTCTAGGTCAGCCAAAGGTAGTCAAGTGATTCTAGAATGGTAGCCATAACTATAAGCTTTAATCTAGAGTTCCAAACTCTAATTAATTGTTTCATGTCCAACATGAACATTTTGACCTAATTACAAGCATATTGTGTTTATACTTCCAAAGCATTCCAACACAATTTATTAGCCATATATCAACATTAAGCTGTGTGATCATTCATCTAATACATAAATAAACATAACTTTGGAGAAGATCAAACATTACCAGTAAGCTTGATGCAAGATTCAATCCACTTCTCCTTTGTTGAAATCGTCAGAGAACCTCTAAGGTTTGCAAGCTCGACTTCAAGATCCAATCTCGATTTCCAACGCAAGCAAACTGCACTTCAAGATCTAATCTTGATTTCTCCTTAATGAAATGTTTTAGAGACCTCACAAGCTTCTCTAAACACTTCTCTAACTTAGGTTAATTTCTCTAAGAATTTGCTTGTATTTTTTACTTGTAATTAAAACCTTCATAAAGCTTGCTATTTATAGCAAAACTTAGGCTATTTTTAATTAATAAAAATTGTAATAAACTTTTAAATGAGCTTAATCTAATTTATCCAAATATGTATAATTAGGTGTGACTAATATCCATTGTCTCCCACTTTAATTTAATCCAATTAAATCAAGCAAAGGATTACGAAACGTATTAGTTCAATGTTTGCTACTTTGATTTAATCCAATTAAATCAAGTCAAAATCACATATTATTACATACTTACAATTACCATAATATCCTCAAATAGTAGAGATAATTATGATTTTACAATTAAGCCCTTGTGTAATTATTGAATTAATCCAATTAGGTCAAAGTAAATAATCAATGTTATCTAATAACACTTGATTATCTTAGTTGATAATTATAATATCAAATATTATCTTTTATAAAATATAATCGGCTACCCAAGTGCTCAACGAGTACACTTCATATTGGGACTCTCTAAGTTCAAACACGCTCGTCATATAATCCTAGCTAATATGTATGTAATTCAGCCACCTCCGAATTCGTGAAGAACACGAACGACCTTTCTGAACTATACAAGTCGAGGTCATCATATATGTTTAACAATCCCTCCGTCGTAGGCTATCCGAGTTGTGCTTAGGGAATATAGAATATACCATCAAGTTTTCAAGGCGAACATCTCATGTCGACATGTCCACGATTCTTCATAACGGATGCGATCCACTCTAGGTAATCAGCTTTGGCCAAAGTCTTTAAGAATCGTGACTTAACTCACATGGATACCTAAACCTCTTATGGTACACATATGGGCCGATGGATCATATCTTGCTTCGCACTTGATTACTGAGTGAATCAGTCCATACCCAAAGAACATCTAGAGGCCAGACCATGAAAGGTTTCTGACATACATGGCATCAAAGTGTGGAGGATCTCACACAAAATCAATGTTATCATATAGTCAAAGGATTACATATGCTATTCGACTCGAGGAGATTCCTATTGGCGGTGGTGCGTACTTCCAACTATTATGAATCACATATGAGTCATTCAGTATTCGCTTCAACGAATACCCACATGTCTATACGAGTTTCCAAAACTCATAGTACATCAAGTTAAACCATTGGAACTCTAATTCCAATATACGACATGTGCTAGTCTTCTAGGTTATAGGAATTCGACCGTATTTCAAAACTAACAACTAGGAATATTTATTTTAAGAATAACTTACACCCAGTGTCAAAACTATTCTAAGGTCGATGTCATTTTTAGCATATCTATACATCAATCTAATATGCATAATGAAAATATCATTAATGATGTATGAAATGAAAAATATAGTTATTTTATTAATAAATAATAAAATATACAAATCGGATTAGCACTATGTAGACGCTGATTTTCGCTCGAGGTTTACAATCGAGAATTCGTAGATGGGCACTGGCGATCCTGCAAAACAAAGAGGTAGGGTGAGCGTGGAGGGTCTACCCACCAGTGTGGTGGATACCGTAGGCACTCCGACGCCCAAGTCAGTGATGAAAATGAGTTGTAAAATGTCGTAGAAGGAGGAGCAAGGTCAGATGTTACCTTAATCTCTGTAGGCTGCCGTGAGGGCGGTAGTTTTGAGGTGAGGTGATGAGAGCTATGGAGGGAGTATACTAAGATAATGAGTAGAATGGCTTGCAGTTCCCCCTTCTCCTCATGGAGCCTCGTTTCCTATATATACATGCTCCAGTAACGTATGCCTTTATTGCCCTTTGATTGCTCGTCCGTTGGGTCATGGTAACAGTCGACTTCATGAGGACCTATTACTGCATTGTAGGTTGGAACAAATGAGTTATGAATGGTATTTATGAGCCTGGGCATTACGTGGACTGGCTTAGGGTGAGCCCCGATTATGCTTTGAGCATGTTTTACTTCACTGGCATCGGTCTAGTGAATCTCTGGACCTCTATATACTTCAATCATTGGGGCTTCTTTTTGAGGTAGAAACTTGGGCATGGGTCTTATGTTTGGGGAGTCTGGGGTGCGTTCAGTATTGGATCTGAAGCTAAAGGGCGAAATTGCCCTTGGACCAGATTTGGCCCGTACAGTTTGTCTCATACTCTCTGAGTCAATGAGTCATTGGCTTGGAGAGTACTTGACGCGTGTGTCGCTTGGGACGAGGCCATAGTATGTAGGTGTACTCGAGCGTTGATGCTGCCTATTGATTGAACCAAACGAATAAGAGTCATTGGGGAAATACCCAGTCGACCGAATCAGATGATGGTCGGGATAATGAGCTTGACTCTACCAAAGGCATTGAGGAAGTACCCAGTCGATCGAACCAGATAATGGTCGAGATAATGAACCTGACTCTACCAGAGCCATTGGGGAAGTACCTAATCGATTGAACCAGATGAAGGTCAGGATAAAAGTCATACAACATGTGTATTCCATGTCTACAACTTGACTCGACATGAGTCCATGGGAGATGTCCCCGGTCGACTGATCTAGATGAAGATGCAGGATATAATTCATACGACATGTGTAAACCATGTCTACAACTTGACTCGATATGAGTTTGTGGAGGATGTCCCCAGTCGACTGGACTTGATGAGGCCAGGACAATCTCCATACTACTGGTCAAGGACCATGAGAGTCTTCAAATTTTCCTAGACGAGGTGAAGGTCGTATGTTGACTCTATATGAGTCATGGGGGATGTCTCTAGTCGACTAAACTAGATGAAGGTCATGACAATCTCCATACTACTGGTTACCAGATGTGATTGAGGTCTAAGAAAATTTTCATTCTAATACTCACGAAGAAGGTACATCATAGTCTACACTCCACATGACCCGATGAAGGTCCAAGAAAGTCTACACATTCCACAAAACCTGAAGAAGGTACATGAGAGTCTACACACTCCATTATATCTGATGAAAGTACATGGGAATCTTCAAACTCCATTATACCTGATGAAGGTACATGGAAGAGTCTACACACTCTAGACATGATTCTCATTAGGGTCTTCATTCCTCATTCTAGAGGATCTAAACATGGGTCAACGAGGGTCTTTACTCTATTAGACCTAATGAAGGTCTACGAGGGTCTTTCTTTCTCATACTACAAGACCTGATAAAGATTGGTCGATTGGACCTTTCATGGAAAGTTTTCCATATACCATTGGTTGATGGCCATCCACCTTGTTGTTTGGGAATCAAATGAACAATATGTATTATCATCTCAGATATGTCGAGTGAGTCCTCGTGAGATGATACTATAAGTGCGCTTGAAATTTAAAGTTGTTTGGAATAAAGGAAGAATTCCATTTGACAATCATTGTGTTATGTCGAATAAGACCGTTGCATGGTTGGAGGGTGTGGTTTATTTGTGGTCACATGGCAAGTATGTGCATGGTGTGCGTATGGGCCAGTTTGGCGTGTGTGCTTGGCAGTTTGTCATATTATTCTTTACGCAGCTTTGGCGTTTGGCACATAGGTTGTTTCTTGATCAGCTAGGTGTTTTCTCTCCTTGCTGCTGATTTACGTGAAGCATTGAATGAAGGGACATGGGTTGACACATATATGGCACGGCACTGAGTGGTATAGCATGGCCATATGGGCTGATTCTTTTGATTTATCATTGAAGATTTCAAGAAGCTTGGTCACATACTACTTGACTGTCCTTTGCGAGACTACCTTATTGTATGTGGTTTTTTCAAGTGGGGCTCCATTTGCACTATAGGATGAGAGCTATTATTTAACTTGACTTGGCCTCACTTTATCTCCACTTTGTAGCCTGTGAGGTTCCCTTGTCGGATGAATTTTCTTTAATAGCCACGTGAAGCTTGATAGGTTCAGCATATCTTATAACCGGCCATTTCATAGCTGATGTGGGATTCTAATTAGTGGACTCGTCACTTGAGTTTTGGACGACACTCAATTGAGTCTTTGCTTGGGTTTGGTAGTCTCAGTTCGGATGATGGGTGTGAGTTGGGCCAATGGTTCCCTTCGGTTGTTGGCTCTTTGGGTGTTGATTTTTATTTACTTACTTGTAATGCTTTATACTTGGTTCGACAGATTGTCGCATGGATTGGCATGTTACAGCTTTCATTTGGCGAGGGGTGGAATCATATGAAATGACGTAAGGGATGAGGGAAGAGTTTTGTTACTTTAAAATTATGTTCCTCTTATGCTCTAATCGATGTGGGACTCTCAGCTTGCTGTTTTGGTTTATTAGGCTGATTAGGCCTATAGTTCTGCAGGCTCTGCATGCTGCGTCAAGTGGGCTGACTTTTTCTCGCAGGAAGTGTGTTTGGACTTTGATTGTATGGGTCTGATTGGAAATTGAGGTCTTTTTGTGGGCTATTAATCTTGTTTGAAGAACTTGATTTATGTGGCTAATGGGCTGACAGATCACGGGCTATTTTGAGCTTCCTTTTGACTGAAGTTCTTTTATTTTCCCCACATATTCTCTTATTTTCTCAGTAATTAAAGACACGGTCAGCTTCATTCATCATATAGTGGGCAATTCCCAAAAAAAACCCTAAAAACTAACAATATCCACACTTTTAAACTAAAACAAACACAAAATAAGCAGAATGCGCTACTTATATATACCTCTCCCTTCGAGTAAGATCCAAATTGACTGGAAAGTGGATTCTTAGTCTCAACAACCTGGATGATCGTATTCACCGTTCTCGAAAGATCCACGGTCCCGCGTCGAGCGTGATATTGACATAGTCAAAGCACTCGAGCTCTCGCAATCTATAAGTGGTGATACTCGCAGCCTGAATAATCTCTTGCATTGATGTCGCATTCCTAATCACTTCCAATTCGGCTTCGGTTAAGTAATCCTTCGTCTTCGTGTTCCCTTTCATGATAACGTCATGGACGCACAGAGGATCGGCGTGTTGGACAGTTATGACCCATAGCGTCACTGTTTGTAAAAGACATTGTGTCTTTGTACAAAATTAACTATGTAGTGATGAAATTGCCTTTTACCGTTTTGTAATTTATTTACTTTGATATATAAATGGTAAAAGTCCTTATGATTAGTTCCGGATTAAGATGATATGAGACAATATCAATCCATAAAGGTTTAATCATTAAATATCCCTAATCGTAGTGTTATCGAGATTGGATATCGATAATGCGGAATAGACTAGTATTGCACTTGTGCGCGTTGTGAGGGCATAACGGTATAGTTCTCATATATTTAAATATTGAATACTTATACTTGTACGATAGGAGGTTGTGTTTACCGATGGTATGGAAAACAGCTTCGCTCTGGATAGACCCCGCGGAATCCCATTGGTAGTATGTATATGTGTCTATGGGAGTCCGCTTCAGGGTAGGTGTATTTGGTCTTAACCTGAGACTTGCATCGCTAGTACTTACGATAATCGATACGCTTTAGTTTTGGTCATCCAGGACTTTAACAGGTTCTGTGTACGCCTCTTCTTGGTTTATTGAGAATCGTAGTGTATTGGATGTTGCAGTCTCTACCCGACACTTGGAGAGGGTTCATCATAAACTATAACTTGATGAACCAAGATGACACTCTTGGAGAGTTGTTGTCAATTCTCACGGAAGCTGAGAATGAGCATCTCAAGGCAATAAGCGTGAGGCGCACTTTCCTTCGACATCTCAGACACCGAAGGCTGGGCCCAAGGCGACTGGAGGTGTGACGAAGAAGAAGCATAAAAGAAAGGGCAAGGCTAAATTGTCAAAGGCTACTAGGAAACCTAAGGACAAATCTCAGGATGTATGCCTCCAGCGCGGCAAGCGGGGTCACCGGAAGCGTGACTGCCACGAGTGCAAGGCACTCCAGAATGAGATTAAAGCGGGCAAGACACCGGCTTCAGGTATGTTTGTTATTGAAATAAACATGACTACTTCTAGTTTTAAAAATTAGATTTTTGATTCTGGTTGTGGTACTCACATATATATTGATGTGCAGGATCTGCGGATTAGCAGGAGACCGGCCTCAGGGGAGATTGATCTACGCGTCTGAAATGGGGCACCAGTCGCCGTTTTGGCCATTGGCACTTTTGTTTTGGAATTGCCATCGGGGCATGTACTAGAACTTACAGATTATTATTATGTACCTAGTTTGACTAGGAATATTATTTCTGTATCTATGTTAACCCAATGTGGGTACACTTTTGTATTTAGAAACACCGGGTGTTTTATTTATAAAAATGATATAGAAATTTGCACTGCTATCGCAAATAATGGTCTTTATATTTTGAATATAAATCAATCTCAAACATATAATATAACAAACAAAAGGCTTAAAATGAGTAACAAAGATGAAACTTATATGTGACATTATCGTCTAGGACACATAAACAAGACTCGCATATCCACACTTTCGAAGAGTGGGTACTTGGACGGATTTGATCCAAATTCATATGACGTCTGCGAATCTTACTTATTAGGCAAAATGCCTAAATCACCTTTAGCGGTAAAGGTGAACGTGCCACCGAACTGTTAGCCCTCGTTCATAGTGACGTATGTGGGCCCATGTCTAGCCAGGCTAGAGGTGGATATGAATACTTTGTAACCTTTACGGATGATGCATCGCGTTATGGTTATGTGTATCTTATGAGACACAAGTCGGATACTTTTGAGAAATTCAAAAAGTTTCGACACGAAGTAGAAAAACAGTCCGGCAAAAGTATAAAGACATTACGGTCGGACCATGGTGGTGAATACTTAAGCAATGAGTTTCTAGATTACTTGAAAGAATATGGTATTCTTTCACAGTGGACTCCTCCAGGAACACCGCAATTAAACGGTGTGTCCGAACGGAGAAACCAAACTTTGTTGGACATGGTAAGGTCTATGATGAGTCGCACTGAGCTACCTATTTCCTTCTGGGGATATGCATTAAACGGTGCAATTCTTATTTTGAATAAGGTTCCGTCAAAGTCTGTTCAACAGACTCCGTATGAGATATGGACAGGAAAGAAACCAGATTTCCCATTCCTAAAGATTTGGGGTTGCTGGGCATACGTCAAACGTTTAGAAGGTACCAAACTTGAACCTAAATCGGATAAATGCCTATTCGTAGGATATCCTAGGGAAACCAAAGGATATTACTTCTATCATCCACGAGAGAACAAAGTATTTGTTACTCTACATGCGGTTTTCCTTGAGAAGGAATTCCTAAATGCAGTGGTTAGTGGGAAGAAAATAGAATTCGATGAAAATCAGAGTGATATTGTTCCTGGCATAGAATCCTCAACGGAATAAGAACAGTCCATCCGGGATGAGACTGTACCATAATCTTCTATTACACAAGGACCGCGTAGGTCGGAGAGAGTCAGGAATCAACCTGAGAGGTATGGGTTTCTGATCTCACCTCATGTAGATATTAATCTCATTGAGGATAACGAACCGGCTACGTATGAGAAAGCGATACAAGATATCGATTCCGCCTTATGGCAAGAAGCCATGAAGTCCGAAATGGATTCGATGTACACCAACCAAGTTTGGACACTGGTTGATGCACCAGAAAGCGTAAAACCTATTGGTTGCAAAAGAGTCTTCAAGAAGAAGACCGAGATAGATGGCAACGTACAAACGTACAAAGCTATGATTGTAGCGATGGGGTATCGTCAATGACATGGTGTCGATTATGATGAAACTTTCTCACCTATTGCCATGATTAAATCCATTCGGATAATGCTTGCTATTGCTGCATATTTCGATTATGAGATATGACAGATGGACGTTAAAACCGCTTTCCTTAACGGAAACCTTTTGGAGGATGTTTATATGTAACAGCCTGACGGTTTTATCGTGCCTAGACTTGCAAACAAGGTTTGTAAGTTAAATTGATCCATTTATGGATTGAAGCAAGCGTCACGGTCTTGGAATCAATGTTTTGATGAGATCATAAAAGAATATGATTTCATTCAAAACGAAGATGATCCTTGTGTATATAAGAAAGTTAATGGGAGAGCACTGACTTTTATTGTTCTTTATGTTGACGATGTATTGCTTATTGGCAATGACATTACCATGCTAACAAAATGTGAAAGCTTGGCTTTCATTGAAATTCTCCATGAAAGATCTGGGAGAAGCAGCCTTTATTCTGGGAATAAAGATCTACCGGGATAGATCTAGAAAGCTGCTTGAACTCTCCCAGAGTACGTACATTGACAAAGTATTGAAAAGATTCAACATGGATCAGTCCAATAGGGGACTGTTGCCAGTGTCACATGGCGTCTATCTATCTAAGGACATGTGTCCTAAAACTCAAGATGAGAGAGACAACATGAGTCGGATACCGTTCACCTCGGCAGTCGGATCGATCATGTATGCCATGATATATACACGACCTGATGTCTCCTATGTTTTGAGCATGTGTAGTCGCTATCAGGCCGATCCAGGTGAAGGTCACTGGATGGCGGTTAAGAATATCCTTCAGTGTATTAGACGAACTAAGGATGCTTTCTTAATCTATAGAGATGGAGAACTTGAGGTAACTGAGTATACCGATGTAAGTTTCCAAACCGAAAAAAACGACTGTAAGTCGCAATCACGGTGCATATTTTGTTTGAATAACGGAGAGCAGTAAGTTGGAAATCTTCCAAGCAAGAGACTGTTGCCGATTCAACAACAGAAGCGGAGTATATTGCTGCAGCTGAAGCAGCAAAAGAGGCAGTTTGGATCCGAAAATTCCTAATTGGATTCTAGATTAGTAGTTCGTTAGCAGCTAAGCCCATTCCATTATTGTGACAATAACGGGGCTATAACGCAGGCTAAGGAACCGCGTCTCATCAATGATCCAAGCATGTTCTTCAACGTTTCCATCTGATTCGTGAGATCATACATCGTGGCGATGTGAAGGTCGAGAAGGTTGCATCAGATGACAACATGGCAGATCCGCTGACGAAAGCTATTCCTCAGTAAAAGTTTGAGCAACATGTACATAGTTCATGTATTAGATGCTTGAGTGACTGGCTATAGGTCAAGTGGGAGATTGTTGGACAGTTATGACCCATAGCATCACTAAGTGTAAAAGACATTGTGTTTTTTGTACAAAATTAACTATGTAGTAATGAAATTGCCTTTTACCATTTTGTAATTTATTTACTTTGATATATAAATGGTAAAAGTCCTTATGATTAGTTCCGGATTGAGATGATATGAGACAGTATCAATCCATAAAGGTTTAATCATTAAATATCCTTAGTCGTAGTGTTATCGAGATTGGATATCGATGATGCGGAATAGACTAGTATTGCACATGTGCACGTTGTGAGGGCATAACTGCATAGTTCTCATATATTTAAGTATTGGATACTTATGCAAGTGCAATAGAAGGTTGTGTTTTACTGATGGTACGGAAAACAGCTTCGCTCTGAATAGACCCCGCGGAATCCCATTGGTAGTATGTATATGTGTCTATGGGAGTCTGCTTCAGGGTAGGTGTACTTGGTCTTAACCTGAGACTTGCATCACTGTTACTTGCGACAATAGATACGCTTTGGTTTTGGTCGTCCAGGGCTTTAACAGGTTCTGTGTACGCCTCTTCTGGGTTTATTGAGAATCGTAGTGTATTGGATGTGATGTCAAGACGGAAGTATCACTTCAGACATATGGAGATGATGATCACGCAGGGATTCAGAACTGGTTCTCTTTGTGTTGCAACCATCGGGATAATATGATAAGGTCATGATTATCCGATTCAAAGAGACTAGTTGCTTGATATCTTATATGTGCTTCATACGGGACAAACACTATTTCAGCCCCAGACCTTACACGTGAACATCCGATACTGGATCGCAATACACAATACTACGGTATACTACACCTGATATAGATCGTATATTCCATTAAGAATATTTCAGGAGAATTTGGTAGGCATGGCGCTTTGCTAGAAGTCAATATTGTCTCAAAAATCGGAAAAAATGTAGTACGAGGTACGTACGTATTCAGATAGTCCGACGACCGGATTTACTGCCAACATATCCAGGGATCTCTTAGGTCGCTTCCCGAGGATACACCGATGACGTATGATTAGAGCTTAATTAATCTGGGATTAATTGCGGAGAAACTTTATATTGGATAAAGTACTATTTGAAGAGAGAGAAAGATTAATTTGGAATTAATCGATAAAATAATATATTCGATATATTAAACGAAATTAGATTTCGACACAGAATTAAAATTATATTTTAATTCGGACAAACGAGTTAATTTAGAATTAATTAGTTAGCGACGTGAATAGTAATTTTGCTATGCATAATTATTTAATTAAATTCGATTTAATTACGTCGCTACGGAAGTTCGTTAATTTGGAATTAGCGAACCAGGGCCCGGGAGTGTTTGCGGGCCCACTCACATTTGGAATCGAGTGAGGCCCATATGTCACATCAACCATCACATCATTTGTCACTTTAAAGTAGCTTTTGGTGATGGGTTTTTGGTGGAGTTGGTGGAAGCTTGATATACACTCCAAAGTCAAGCCTTGATTGACTTTTACCAAACCAAATTTGGTATATCAAATATTTGATTTTTGAAATCATTTACACAATTCAATTCTCTCTCCCATTTTCGAAAATACAAAGCAATTTTCTCTCATTCACTTGTTCTTCTCTTAGCCGAATCTTGAAGAAGAAAGTGTAGAAATTTTGTTGCAAAAATTTCAAAGAGCTAGCACTCATCAAAGGAATCATACAAGGTGTTAGGGAAACCAACTTGAGAGCTTGGAATTAACACAACACTTGGACCTTGGAGGAATCATCTTGGCCGAACAAAGCAAAGAGTTCTTGGAGTTCATTTTACTTCTCAACACATCTCAAAACCGATCATTGTAAGTGTGTTTCCGCCACTTAGTTTGTTATTCATTCACATTTCTATGCTTATTTTGATCTTGGGAATAAACCTAGAAACCCAACACGGCACCGTTTCACATTCGCTTAAACAAATTCTCCATCTTTGTCCTGTCAACTCGAGATTGCCTTAGCGAATGGGCCGCTTCGGATTCTTCTTCAAGATCAACGCCATTATCTGAGCTTGGATGCGTTGACTCATCTGCCAGTTGTGTTCGTTGTGGACTGATGACTATGGGCCGGGTAGGCTGATTTTAAGGGTTGATGGCGTGGACTGTTGGTGGGAATGGAGTGGGCTGGTGTGTTTGGCGTGATTAGGCCATGAAGCATGAAGAATATTGTAGCATGCATCAGCTACCGTTTGGGCCTACGTTTGGGCTTATTGTTTTCATGTGATTATTGTACTTTTGGGCTGACGCTTGTGTGGCACACATGTTCTATTTTGAACATCCATGCATGGGCCATTTGTGGGCTTGTATGCTTCTTATTTGATGTGGGATGATATTTTGCATGAGAGGCTATGGTTTTTTTTTGTAGTGTGGCCGTGTGTGGTTAAGGGTGATCAATGGCGTGTGGCTGTCCATGCCAGCTGCTTGTTTGCAGGCTTTTGTTTTTGCATGGGTAGCATGGCTCCAAGTGTCACAGCTCCATAATTATGTGCCCCTTCAGCTTCCAAATAATAATTGTGGCTGATTAAATCTCTTCCACCACACGACGAGTTGAAACTACAATTCAACTACACATGCTTATTACATAACGTGGATTCTTCACTCCGGGTAGTATGTAAAATACATATGGGGGTTGGATTAAAGTTTTGGTAGTCATTGCCTCAAGTTCCTTCTTTAAGGTGTTGTGGTTTTAGTCTCTTGTCGAGTGGAGGAAGTCTGGTTTCTTGAGCACAAAAACTTATGGTTTTGTGATTTTTTTAAAGCTTGGATGTCCCATGTCTCAGCTGGATTATTATCGTGTAGGCTTATTGTGGCATGGGTAATGGGTTTGGTGATGGGCATTATCATAGAATGGGTTTGTGGGGCGGTCTGTATGTTGAGACAACATAGGTGTTCATGATAGGCTGTCTTCGAATGGTCCGCGCATGGTCATGGGCAGCACGTGGTGGGGAGATTTCTTCGAGTGGAGTATTCTCTTTAAAGTGAGTCTACTGCCTCACAATGTCAAATGAGACACTCACCACATAACGAATCTTCATAAGTGTTAATTAGAACATCCTTATTGAACAGAGTCTACATCCTACCAATGTCGAGTGCGATAGTAACTTGTTGTACCTTCATCTAGAGCATCTTTCTTAAGCCGAGACTATACTAAATTGTAGTGTCTAATGGGATACCCATGACAAGGCTCATACTATATCACCAATTATAAGTCTAATGCTTTATTAATGTCGACTGGGAGATTCTTAACAAGTGCAAGCCATACCTGGTAATGTTGACCGGGATGTCCTCGCCAATTATTTATTCGGATATTGTCGACTGGATCAATCTCCTTATGCCAAGTGCATCGCTTCATCATATGAGGTGAATGGTTCCATTGAAGGGACACGCCTTGTTCCTGATGTAGGTCCAGAAGACTATAGTCAAATAGAGTCTAAAATTGATGACAATCCATTAATATCTTTTGAAGGAGATGGGAATTCTCTTAACGTCGTCTAAAGAAGGTAACACTTCTTTCATATAGTCTGGAAGTGATGGCAATCCTCTTACGTAGTCTGAAGGGAATGACATTCCATCTATGCCATCTAGAGTAGATGGCAACCGCCCCAAGCAGTCTCAAATATATGTCAATTAAAGAGAATACTTCTTGGTTGATTGGGTATGCTGGGGATTATGAGGGTATTCTCATGTCGACTGGAGGAAATGTGCAGAAGGGTTCGAATAATGGTCTATATATGTCGATTGGAGCAAATGGACTTCCTATTAAGAATGGAATGAATGGGCCAGATGACAATCCTAATGTATGTAGTTGTTACTGGAGGATGGCTAATTAAGTGATCATGATATATGGTGTTTGCTCGTTGCGTGATGCCATACGAGCAGAGGTGTTTGGAAGGATTATAGATGGAGAGATATTTGTACGTTATGAATCGCTAGGGCCCCACGGTGGGCGCCAAACTGTAGACTCTGATTTTCGCTCGAGGTTTACAATCAAGAATTCATAGAGGGGCACTGGCGATCCTGCAAAACAAAGAGGTAGGGTGAGCGTGAAGGGTCTACCCACCGGTGTGGTGGATGCCGTAGGCACTCCGACGCCCAAGTCAGTGATGAAAATGAGTTACAAAATGTCGTAGAAAGATGAGCAAGGTCAGATGTTACCTTGATCCCTATGGGTTGCCGTGAGGGTGGTAGTTTTGAGGTGAGGTGCTGAGAGCTATGGATGGAGTATACTAAGATTATGAGTAGGAGGGCTTGAAGTTCCCCCTTCTCTCCATGGAGCCTCGTTTCCTATTTATACATTCTCCAGTAACGTGTGCATTTATTGCCCTTTGATTGATCATCCGTTAGGTCATGGTAACGGTTGACTTCATGAGGACCTATTACTGTGTTGTAGGTTGGAACGGATGGGTTACGAATGGTATTTATGAGCCTAGGCATTACGTGGACTGGCTTAGGGTGAGCCCCGATTATGCTTTGAGCACGTGGTACTTCACTGGGCTCGGGCTAGTGAATCTCTGGGCCTCTATATACTTCAATCCTTGGGGCTTCTTTTTGAGGTAGAAACTTGGGCATGAGTCTTATATTTGGGGAGTTTGGGGTGCGTTCAGTATTGGGCCTAAAGCTAAAGGATGAAATTGCCCTTGGACCAGATTTGGCCCGTACACACTCTAAGCACCAACTTCATCAAACTCCCACTTTCTTAGTGCCAATGTGGATGGTACCGTAGTCTCATCTCCTCCACATATTTATCGAATAACTTCGGAGGTAATGCCTTTGTAAGCGGGTCTGCTATGTTGTCTTGTACTTGAACTTTCAAGACCACTATGTTTATTCGTTCAATAATCTCTCTAATTACGCAGTATTTAATTTCCACATGTTTAGACTTGGAATACGCCCTCGGCTCCTTAGCCTGCGAGAAAGATCCGTTATTATCACAGTACAATGGGATCGAATCCGCAATAATAGGCATAACTCCAAGTTTCGTGATAAAATTTCTAATCTAAACAGCTTGTTTAGCTGCTTCTGAAGCTGTTATAAATTCCGCCTCAGCGGTAGAATCAACTGTTGAGCCTTGCTTTGAACAACGCCAACTAATTACACCACATTTAAGGGTAAATATGTATCCGGGTGTAGATTTTCTATTATCTGGATCTCTTCTTGGATGTCGGAGTCTGTATAACCCTTAGCTTGTAGCTCATCTTCTCCATATTTCAGAAACTTATCCTTGATGCCTTTAAGATACTTTAGGATATGTTTCACGGCTAACCAATGATCATTACCTGAATCAGATTGATATCTGCTGGTCACACTGACACTGAAACTGATATCAGGTCTAGTACATAACATAACATACATTATGCTTCCAATACAAGAAGCATATGAAAAGTTAGACATCCTAACTCTCTATTCCTCAGTTTGAGGTGTCATTTTCTTCGAAAGATGTATGTCGTATCAGAAAGGTACATTTGCTGCCTTGCAGTTGATAAAACTGTACATTTCTAACATGTTGTCTATATACATCGATTGTGACAACTATAAGCTTCATAACTCTATCTCGGTAGAGTCTTATACCTACTATATAGGAACCTTCACCCATATCTTTCATGGAGAAGTTCTTGCAAATGTAGGTTTTCACACTTTGCATCATCCTTATGTTATTTCCTATGATAAGGATGTCATCTACATACAAGATTAAGAAAACTATCATGCTCCCATTAACTTTCTTATAAACACATGATTTTTCCTCGTTTTTTATGAATACAGATATTCGGGATGCTTGTTTAAGTCCATAAATAGACTTTTGGAGCTTATAAACCAAGTTTGTAGTCTCAATGGATACGAAACCCTCTGGTTGTTCCATATAGATATCCTCTTTAAGGAATCCATTTAGGAAAGCAGTTTTCATATCCATCTGTCATATCTCATTTTCGTGATATGCAGCAACGACTAAAAGAATCCTAATGGATTTTAGCATGGCTACTAGTGAAAAAGTTTCCTCATAGTCAATCCCAGGACGTTGAGTGTAACCTTTTGCTACCAGTCGGGCCTTAAAGATTTCCACCTTTCCATCTGGCCCTCGCTTTCTTTTGTAAACCCATTTATAACCAATAGGTTTAACTCTTTCAGGAAGTTCAACTAAGTCCTAGACTTGATTGGCATGCATTGAATCCATTTCGGATTTCATGGCTGTTGGACAATTATGACCCGTAGCGTCACTATTTGTAAAAGACATTGTGGTTTTTGTACAAATTAACTATGTGACAATGGAAATTGCATTTTATCATTTTGTAATTTAATTACTTTAATATATGAATGATAAAAGTCCTTATGATTACTTCCAGATTATAAGATATGAGACAATATCAATCCACAAAGGTTTAATCATTAAATATCCATAGTCGTAGTATTATCAAAACTGGACATCGATAATGCAGAATAGACTAATATCGCACTTGTGCGTGTTATGGAAGGTTAACAGCATAATTCTCATATATTTAAGTATTAGATACTTATGCAAGTATTATAAGAGGTTGTGTTTACCGATGGCACGGAAACAGCTTCGCTCTGGATAGACCCCTCGAAATTTCATTGGTAATATGACTATGTGTCTATGGGAATCCGATTCAGGGTAGGTGTATTTGGTCTTAACCTGAGACTTGCATCGCTAGTACTTGCGACAATCAATACGCTTTGGTTTTGTTCGTCTGAAACTTTAACAGGTTCTGCGTACTCCTCTTCTGGGTTCATTGAGAATCATAGTGTATTGGGTGTGATGTCAAGACGAAAGTATCACTTCAGTCATATGGAGATGATGATCACACATGGATAAAGAACTGGTACTCTAATGTGTTGCAACCATCGGGATAACATGACAAGGTCATGATTATCTAATTAAAGAGACTAGTTGCTTGTGATCCGATATATCCTTCATACGGGGCATACACTATTCCAGTCCCAGGCTTTGCACTTGACATCCGATACTGGATCGAAATACGCAATACCACGTATACTACGTCTAACATAGATTATATATTCCTTTAAGAATATTTCTGGAGAATTGAGTAGACACAGCACTTTGCTAGAAGCCAACCATGTCTCGTAAATCGGTAAAAATATGGTACAAGATATGCACATGTTCGGATAGTTCGACAACCGGATTTACTGCCAACATATCCAGGGATCTCATGGGTCGCTTCCCGAAGATTCACCGATGACGTATGACTCGAACATAATTAATCTAGGATTAATTATAAGAGAGAGAAAATTAATCTAGGATTAATTGCGGAGAGATTTTATCTAAGATAAAATTCAAATAGAAGAGAGAGAATGATTAATTGGAATTAATCGATTAAATAATATATTCGATATTAGATTTCATAACGGAATTAAAATTGGATTTTAATTCGGGCGAACAAATTAATTTAGAATTAATTTGCGAGAGAGTTTAATAGTAATTTTGTTAGGCATAATTATTTAATTAAATTTGATTTAATACGTCGCAATGGAAAATTCGTTAATTCAGAATTAACGAACCCGAGCCCGGGATGTGTTTTCTAGCCCACTCGGATTTTGAATTCAAGTGGGGCCTATACAAGTCACATCACTTGTCACTTTAATTGCCTTTTTGGTGATGGAATTTGGTGAGTTGGTGATGACTTACTAAACACTCAAACTTGAAATGTGAATGACTTATTACCAAACATTTGGTATATCATTATTTGAATTTTGGAAATAAAATACAAGTCAACATTTCACTCTCATCTCTTCTCTCTCATTCATTCCCAACTCAATATTTTCTCTCCCAATTTGGCTTGGCCGAAACCTTCAAAGACAAGTGTAATTTTTCAAGTGCTAGCACACATCAAAGATTCATACAAAGGTGATAGAGAAACTTTCCATTTGAGCTTGGAATCAGAGATCAAAGCTTGGAGCTACTTCACAAGGAGCAAAAGCTTTGTTATCAACACATCCTATAACCGTTCTATGTAAGTATAATTTCGCTATACTTTCTTTTAGTATTCACACTTTTATCATGCTTGAAATGTTCTTAGGATGTTCTTAGAGACCAACAATGGTATCAGAGCCTTATTGAGCATGAAATTAAACTTAGGGTTTATACACATGAATTTGGGTATTTTTGATTTGAGCATGATTTGATCAAATTGTTTGTTTGAGTATGCTTACATAATGATAACTAAGTGTTATGCATGATCAATTCAATAAAAAATTAATTGGATTAATTTTCCCAAAATTCTTAGGCTTGGTCGAATGGTGATGAACCCTAAAGTCATGGTGATTTTGATTTTTGGATCATTGGATGTGTTTAAAATGATGGATATATTAGTTTGTGATTAATTGGATTGAAATCAAAATTGATATAGAAAAGTCCTCCATTGCCGTGACCAAAGAAGCATGAAAATGACTTGATTTTGTTTCAATAATATTGGACATGTATTGAAAATTATAATGCATGATTAATTAATTAAATTGATGTTTTGGAAATATTAATTTAAATAATTAATTAGTACAATACACTTTAATTAATTAAATTGTGAATTTTGTAATATTAGAATTTAATTAATCGGGCTTAATTTGGAATTGGGCTAAAATTATTGTATTTAGGCCTAATGGGCTTGGTTGGGCCAAGTTGGTTTAGGATAATTGGATTGGATCCAAATTGGGCCTAAACCATTCCATTAAGTCCAAATATAATAAATGGGCCTTTTATATTTAATTAGGCCTAATGGGCCAAAATTAATTTTGCGGCAAATGGTGATTCCTTATTGGGCTTTGGTTGCCAAAGTCTACACCTTAAGAAATTAATTGAAAGCCTATTGGACTTTAATTAAATTAACATTGGATGTTAATTGGGCTTTGAGACCCATTAAGATTAGATTTATAATCTAAGTCGTAAAGTCACATTAAAAGTGTAATTATTTAATTTGGAATTAAATAAAGAATTAGTATTGAATACAAATTAAATCGATTTAAAATTGTAGTTCGATATAATTCAAGAATACGGACTTGGAGTACTTTTCTTAAAACGAATTGGACTCGTGCAAATCAAATCGTTGTTTGAACATTGGATTATCACTTAATTCAAAGATTAATTAATTGGATTAGATTGATTGAATAACAAGCTTTGTGTGAATACATGGATGTGTTGTATGAATAATGTATATCGAATGGATATTAGAAGGGTGATGATAATTTTGGAAATTATTGTAATAAATTTAAAATTTATTAAATTGGACCTGCGTGTCCAGCTTTATCTCTCGATTCTTTGTAATTCTCTTCTCAACTAATTCCCCTCAATGTAAATGAGGTTTCTTTAATTGTATTATATAACTGGGTAGAAGTTAGAATAGTGCTAGCCGGGGAGAGGAAAATGAGTGATTTGTTCTGGGAACAATTTGTGAGATATCCATCCGCATATCATTATTAATTTATTTACTGCACCTTATTAAGAATGGATGCTTAAGGGTGTATGATGAGACCTAATCAAAGATAATTAATTGGTTGCCAATTACTCGAAAAACCCTCAACAAATATTAAGCGTTTTCCTTCCATTGAGTGATTCATTCTCAAGATCCAAGATTGGCACTGATTTGTTGGCCAAAGTCAAGACCTTTATCCATCGCGGATGTGTTTGAATCATGAAGACTTTGTTCCATATCGTATGTCTTGGCTAAGTTGTGATTTGTTGGCCAAAGTCAGGACCACTTCTTGTTCATCGATATCGATTACGAAGCTCTCCAAAGTCAATGAGTCCCACTTAATTGGAATCATTAAGCTTGTTGTGCCAAAGCCAAGTCTTAGTTGATTCTGAGGAAAATGTTAGGAAAATATATTGGATATATTGGCATATATATTATATATATATGTTTCGGACTTGGAGGTCCACCTACCGGATCTAGGAATTGGATGAGATCCAATTGACATTAGAGATCTACCTAGTTAAATATCATAAGTCAAGGTTATGTGTTATTTAACGAGATACTAGCCCACTAGAAAACTAGGTTTCCCGAGTACTCAACAGAGGGTTAGAGGCTCGCCGAAAAATATTGGGAGGCTAGTATTGAATTTGCAATTTCGTTCAAATACTCGGCATTACATGCTTTCAAATTATTTCTTCATTTTATATATATTTATTAGTTGGACTAATATTTTTGTTATTTTTCTTGTTACAGTTAGACTGTGCTCATACATCGTTAATTGAATAGTTTAACTATTGCAATTAAGATGACATGAAAGTTGAGTATTAGAGACATAATCATGGGCGAGAATGTCTTTAATGGCGCAAACTTTTCAGACTAGGATATGAATCTCAGGATTGTCCTGGGATCCGAGAAGTTGCTTTACACTATAGAGAAACGTCTTGGGCCTAAGCTCGGACCTGAGTTGATAGTTGAGCTTGAGCTTTGGAAGACTTATAACGATGAAAACTCGACTACTCAATCTGTTATGCTTGCTGCTATGACTCCATAATTCCGTCATCAGAACAGGGGATTGGATCCCTATGAAATGATGGCGAAGTTGCATGATCTTCATCGATCTAATCTTAGATCACAGAGATATGAGTTGTAGAAGAAGCTCTTTCGTGCTCATACGTTAGAAGGTACATCTGTCGAGTACCATGTGTCGCAGATGATTGCTGACATCGAACAGCTGGGACAACTAGGCATAGTCTTCAAGGCTGAGACTTCTATAAATTTGATTTTACAGTCTCTTCTTGACAGTTGGAGTGGATTTATCATGAACTACAATATGATGAACCAAGACAATACTCTTGGAGAGTTAATGTCTATACTGCGCGAAGTAGAGAAAGAGCTCCTAAAGGTCAAGAAGCGCGAGGCACACTTCGTTTCAACATCTCAGTCTTTGAGGGCTTGGTCTAAGGTGACTAGTGGTATAAAGAAGAAGAAGAAGAAGAAGAAGAAGAAGAAGAAGAAAGGTAAGACCAAATCGTCAAAACCTTCTGGGAAGGGTAATGACACATCCTAAGATGTATGTCTGCAGTGCGGCAAGTGGGGTGACTGGAAGCGTGACTGCCACGAGAACAAGGCACACATGAAGGAAATCAAAGCAGGCAAGACACCGGCTTCAGGTATATTTGTTATAGAAATAAACATGTCTACTTCTAGTTTTAAAATTGAATTTTTGATTCTGGTTATGGTACTCATATATGTACTGATGTGCAGGATCTGTAGATTAGCAGGACACTGGCCTCATGAGAGATTGATATACGTGTTGGAAATAGGACTCGAGTCGCCGTTTTAGCCGTTGGGACTTATGTTTTGGAACTGCCCTCAGTGTTGGTCTCCAAGATCATCCCAAGAACATTTAAAGCATGAAATAATGTGAATACAAAAGAAAAATATAGCGGAAATATACTTACAATGATCGGAAGAGAGGATGTGTTGATAACAAAATTTTTGCTCCCCAATAATTCTTGTAGTGTTCGGCCAAGGTGAGAAAGAAAGAGAGAATTTTTATTTTGGCTTGTTTTGTTTCTCAAACAATTGCTAAGTCAAATACAAAAGTTGTAAATGGTTTATTCAAAACCAAAACCAAAAAAGTGTTGAGAGCCAAAATTGCAATTAATGTTCTCAACCATCTCCATTACCAAAAATGACCTATGTCACATCACTCAAATTTGATGTGATTTCCATCACAAAAGGTAACTAATGATGTCACTTATGATGTGACTTGTGGGCCTCATTTTAATTAAAAATCTGAGGGGGCCCGCAAACACATCCTGGGCTCGGGTTCGTTAATTCCGAATAAATAAATTTTCCGTTGCGACTTAATTAAATCAAATTCAATTAAATAATTATGTCTAGCAAAATTACCGTTAAAGTCGCTCATGAATTAATTCTAAATTAATTCGTTCGCCCGAATTAAAATCTAATTTTAATTTCGCGTCAAAATCTAATTTTAAATTACTATATCGAATATTTTAATTTATCGATTAATTCCGAATTAATCGTTCTCTCTCTTCTAATTGAATTTTATCCCAGATAAATTCTCGCCGTAATTAATCCTAATTTAATTATGTTTGAGTCATACGTCATCGGTTAATCTTCAGGAAGCGACCCAGGAGAACCCTGGATATGTTAGCAGTAAATCCGGTCGTTGGACTATCCGAACACGTGAGTATCTCTTACCACATTCTTACCGATTTACGAGACATGGTTGTCTTCTAGCAAAGCGCCATGCCTACCCAATTCTCCATAAATATTCTTTAAGAAATATGTAATCTTTGTCATGTGCAGTATGCGTAGTATTGCATATTGTGATCCAGTGCCGAATGTCATATACAAGGCCTGGGGCTGGAATAGTGTCTGTCCCGTACGAAGTATATATCGGATCACAAGCAACTAGTATCTTTAATCGGATAATCATTACCTTGTCATATTATCCCGATGGTTGCAACCCATTAGAGAGCTAGTTCTGTATCCCTGTGTGATCATCATCTCCATATGACTGAAGTGATACTTCCGTCTTGACATCACACCCAATACACCACGATTCTCAATAAATCTAGAAGAGGCATACATAGAACCTGTTAAAGTCCTGGACGACCAAAACCAAAGCGTATTGATTGTCGCAAGTACTAGCAATGCAAGTCTCAGGTTAAGACCAAATACACCTACCCTGATGCGGATTCTCATAGACACATAGTCACACTACCAATGAGATTCTGAGGGGTTTATCCCGAGCGAAGCTGTTTCCGTACCATCGGTAAACACAACCTTCTATTACACCTGTATAAGTATCCAATACTTAAATATATGAGAACTATGCCGTTACGCTTCCATAACACGCACACGTGCAATACTAGTCTATTCTGCAATATCGATGTCCAGTCTCGATAATACTATGACTAGGGATATTTTATGATTAAACCTTTGTGGATTGATATTGTCTCTTATCTTATAATCCGGAACTAATCATAAGGACTTTTATCATTTATATATTCAAGTAATTAAATTACAAAATGATACAATGCAATTTCCATTGTCACATAGTTAATTTGTACAAAAACCATAATTTCTTTTACAAAAAGTGACACTATGGGTCATAATTGTCCAACACCCAGGGCATGTACATAACCTTTTAGACTGTTATTTTGTACCTAGTTTGACTAGGAATATTATTTCTGTATCTTTATTAGCCCAATGTGGGTATACTTTTGTATTTAGAAACACTGGTTGTTTTATGTATAAAAATGATACTGAGATTTGCAGTGCTGATGTAAATAATGGTCTATATATTTTGAATATAAATCAAACTCAAACATATAATGTAACAAACAAAAGGCTTAAACTAAGTTAGAAAGATGAAACTTATATGTGGCATTGTCGTCTGGGACACATTAACAAAACTCGCATATCCACACTTTTGAATAGTGGGTACTTGGACGGATTTGATCCAAATTCATATGACGTCTGCAAATCTTGTTTATTAGGCAAAATGCCTAAAACACCTTTTAGCGGAAAGGGTGCACGTGCCACCGAACTATTAGCCCTTGTTCATAGTGACGTTTGTGGGCCCATGTCTAGCCAAGCTAGAGGTGGATATGAATACTTCGTAACCTTTATGGATGATGCATCGCGTTATGGTTATGTGTATCTTATGAGACACAAGTCGGAAATCTTTGAGAAATTCAAAGAGTTTCGACACAAAGTAGAAAAATAGACCGGCAAAAGTATTAAGATATTACGGTCGGACCGTGGTGGCGAATACTTAAGTAATGAGGTTCTTGATTACTTGAAAGAATATGGTATTCTTTCACAGTGGACTCCTCTTGGAACACATCAATTAAACAGTGTGTTCGAACGGAGAAACCAAACTTTATTGGACATGGTAAGGTCAATGATGAGTCGCACAAAGCTACCTATTTCCTTATGGAGATATGCATTGAACAGTGCAATACTTATTTTGAATAAGGTTCCGTCAAAGTCTGTTCAACGGACTATGTATGACATATGAAAGGAAAGAAACTGGGTTTCTCATTCCTCGAGATTTGGGGTTGCTGGGCATACGTTAAACGTTTGGAAGGTATCAAACTAGAACTCAAATCGGATAAATGCCTATTTGTAGGATATCCTAGGGAAAGCAAAGGATATTACTTCTATCACCCACAAGAGAACAAAGTATTTGTTGCTCTACATGCGGTTTTCCTTGAGAATGAATTCCTAAATGCAGTGGTTAATGGGAGGAAAGTAGAACTCGATGAAAATCAGAGTGATACTTTTCCTAGCACAGAATCCTTAACGGAACATGAACAGTTCATCAGGGATGAAACTGTACCATAATCTTCAAAAACACAAGAACCACGTAGGTCGGAGAGAGTCAGAAAATAACCTGAGAGGTATGGGTTTCTGACCTCACCTCATGTAGATATCAATCTTATTGAGGATAACGAGCCGACTTTGTATGAGGAAGCGATACAAGATATAGACTCCTCTTTATGGCAAGAGGCCATGGAGTCCGAAATGGATTCCATGTACACCAACCAAGTTTGGACACTGGTTGATGCACTAGAAGGCGTAAAGCCTATTGGTTGCAAATGGGTCTTCAAGAAGAAGACTGACATGGATGGCAATGTACAAACGTGCAAAGCTAGGCTTGTAGCGAAAGGGTATCGTCAACGATATGGTGTCAATTACGACGAAACTTTTTCACATGTTGCCACGATAAAATCCATTCAGATAGTGTTTGCCTGCATATTTCGATTACGAGATATGGTAGATGGACGTCAAAATCGCTTTCCTTAACAGAAACCTTTTGGAGGATGTTTATATGTAATAACTTGATGGTTTTATCGTACCAAGACTTGTAAACAAGGTTTGTAAGTTAAATCGATCCATTTATGGATTAAAGCAAGCATCGCGTTCTTAGAACCAACGTTTTGATGAGATCATAAAAGAATATGATTTCATTCAAAACGAGGATGATCCTTGTGTATATAAGAAGGTTAGTGGGAGTGCACTGACATTCATTGTCTTTACGTTGATGATGTATTGCTTATTGGCAATGACATTCCCATGCTACAATCGGTGAAAGCTTAGCTTTCATTAAAATTCTCCATGAAGGATCTGGGAGAAGCAGCCTTAATTCTAGGAATAAAGATCTACCGGGATAGATCTAGAAAGCTGCTTGGACTCTTCCAAAGCATGTACATTGACAAAGTGTTGAAGAGATTCAACATGGATCAGTCCAAAAGGAGACTGTTGCCAGGGTCACATTGCGTCACTCTATCTAAGGAAATGTGTCCTAAAACTCAAGATGAGAGAGACAACATTAGTCGAATCTCATTCTCCTCGGCAGTCTGATCGATCATATATTCCATGATATGTTCGCGATTTGATGTCTCGTATGGTTTGAGCATGTGTAGTCGCTATCAGGCCGATCCAGGTGAAGGTCACTGGATGGCGGTTAAGAATATCTTTAAGTATCTTAGACGAACTAATGATGTTTTTTTAATATATGGAGATTGAGAACTTGAGGTAACTGGGTATACCGATGCAAGTTTCCAAACTGATAAAGACGACTATAAGTCACAATACGGGTACATATTTTTTCCAAACCGTAAATTCCTAATTCGATTAGGAGTAGTTCCGTTAGCAGCTGAGCCCGTTCCATTGTATTGTGACAAAAACGAGGCTATAGCGTAGGCTAAGGAACCGCGGTCTCATCAACGATCCAAGCATGTTCTTCGACGTTTCCATCTTATTCGTGAAATCATACATCGTGGCGATGTGAAGATCGAGAAGGTCGCATCAGAGAAATACATTGCAGATCCGCTGAAAAAAGCTATTCCTCAGTAAAAGTTTAAGCGACATGTACATAGTTCAGGTGTTAGATGCTTGAGTGACTGGCTATAGGCCAAGTGGGAGATTGTTGGATAATTATGACCAATAACGTCCTTATTTGTAAAAGACATTGTGGTTTTTGTACAAATTAGCTATGTGACAATGGAAATTACATTTTATCATTTTGAAATTTGATTATTTTAACATATGAATGATAAAAGTCCTTATGATTAGTTCCAGATTATAAGATATGAGACAATATCAATCCACAAAGGTTTAATCATTAAATATTCCTAGTCGTAGTATTATCAAGACTGGACATCAATAATGCAGAATAGACTAGTATCGCACTTGTGCGTGTTATGGAAGCGTAACGACATAGTTCTCATATATTTAAGTATTGGATACTCATGCAAGTGTGATAGGAGATTATGTTTACGGATGGTACGGAAACAGCTTCGCTCTGGATAGACCCCTCAGAATCCCATTGGTAGTATGACTGTGTGTCTATGGGAATCCGATTCAGGGTAGGTGTATTTGGTCTTAACATGAGACTTGCATCGCTAGTACTTGCGACAATCAATACGCTTTGGTTTTGGTCGTCCGGGACTTTAACAGGTTCTGCGTATGCCTCTTCTGGGTTCATTGAGAATCGTAGTGTATTGGGTATGATGTCAAGACGGAGTATCACTTCAGTCATATGGAGATGATGATCACACATGGATACATGACTGGTACTCTAATGTGTTGCAACCATCGGGATAATATGACAAGGTCATGATTATTCGATTAAAGAGACTAGTTGCTTGTGATCCGATATATGCTTCATACGAGGCAGACACTATTCCAGCCCCAAGCCTTGCATGTGACATCCGATACTGGATCGAAATACGCAATACCACGTATACTATGTCTGACATAGATTATATATTGCTTTAAGAATATTTCTGAAGAATTGGGTAGGCACGGAGCTTTGCTAGAAGCCAACCATGTCTCGTAAATCGGTAAAAGTATGGTACGAGATACGCACATGTTCGGATAGTCCGACAACCGGATTTACTGCCAACATATCCAGGGATCTCATGGGTCGCTTCCTGAAGATTCACCGATGACGTATGACTCGAACATAATTAATCTAGGATTAATTATAAGAGAGAGAATATTAATATAGGATTAATTACGGAGAGATTTTATCTGAGATAAAATTCAAATAGAAGAGAGAGAGCGATTAATTTGGAATTAATCGATTAAATAATATATTCGATATATTAAATGAAATTAGATTTCATAACATAATTAAAATTGGATTTTAATTCGGGTGAACGAATTAATTTAGAATTAATTTACGAGTGACTTTAATAGTAATTTTGCTATGCATAATTATTTAATTAAATTTGATTTAATTACGTCGCAACGAAAAATTCGTTAATTCATAATTAACGAACCCGAGCCCGGGATGCATTTGCGGGCCCACTCGAATTTTGAATTCAAGTGGGGCCCACACAAGTCACATCACTTGTCACTTTACTTGCCTTTTTGGTGATGGAATTTAGTGAGTTGGTGATGACTTACTAAACACTCAAACTTGAAAAGTGAATGATTTATTACCAAATTTTTGGTATATCATTATTTGAATTTTGGAAATAAAATACAAATCAACATTTCACTCTAATCTCTTCTCTCTCATTCACGCCCAACTCAACATTTTCTCTCCCAATTGGGCTTGGCCGAAACCTTCAAAGACAAGGTGAAAAATTGTTGTAATTTTTCAAGTGCTAGCACACATCAAAGATTCATACAAAGGTGATAGAGAAACTTCCCATTTGAGCTTGGAATCAAAGATCAAAGCTTTGAGCTACTTCATAAAGAGCTTTGCTATCAACACATTCTATAACCCAAATCGATATCCAATATTGCTTATTTATAAGTAGTCGAATCTATTTCCTCTAAGAGGTTAACATCAAGGCTCACATCAGATGTTAAAAATAGTCTCTCATGAGGCCTTGATATTCTATTCGACTTATGTAGAACATGTGTTGTAAATCTTTCATGTAATTGGATCTCTGGTTCCATCTCATGTTTCTTAATGTTGGAATCAAACTCATCAAGTTTAATCTCTCTACAATTCCCATTTTCTATAAAAAATTGCTTTTCAAGAAAAGTTATAAAGCGAATAATAAATACATTTCATTGCTCGAATTCGTGGAATTGATATCTCATGGAATTATCAGGATATCCAACGAACCTACATTTACGCCCTCTGGGTGCTAGTTTATCCCGCTGCGTAATTCTAACGTATGCAGGACAACCCCAAATCTTTAAATGCTTAAGATTTGGATTTCTACCGAACCATATCTGATAGGGGGTCGTAGAAACAACTTTCAATGGAACCCTATTAAGTATGTAGGCATCAGTTTGTAAAGCGTAACCCCAAAGGTTATAAGAAAGATCTATATAGCTCATTATGGATCATACTGTTAGATAATTATGACCCATAGCGTCACCATTTGTAAAAGACTTTGTAGTTTTTGTACAAATTAACTATGTGACAATAGAAATTGCTATTTTATCATGTAATAATTAGATTACTTGAATATATAAATGATAGAAGTCCTTATGATTAGTTCCAGATTATAAGATATGAGACAGTATCAATCCACTAAGGTTTAATCATTAAATATCCCTAGTCGTAGTATTATCGAGACTGGACATCGATAATGCGGAATAGACTAGTATTGCACTCGTGCACGTTGTGAAAGCATAACGACATAGTTCTCATATATTTAAGTATTGGATACTTATGCAAGTGTGATATCAGGTTGTGTTTACCGATGATACGGAACAGCTTCGCTCCGGATAGACCCCTCGAAATCCCATTGGTAGTATGACTTTGTGTCTATGGGAATTCGATTCAAGGTAGGTGTATTTGGTCTTAACCTGAGACTTGCATCGCTAATACTTGCGACAATCAATACGTTTTGGTTTTGGTCGTCCGTGACTTTAACAGGTCCTGTGTACGCCTTTTCTGGATTTATTGAGAATCGTAGAGTATTGGGTGTGATGTCAAGATGGAGTATCACTTCAGTTATATGGAGATGATGATCACGTAGGGATACAGAACTGGTACTCTAATGTGTTGCAACCATCGGGATAACATGACAAGGTCATGATTATCTAATTAAAGAAATTAGTTGCTTGTCATCCGATATATGCTTCGTACGGGACAGACACTACTCCAGCCACAGGCTTTGCATGTGACATCCGATACTGGATCGCTATACGCAATACTACGTATACTACGCCTGGAAAAAGATTATATATTCCATTAAGAATATTTCTGGAGAATTGGGTAGGCACAGTGCTTTGCTAGAAGCCAATCATGTCTTGTAAATCGATAGGCACGTAGTACGAGGACGTATTTAATCGGATAGTCCGATAATTGGACTTACTGCCAACATATCCAGGAGTCTCTTGGGTCGCTTCCCAAAGATTCACCGATGACAGTTGACTCGATTAGAAAATTAATATGGGATTAATTAAGAGAGAGAGAAATTAATCTGAGATTAATTGAGACATTATTTAATATGGGATTAAATAATGTTCGGAAGAGAGAGAACGCGATTAATTTGGAATTAATCGGTAAAATAAATTTAATAGTTAAATTTGATTTTTTCTATTTAATTTATTTATATGGGCTAAAATTAATATATCGGATATATTAATTGGAATTAGATTTCAATACGAAATTAAAGTCGGACTTTAATACGAGCAAATAGATTAATTTAGAATTAATTCGTAAACGGCATTCGTAATATATTTGCGAGGCGTCGTTATTTAATTAAATTAGATTTAATTATTTAGCGATGAAAATTTGTTTAGTCGGATTAAATGGATCCGAGCCGCGGCAAATATTCATAGAAACCATTTGAATTTTGAATTCAAATGGTGGGGCTCACTTTACATGTGTGAAGTGGTGGTTGGAATTTATGCCAAAACCACTTACTTTCCAACCACTTGGTTTTGGTGAAACCAAAATCCCAACCACTTGATTTTGGGTATAAGGGTAAAAACCCTTTAACAAAACCAAAATTCTTCTCTCTTCCAAAATAACAAAAGGCAAAACACAAAGAAAAACCCTAAGATGGGCGTGAATCCTCTTCCTCTCTTTCTTTGATTTTGTTGCAAGATCAAACTAGCTAGCACTTCAAGGAGTCTTCTAAGGTGATAGGGAAACTAACTCAAGGGTTGGAATCATCACTTTAAGCTTCAACATCACAACACAAATTTTTCATATTCATATCCGATCATTGTAAGTCTTTTCACACTTTTTAATGATCTTATTCACACATAATCTTGCTTAATAGATCATTGGCATGTTCTATGAACACTAACACGCACCATATCTAATAAAGTACGATTTCTTCGCTCAGACACTCAATTGTGTTGAGGTGTTCCTTGTGGGCTATATTGGGCGAGAATTCTATTCTCCCATAAATAATTTCTGAAATCTTCAATCATGTATTCACCGCCTCGATCTGATATAAGGGATTTGATGAATTTACTGGTTTGTTTTTCTACCTCGATTCGGAATATTTTGAACTTGTCAAATGTTTCCGACTTATGTTTCATCAAATTGACATATCCATATCTAGACTTTTCATATGTGAAAGTTACAAAGTATGTTGAACCATCATGAGCAGCATGATTTAATGGACCACACACATCACTGTGTATTAGCTCCAGTAAATCTCCAACACGGTGTCCAATACCTTGAAATGGGGCCATTGTCATCTTTCTTTGGATACATGACTCACAAATCGGATAAGGATCTAAAGTAAGATTTTCAATCAAACCATCCTTTACCAATTTGGATAGACATCTAATACCTATGTGGCCCAATCTCATATGCCATAATTCAGTATTATTTAATTCAGACTTCCTACTTGGATTTTTCTATATATTAAAGACATCATTACATGCTTCCAAAACATAGTGATCATTTGATAAAGAACATTCACATTTCAATAAATTATCTTTATCATATAAACATAAAGTCTCATCCTCAATGTTTATTTTATATCCCTCTTTATCTAATATTGGCAGTGATATTATTTGTTTGATAAGTGAGGGAACATAATAACAATCATGTAAATCTAATTTACATCCATTTGGGGGATCTAGAACAACAGTTCCTATGGCCTTGACATCCAATGTCTCGCCATTGCCAACTCTAAGATGGATCTCCTATTTATTCAAACTTCTTTTAATCCTTATTTCCTGCAGGGAATTACAAATATGAGTAGGACTATCAGTGTCTAACACCCATCCATTATTTGCATCTAAGGTTAATGAGATGTCAATAATTGGAAAAATACAAAGCGTACCTGAGTGTTCTGCTTTTCCTTTAAGCTCTGGAAAGTCCTGCTTCCAATGTCAGGACTTTTTATTTTGTAGACATTGATCACGAGCTACTTTCGGTTTTGCACATTTGCGCCTCTTGGAGTTTTTCTTTGATATATTCTTCTTCCCCATCTTTATTTTCTTTGACTTCTCACAGTCTTTGAAGAGCCAGCTCCACCATGGAGATACATTGTGGGGTTGCCTTTATTCAAATCTTGCTCCGCCATGCGTAGTGTCACGGTCTAGTTTCAGACTATGACGTGTAGTCGCTTTACAATGGAGCCCATGTTTCGGGACATCAGATAAAGTTCTTTCCTGGTCAAATGTATCTCTTATATAACCTTGTCCTAGAGATATTTCATTTGTGTGGCAATATTCGGAAGTTTGCCTTGAGATTTAGAAACGTGCTCGCTTGCCGCTAGAAGTTGGCTTAGTTGTGCAGCGTTGTGAAGGAGCCTATATTTTAGAATGCTGGATTGAGCTTGATCTAAGCACTAAGTAACTCATATGGGTAGATGTACTGGGAAGTTTTTGATCGTGGGGTCCCGTTCTGAAGTTTGGCGGGAGATTTTGAGATATGCTAGCTTTAGCTAGTCGTTAGCCTAATTTGGTGCACTGTGAAGGAGCTAGTGTCGAATCGAGTGGGAACAAGTTCCAAAGTGAATCTTATGGTCACTTGTACTGGGAAAATTTCAGCCCCAGAGTTGGAATTCGAGATTTGCCGGGAGATTTTGGTAGTGTTCCCACTTTTGGGTCTTTTCCGTAAAAGTGGGGGTGTTGCGGAAAACCATCAAGATGAGTTCATTTGGGGACGAGATTTTTACACAAAGTCACTTATATTGTGGCTTATTGAATGCCCGGAAGAGTTCTCAGAAACTCCTCTTAAGATATATTTTAGAGGGGGTTGTAACAACTCAAGCGCTAGGTGTGTATACTGGTGAGACATATGCAATGTCTCTAAAACCTCTTTAGGGGGGAAGCCTAGGTGAACCTTGGGTGTGGCCAAGGGGGCTTCGGTGGTCTTGGGGCTTTAGCCATGAACCCTCTCGCCCTTAGACAACGTGTGGACAATAGTGTATTGTCGAGATTGAGTTGGCAGGAAAATGCCATATTTTATATCCGGTTGTGCTATTTGAGTGCCGGGTCCTGGTGCAGTACGGGACCGCATGTGTATGATTCGAGATAGCTTGTGAGCTTTTGTAAATCAATAAATTATGGGCATGTAGCCTCCCAAAATCTGAATTTGGAGACAGAGGCTTTGTGTAAGGCTGACTTACACTGGACGTGATTGTGCTAAGTGCCGCACGAGCCCTTTTTCCGTTAAGAAAAAAGTCGGCCTGTGACACGTAGCATGTTATGAAGTTCTTCGTATGTGGCTTCATCGAATGCATATGGAAATTTAAAACAAAGCCAGCATAAGAACCAGGCAAAGAAGACAATCAAATTACGGCCTAGCCGTTCATCAAACACAGTGCTATGTCATTCCATGTATCGAATCTGATCTATCAAATTCAAAATATGAGTGCTGACAGCTCTTCTCTCATTAATTTTAGCACGAAATAACTCCTTAGACCTCGATAAAATTCCACCTCTTGATTTTCCTCGAACAACTCATTGATTTTTCGCATGATGCTTCAAGCATCCGGTATTCAATGTACTATCTCAGAAAATCTGGAACCATCGATCCCATGATATAGGATTTCACCTTCAGGTTATCATCCTTCTACCTATCAAAAGTTTCTCGCTTTTATGGAGTGGAGTCAGGATCGATATCAACATACAGTGGATTAATCGTGACATAAGTCAACTTTTCATACTCCATGACAATGTTCATGTTCATTTCCCATTCGAAATAGTTCTTGACTCTTTTTAGCTTATTGGAATCCAAAAGTTTCATCAATGGATTAGCGACAGCCATCTACAAGACAACGCCTTTGAGTAATAGTAGAATAATTTTCATTTCAAAAGTGATAACACTAATTGATTATGGAGTTTTAAATCTATTAGTGTCATCCCACTACTTTACGTAATTCTTTAATCTCCCTTAACGGAAAAATAGAAATTTGACTATCAAAATTTCATAGCGGGAAGTGGATCCCATGACATTTACTCCAACCTTACACTAATGATGATATTAGCCTTTGTAAACTCATTAGGTAGACCTTTAAGGTCAATCACTTCATGTGACTCCTGGTTTGGTCCAGAACCGTTTCTTATCCTCACACTAATGACGATATTAGATTAAGACGTGTTCTAGATGTATACTTGTCAATGTGCACTAAAGAGCTTCGTACGTACACCCTCACACTAATGACGATATTGGGTGACTACGTTAACTCATCACGCTACATCTAATGTTTTACCGAAGCGACCCAAGTTCTGAGCACTTATACCCACACACAAATGACGATAGTTGATATAAGTAGTAAGAACCCATTCATCTCCATATTGACAAGACGGATCATCCAATATGCTCCAACATTATTAATAATATTACTTCAAAGTATTCACCTAATCACGGTAACATGCAATATATATCCAATATGTATTATGCATAATTAAATTAAAAGTATTATGATATAGATTCAAAACATGTGTTGTGTGGTTAAGCCCTTCTACTGATACCATTCTGTTGGGGCAGTTGTGGAACCCCTAAAATCGGATCGGTGCCCCGGGCAGTGGAAATGGAATCCATGGATATCAATATGGATGTAATTTTAAATTATTTAATGAAATGCTATATTCCATTACGAGTGTATAGGAAAAAATCGGGACTGAATCGGAGTCCGGAAGCTCCAGAACGAGAGAAAATAAAATTATCGTGAGAGCGCACACGATGCGCGTGCTACAATGCACGCGCACACTGTACGCACACACATCAACAAATATTTTTTTTCCTTTTTTGTTTGTTTTCAATTCATTTCAAAAGCTCAGCTCTCTGGAAAATTTCCAGAGAGCTGTCCCTAATAGCTTCCGGTCTTCCTAAACACTTCAAAAACACCCAAAATTAAATTTAATTTCAAAACCAATATTAACACATGTTATAGAATAAAAATCAAGTTTTTCAAAATATAAAATATTTTTTACAAAAATATAAATTTATTCTAAATATGCATTTGCGTAAATTTCGAGTTCATTACACAAACCAAATTAGAATCCCAATAAGAAATGTCTCATAAACAATTTTAGGTCACCCAAAAGTGGTCAAGTGATTCTAGAATGGTAGTCATAGCTCTAAGATTTAGTCTAGAGTTCCAAACTCTAATTAATTGTTCCATATCCAATATGAACATTTTGACCTAATTACAAGCATATTATGTTTATACTTCCAAAGCATCCTAACACAATTTATTAGCCTTATTTCAATATTAAGCTTTGTGATCAAGCATCTAATACATAAATAAACATAACTTAGGAGAAGATCAAACATTACCTAGTAATCTTGATGTAAGATTCAATCTACTTCTCATTTGTTGAAATTATCAGAGAACCTCCAAGGTGTGCAAGCTCAACTTCAAGATCCAATCTCGATTTCCAACGCAAGCTTCACTTCACTTCCAGATCTAATCTTGATTTCTTCTTAATGAAATGTTTTAGAGACCTCACAAGCTTCTCTAAACACTTCTCTAAATTAGGCTAATTTCTCTAAGAATTTGCTTGTATTTTTTACTTGTAATTAAAACCTTCCTAAAACTTACTATTTATAGCAAAACTTAAGTAATTTTTAATTAATAAAAGTTGTAATCAACTTTTAAGTGGGCTTGATCTAATTTATCCAAATATATAATTAGGTGTGACTAATATCCATTGTCTCCCACTTTAATTAATCCAATTAAATCAAGTAAAGGATTAGGAAATGTATTAGTTCAATGTTTGCCACTTTGATTTAATCCAATTAAATCAAGCCAAAATCACCTATTATTACATACTTATAATTACCATAATATCCTCAAATGGTAGAGATAATTATGATTTTACAAGTAAGTCATTGTATAATTATTGAATTAATCCAATTTATCCAATTAGGTCAAATTAAATAGTCAATGTTATCCAATAACACTTGATTATCTTAGTTGATAATTATAATATCAAATATTATCTTTTATAAAAAATAATCGGTTACCCAAGTGCTCAATGAGTACACTTAATATTGGAACTCTCTAAGTTCAGATACGTTCGTCATATAAGCGTAGTTAATATATACGTAATTCAGCCACCTCCGAACACGAACGAAATTTCTGAACTATACAAGACGAGGTCATCACATATGTTTAACAATCCCTCTGTAATAGGCTATGCGAGTTGTGCTTAGGAAACATAGAATATACCGTCAAGTTTCCAAGACGCACATTTTATATCGACATGTCCACGATTCTTCATAACTGATGCGAGGCCAAGGTCTTTAAGAGTCGTAACTTAACTCACATGGATATCTAAACCCCTTATGGTACACATATGGGCCGACGGATCATATCTTACTTCGCACTTGATTACTGAGTGCATCGATCCACACCCAACAGACATCTAGAGGCCAGACCATGAAATGTTTCTGACATACATGGAAAGTGCAGAGGATCTGACACAAAATCAATGCTATCATATAGTCAAAGGATTACATATGCTACTCGACTCGAGGAGATTCCTATTGACAGTGGTGTGTACTTCCAACTATTATGAATCACATGTGAGTCATTCAGTATTCGCTTCAACGAATACCCACATGTCTATGTGAGTTTCCAAAACTCATGGTACATCCAATTAAACCATTGGAACTCCAATTCCAATATACGACATGTGCTAGTCTTCTAGATTATAGGAATTCGACCATATTCTAAAACCAACGACTAGAAATATTTACTTTGAGAATAGCTTACACCCAGTGTCAAAACTATTCTAAGGTCAATGTCATTCTTAGTATATCTATACATCAATCTAATATGCATAATGACAATACCATTAATGAGGTATAAAAGAAAAATGTAGTTATTTTATTGATAAATAATAAAATATACAAATTGGATGGGTACTCCAAGCACCAACTCCATCAACCTATTCATAACCCGAAATTTTTTTTCCACAGAATCGACAAAAATAGTCGAAAATTTAAAAATAAAAAGAAATATGATTAATATGATTATATTATTATTATTTTTCCAGATATTATTTATTATTTGATATCCAAATTTTAAAATCCATAACTGACTAATATCTATTTTGGATATCTAATTTCATATCCAAAATCTATACATTATTCAGTAAATTTTGAATATCAAATATTTTTTTCATATGGGTCTTTGAGTGGCAGAAGGAAGAAGATTAATACCCATATAGCTATATTTTTCAAATTATTTATTAAAATCCATTTATCCAGACTCATTTTTCAAAATTTTCAAGAATATAGCAATTAAATCTTTCATCTTACTAAAGCAAAATCTTTAAAAAATAGTTATGAGATTTGTAATCCAACTTACATGGCAAATAACTGAGACAAACGAGATGCTCTCAAGAAGTTCATATGTGGATGAGAAATAATTGCTCCATTGGAAAGTTACTTTCATGTAAGATAATGTAGTTGGATTTCCATCGATTTTTTAATGTAAAAAAATAGCGCAAGTACCGATGGTTAAATTTTGAGGTCAGTGGTGGATTCGTGTTCTTCCAAGTGGGAGAACATAAGTTTGAGTATCATTCTCAAGGAACGTAGTTTGGTAGTGTAGAGTTCATGATCTCACATTGAGGTCATGGGTTCTAATCCAGATAATGTGTTTCTTGTAAGAATCTGAGACAGCCAGAGGTTTTACCTGCTTTGTTTAAGCCCGGAAGAGGTGGTTTGACGGTAGGGTTTCCGATGATTTTTAAAAAAAAAATCTGATTCTCTACCGGCGCAGAAATGCAATTCTCCCAATTTGGGAGTAGATTTCTCCTCAAATTTAAGTGAGAGTAGATATCTCCTCTTTAAATTGTATATTTGTAAAATTATATTGTAATAAAAAAAATTGGAGATTTTTCTTATCTTTAGGTTTTATCTAATTATACGAACATCCATTATTAAATGAAAGAACTAAGATCTCTATTTGGTAAAGATTATTATAAGATAAAAATAAAAAAGAGAGAGATTTATGTTGATTTAAGGAATGTTTTAATTAAATGAGTGTTAGTTAATTTAAATGGGAAATTTTCTTAGAATTATATAAAAGATATGTACCAAACCCTAGTTACCCTACTCATATAGGTGAGTATGTGTAAGTAAAATATAGTATTCAATTGGGTTGGAATTTATCCTAAAAATTTAATTCCTAAATTTTGAAATCGAAACCTACGATACTATTTATAATAGGATACCTATCATATTAATTATGATTCGATTTCAATTAGTTCTAGGATTCTATGTATTCAATTATGATACTAACATCTTGTCATTTATCTCCATAATACGTTAACATTTAAGATTCAACTTTTTCTAAATTATGATAAATAAAACATTACATTTCGAAATTACCTTTTAGGGCAACATTTGCATTTTAAGTCTAACCTATTATATAGTTCACATTATTTCTTTTTTTAAATATAGTCATTCCAACTAAATAATTATGAAGTGATGATATCTCTAAATTTTAAAAAGAATATTTGGACTAAATAGAGCTATCTAATTAGCTAAAATTATCTAACTATATTTAATTTACTATAATTTAACCACGAATTCAGTTCACAAAATATAGAACCGGAGTCGATTTTTTTTATTTCTATACTTTATTATCACAATAGTTTTATTATATGAAAATTCAATATGATTATATTTATCGACGTCTACTCTGATCAAGTACATCAAAATGTGAGGAGATTCAAACTTTCAACTTAAAAGTTGAGATGGAATAGTACCCACTACTTGTGGATGCCGGTTTTTGCCCAAGGTCCACAATCGAGATTTCGGGTTTAGATGGCACTAGCGAACCTGTAAAATGAGGATAGAAAGAGTGAGGAGGTCATTGCCCACCAGTGTGGTGGGTGCCGTAGGCTCTCCGACGCTCAAGTCAGTAATGTGAATAAGACGGAAGTAAAGAGATTAAGGCTAGTAGTTACCTAAGTCTCAGTTTGTTAACCGTGAGGGCAGAGTATGTTGGTATGTCGAAGGTGGTAAGCAATGGAACTGAGTAATATTTTTTTCCATCCTTGTCATGATCCCCTTTCTTTTATAAGTCCTCTGGCGTGGGTCATTTGTTCCTTCTTCTACCCGTTGGAATTTCGGTAACTGTTGACTTAATGGTGGAGTTTAAGGCTCTTTCTCAGTAACTGTTGATTTAATAGGCAATGTTTATGAGTTTATGCGTTTTTCTGATTAGGTAATTGATGAGTCTGTAGGCCATCTTGATCTTGATCCATCAAATGGCGATGGGCTTTGGGTTGGTATGAACTCTCAGCCCAATATTGGTTCTTAAACTGGATTTGATAGTGGGCCTTGGATCTCTGGTGTCGCGGTTGGCCCTGAGGTGAATGTCGGTTTTACCCTTGGGCCCAAATTTGGCCCGTACAGTTTGTCCCATACTCTCTAGGTCTAGAAGCCCTTGACTTGGAGAGTACCTTTACGCATGTCGAATGAATCAGGACATAGGTAGTCCTTCGTTGTTCTGCTGATTTTGATAAAGGCTCAAAGCAAATCCACGTGATGTTTTATCTTACGGAGTGGGAGAATCTGACCTCAATTGTTTTGTCTTTCGATGGTATTCCTGGTTGATTGATATATATGGTTGATTTGGAGGTAGCTTCAATCGACGTAACCATATGGACTGAGGGAGGTAGATTTCATATTTGAGTCGACATGTCGTATGGACTGAAGGAGATCCATACCTTTCCCTGATTCGTCTTGATTCTATGGAAGGTATCCCCGGTCGATTGAACCAGATAGAGATTTGGGAGTTATCACTCCAACATGTCGTATGGACTGAAGGAAAGTCAATGTCTTTACTTGACCTGACAAACGTCCATAGGGGATATCCCATGTCGACTGAAACAGATGAAGGTTTAAGGTTTTATTCATACGACATTGTCGTTTGGACTAAGATTATTCCAGGTCTTCATTTGACTCGACGTAAGTCTGTAGGAAATGTCCCCGGTCGACTAAAACAGATGAAGTTTCAGGAGTAATCTCACTCGACATGTCGTATGGACTGAGGGATGTCCATGTATTCATTTGACACGACATGTCGTATGGATTGAGTGAAGTCCATATATTCTTTTGACTCGAGGTGAATCTCTTTGGGGGATGTCCCTGATCGACTGAACCAGACAATGGTTCATGAGTTAATTCACTCGACATGTCGTATGGACTGAGGGGTGTCCATATATTCATTTGATACGACATTACCTGATCAGAAAAATGCCTAAACTCATAAACATTACCTATTAAATCAACAGTTACTGAGAAAAAGTCTTAAACTCCACCATTAAGTCAACAATTACCGAAATTCCAACGGCTAGAAGAAGGACCAAATGACCTACGCCAGAGGACTTATAAAAGAAAAGGGATCATGACAAGGATGAAAAAAATATTACTCAGTTCCATTGCTTACCACTTTCGAAATAACAACATACCATGCCCTCACGGCTAACAAACTGAGACTGAGGTAACTACTAGCCTTAACCTCCTTACTTTCGTCTTATTCACATTACTAACTTGAGCATCGGAGTGCCTACGACACCCACCACACCGGTGGGCAATGACCTCCTCACTCTTTCTACCCTCATTTTGCAGGTTCGCTAGTGCCCTCTAAACCCGAAATCTCGATTGTGGACCTTGGGCAAAAACCGACATCCACACTACTCTCATCTCAAATAAAAGATGATTAATCTATTTTGGATAAATAAATCTTGTTCAACATTCACAATAAATTTCTATTTTGGTAAATTTTAGTATTTACCAATCAAATATCGATAAAAAGATAAAAAAAAAAATTTATGATCAATTACCGACCGAATATTCAGTCTGTATTTGGTCAGTAAATATGATGTTAAATATTAATTTAGTGCCATAAACAACTACCGATCGATTATTCAGTCGGTAATTATTAATAAATAGTGACCGAATATAATTCAATCACTAAAATAATATTAATTATAAAAAATAAAAAAATAAAAAAGATATTTTACCGACCGAATTATTAGTCGGTCAGTAAAAATAAAAATAAAAATAAAAATTTTATTATTTTACCAAGTCACACCAATTACATCAATTTGTAGAGTTAAAGGTGGAATTGTTTATGTTTAGTCTGAGTCTACCCTTGAGTGGCACCATGGCCCCATAATTTTTTTAAATACAGTGAGTTTACCGACCGAATTATATTCAGTCTCTAAAATCTAATTTTTGTTTAAAAAAATTACTAACCGAATTATGTTTCAGTAGGTAATTCTCGATCGATAAGCATAATTACCGTCAAATTTTTGAGATTACCGATCGAATATACGATCTGTAATTTCGAATTTTCTTATAGTGATGTGACATTGATAAGTTTAGACAACTTAAAATCAAACTAAATTCTTAAACAAATGGCATTTAATTTCTTCATTTGTAAATGAAGCTAAAAAGGGGTGAAAGTGACCTCAAACGAATTGGGGTCCACTTATGAAGTTGGTTAGAATAAGTAGAGAAAATATATGCATATAAAAATGTTTAGTTAAAGTAAATGTTAAAAACAGAAATAATGAAATGGGGTGACTTATAATAACTATATACAAAGATATTATCATTTAATCTTTGCTTGTAAGCTTTGGTTGATAGATATAGTTGGCTGCTTTCATCTCACATCACATCTAGCCATGAAATTGAAAATTGTTTTCATTGTAAAACAATAACATTAGCTAAGTAGCTACCACAACAACTCTGTGGGCAATTTGTTCACAAATTTAAGAAGCAAAATATATATATGCTCTGAAGCAATCCTAAAGACCATTCACACATGTGGCTGGTCGGGATCCCAAAATTTGACTCGAAATTAGGATCCAAATATATAAAAATTTAAATTCTTAAATATATAATATGGTTTCTTATATTTTGTATCATTCCTCAATAAATAATTAATAACCCGATTTAGACCTCTCAAAACTCATGGCAATTCAAGATTGTCGCCAATACTGTTGCTTTTTTTTTTTCAAGCTAAGAAAGAGTCCTTGGAAATTTTGTACATTAGTGGAAGCAGTTATGGAGTTGTATAAATATTTATTGATTCGTTGAAATAGTTGTCTGATATTAATGTTTTGAGTAGAGAAATTAGAAAATGGATTATCTAAAAAATCTGCATAAGATTTGAGCTATACAAAGAAGATTATTCTTTAGAAATTATTGAGGTAATTTCCAAAAATGCTCTATTGTCAATAATGTTTGTTGTTTGACTTATTACTCTTTTGGGCTAATTGAACAATGAAAGGCCCACTGTATTTTGTTTTGAAAGGCCCAAGTTTAGTGAAGATTGGGCTTAATATTCCCAAAGCATGGATCAAGTGAACAGTGAACACCAAAAAAAAAACTTGGGTGTTACAGATAGCTATAGTTAAATCATAAATGAAAATAAAAGTTGGTATATTTTTATAAGGAAAACAATTAGTGATCCTCCCAATTTTTAAAAAATAAAAAATAGAAGATAGAGATTTTTCATCAATCACTATATGAAACTAGACATGGGGCATTGTTCTTGCAGCTGAATGAATTATAAGTTAATTTTTTATTCTTTGTAACATGTAAAATATAATACATAAGTCAAGACTTATAACCAGACAATATAATAATACTAGTTTTTACTCGTGCCTACGGCACGATGTTACAGTATTTGTCCGTGCCTACGGCACGGTATTACAGTATTTGCCCGTGCCTACGACACGGTGTTACAGAATTAAATGATTTTATTTTTTAATTAAAAGATTTTATTTTCACTTTCTATTTGAAAATTTGAAAATTTTTGACCATTTCCATCAATCAATTCACCATCTTTCCTCCAATTACCAATAAAATGATCTGGGCCGTCAATTAATCCACATAAAGAGAGTCGTTGGATACACTCTCTTTCCTCCAACACCTTTCTCCTTTATTATAGATAGCAATCAGAATTTGGACTCCTAAATCCTTTTCATTAATGCGAGTAAGCGACCATTTAATATAAAAAAGTTCAACCCAAAGCCATTACTTGTTAAAAAAATGAGTATCACATGAATCACGACATAGACAAGATATTGTTATTTTTTTGTTTAACCAATACATAATATAAGAATATGATTAGGAGCAAATAATCTCGAGATTTTCAAAATTGATGCTTAATTACGACCACAAAACAAATCAAAATTAGACAACATGTACTTATTTAACTAATAAAACATGTACAAAGGGGGTCCATATATATCATCTCTTGATCTATATATTGCCCTAATAGTTATTGCTTTAATTGTATAAGCTTTCTTAAATGACCTCATTACAACGTAAAAAAAATACATAAATCCAAGAGAAATAGGTTGGAATATCTCGTTTGGGGTTTATATAATTGTATCTCTTTGGATCCACGGTTTATTATTATTATTATTGTTATCATTATTTTCAATTATAACATACAGAAATAAAACACAGAGATTATAAGGGAAAATGAACGAAACTCTTTCTTATTTTACGAAATCATCTATTTCTTCCTCATATTTTAAAAACCCACAAGAATTCTACTGATATTAGAAATACTTTATTAATTTTCACTACATAAAAATGAGATTACCGATGGAATTTCCATCATTAAAGTCCAAAATTATGTCGATAATGACCAATGGCAGAACCAAATGTAATTTTAGAGTGGCCAAGATCCATTGAAATTTATCCCATCATACTTTTACATAATTTTGTTATATATTATACAATTTATGAAATGTTCGTTATGACCCCTATTGTTGGAATCTTTAATTTTACAAAATTTATGTTTATTTAAGTCAATTTTATTATTTTTATATTGCGACCCTTGTCCAATCAAAATCTTAGTTATGCCACTGGTAAGTACAGTTATCGACCGAAAATAATTTGTCAATAAATAGTTTGTCGTTAAATTTTTACCAATAAAATTTCTATCCATCAGTAAATTAATGTTAGTAAATTAATTAAAAAAATTTTTGGGCTCAAACAATCAGGAATGAGCCCCGTCTAGGGCCCACACCAACCATTTTAATTTGGAACAAAGTTGTTGGTGTTAGGATTTGAACCTAAGCACTAAACCTTACAGCGGTGGGTTGGAATAAGTTAGATTAGTGCATGTTTTTGAAAACTTATGAATGCCCCTAGCACATATATATACATACTAGTTTCATTTTGAAGGATCATTATTGACTATTTCACAAAGAGATAATGCCCTAAATTTGATAGAATTATGGCCGAATATTGTGAGAATAAGACCCATAAATTAATAAAAGCAAGTTCGAAAACTAATAATTATACAAATTATTAGGGAGTGTATTGATGAAGTGAGTTAGCACCTGATCAAAGCATAAACAGCTGTTTATTTAAATTTTTGAGTCATTGGCCTATTGACTTGGAGTTGGTGTTTGTGATATTGGAACAAAAAATATGAATGAAATTATAGATATTCTCCTGGTGCAAGCCAGACTAGATAACCCAGAAATAAGATTTTGGGGATATGTGAACTGGAATATAATCTAATTTATATAAAGTAGTTGTTATATTAAAATCATTTTAAGAGAGGAAATGATTGACCTTAAATGAAGGACAAATTTCAACAAACTTTTTTGAATGTTTGAGTTGAAATGCTGAAGGTAGAAACAAGGACATTTAGCTAGTAGTTAGGCAGATGTGTCAACCTCAAGAACTTGAGGCTCATTACTTTATTACTTGGGTGGCATTATTATTGGTACAAGTCAATATGCATTTATGAAAGGGCTAAAAAATGAATTTGAACTTTATTTACCCTTCTTATTTTTATTACTTTTTTTAAAAAAAAAAAAAAAAAGAAAAGAAAAAAGAAAAAAGAACACTAAAAATGAAATTACATAGAAATTGAATCAAAGCATGTATAATACTAGTAACCATGATTGCTTGAAAGTTGAAACCACAGTGGCTTAGCTAGGGTTAGTTTGGTCAAAAAAGTTGTTGCATGAAAAGTATTTATTTTTAATAGGAGTTTTGGTATACGAAGGTGAGGAAACAGTCTCCTTGAGGGGCAAGCTAGCCAAGGCTTTAGTGTAAGGAACATTTCTAAGGAAGTTACCATGTTAAAGAGAACAGCTCATTCACGTAAACCAATTATCATTTAATACTCCTCATCTTAAGCCCTATAAAGTACCTTTTATTCTCCTCATCAAAAGCACTTCAAAAGCAGTTCTCTTTAAGTGCTTCCACTCTCTATCTTCATATTTTTGATAAAAATCATGCCTGCTCAAGTGATGCCTGAGCCAACCCTTCAAGGCATTCATGTCTTGGCTTGGGATGACAATCCTCCTTCTCACAAAAGGTAGCTTCTAGCTTCTTCAAATTTTAATATAAAAAATTAGTATGAGATCAAGTGTTCTGTGTCTGTCTAGGAATTCTTAAAATCATGTCAGAAACACTCTTTCAATGTTAAAATTATTTCAATTCTTTTGATAATTGGTTCAAAAATTCTAATTATGTAACACTCTCAAACTAGCCTTAAGTTTGGTATGTTACATGGATAGTTCCATTGCCATGAATGTTGAATCTTTTTAATTCCATTAAGTTATACAAACTAACCCACTAAACTGTTTGTTAATTTGTTGCTATTTAATTTACAGGCTGGAGGGGAAAGTAGCTATAATAACAGGCGGAGCTAGAGGAATTGGCGAAGCTGCGGTGAGATTATTTGCCCGGCACGGCGCCAAGGTTGTAATAGCTGACGTGGAACACACGCTTGGCTCAGTTCTTGCTAACACATTAGCCCCTGCTGCTGTCACCTTTGTTCGTTGCGACGTTAGCTCCGAAGAAGACGTCGAGAACTTAATAAACTCGACGGTTTCTCGATACGGGCGCCTCGATATTCTCTACAACAATGCCGGGTTTCTTGGAAATCAATGTAAGCACAAGAGCATTATTGATTTTGACGCTGATGAATTTGATAATGTCATGAGTGTGAACGTTAAAGGGGTGGCTCTAGGAATCAAGCACGCGGCACGTGTGATGATTCCTAGAGGAGGTGGTGGTATCATCTCCACCGCGAGTGTTGCAGGAGTCATGGGAGGGCTAGGCCCCCACGCTTACACGGCTTCGAAACATGCCATTGTGGGGCTAACAAAGAATGCTGCTTGTGAGCTTGGCAGATATGGGATTAGGGTTAATTGTATTTCCCCATTTGGGGTGGCAACATCGATGCTTGTTAATGCATGGAGGAGGAGTAGTGGTGATGATGATGAGTACATGAATTTTGGGATCCCTTGTGAGGAGGAAGTTGAAAAAATGGAAGGATTTGTATGTGGGCTTGCGAATTTGAAAGGGGCGACACTTAGGGCAAATGATATTGCTGAGGCAGCTCTTTATCTTGCTAGTGATGAATCCAAATATGTGAGTGGTCATAATCTTGTTGTAGATGGTGGTGTTACCACATCAAGAAATTGTGTTGGCTTGTAACCTACTTAATTCAATTTGTGTACAAATTCTTGGAGATGTGATTGAAATGTCAACTCAATTGAACGACCAAGCTCATTCTATACATGAATGTGAATGAATCAAAGTCAAAGAGGACCATTTATAGTGCTTTGAAAAATCGTACTTTAATATTTTCCTTTAATTATTTACAAAAATCATGGTACTTTATATTTTCATATTGTATTTATTGAAAGTACCTACAAGTAATAGCGACACAGAATCTCTCTACCTAAGAGGGGGGTGAATTGGGTTATCGCTATAATTGCGAAATAATAAAATCTTTGCCAATTTTAAGCTCTTATTACCAAATTGGGACATAAGGTTAATTTTCTCTATTGTAAATAATAACATATATGCAAGTTTTCTATTCAATACTACAAATATAAATAAACTTGCAAATAAGTAAAAGTTAAGGGAAAGAGAAATACGACACCGCGATTTATAGGGGTTCGGCCAAACGTGCCTACGTCCACTACCCCAAGCCTCGCTTGAAGATTTCCACTAGAATCGAGTTTTCCGTGGTTCATTCGTAACCAAGAGTTTTCCGCAAAGGCGCACTCCGAACCTTTTACAATTTGAGTTTTGTTCGTAGGTGCACTCACAACCTTTACAACTTACCCAATCAAATGGGATTTCACAAATCACAAGTGTTTTGTTAAGAAAGAATTAAAACACACTTGAGCACTCACAAATATTAAGAAGATTGTGTGAGTTGCAAACCCAAGTGTTATAAGCTCACAAAATGTAATGAAGATGTGTGTGAGCTTGGATGAGTGTTTAAGATATGCAGATTTTAGACACTCTTATTTTTGCTTTCTAAGAAATGATATGAAGGTGCAAGGGAGAAGCAAAAACGAATTTGGGACTCATTTATATAGAAAATGAAAACTGTCCCTGCAGTCACTGCTGAAACCGGTATGGTACCGGTATGCCGGTCTCCAACGGATATATTACCGTTGAGATAAACTAGCCGTTAGACCGGTATGAGGACCGGTATGGTCCGTGCTGGTTCCAGTGTTTGCACAATGAAGAGCTAGACCGGTATGGTCACCGTATGGAGATCGGTTTAGGGCATGCCGGTTCCAGTAAGGGAATTAGCCGTTGGAAAGACCAGTATGGAGACCGGTTTGGAGTATGCCGGTTCCAGTAAGTGTGCAGACCATAGATACACCGGTTTAAAGACCGGTAAGGTCCATACCGGTTCCAGTGAGCTTGCCTTAGTACTAAAATGCAGATATGAAGGTTTTAATGCATTTTGTACATGATCCCTATGAGCTTAGACACTTGAATATTACAATTCACATTACAATTTAAATCATAAGCTAAGACTTCACAATATATTCTTCAATTTGCCGCAAGTCTTCACATTCTCGCTCTTCACCTCATATGATTCGACACTTTTTGTATTGCTTCGTGTTTGTACGTCGAAGTCTTCTTTCACGTTGACGTCATCAAAATCTATTTATGCGACCAAGTCGCCAACAATCTCCCCATTTTTGATGATGGCAACTCCTTAAAACTTGTTGATACTTGTGAGTTTCTTGGAGTCCAAATTTGACAATTTTGCTCCCCCTCAACATAAGCTCCCCCTCAATGTGTGATTGTCTTCAAAATAGCTCTATAATACTTAGACAAACACAATAGTACATTTACTCCCCCTTAATCCAAGGGTGAGGGTAAAACAAGTTTTAATCTCATTTCTACTGATTTCTCCCCTTTTGACATTATCAAAAAGTGGAGAAGTAAAATTAAGTTCTAAAATGAGATACCAATAGAAAGTTAAGTACTTGCCCAATCACTTCGTATGCTTTTAAAAATATTTAACCAATATAAAATATGCATACATATACAAAGAGGAAACGGTATCAATATTTCCGTGAATACGGAGATTACCCATTACCGTTGCGATTCCTCATTTCTTTGAGCCTTTGGGATCAATTTTTAAATTCTCTTTAAGGATCCATTCCCAAAGCTCCCCCTACAAATTTATCAATTGCACTTTGGTACCCAAACTTTCTTGGGTCCATTGGGGTTAGTTTTGATCCCTTGAGGAATCCATGCATTCTTAATCACATTCTTGTACATGCATTCAAAAATTTTATGTCCCTTTTCATTACATGCATGACATGTGACATTTTCATTCATAACACTCTTAGCATGAGAATCGGATGCCTTAACAAAATAGTTCTTCAAAAATTTTCTTTTAATATAAGGCCTATATCCTAATCATTCTCTTTTAAAAGCACATTTTTGGGATCCAATAAGCATATTAAAACTTTTATGTCCCAATGTGAATTTGTTAAGTATGTTTTGCAAATCTACAATCTTAGTATTCAATAAGACATTTTCATTCAAAATAGAATCGCAATCGCATGTCTTAGAGCTAGATGGCATATTAGATATGACATTTTCAAGTTCTAGCTTTCTCAATTTTAAACATGCATTTTCATCATCTAAGCATGCAATTTCCTTTTCATGTTTGGCCTTTAAGCAAATAATCTTATTATCTAAAACATGAATTTTATCCATACAACATGCATGTTCATTTTTAAGTATAGCATGGTCATTTTTAACTAATTTCAATTTCTTTTTAAGCGTATCACACAATTCTTTTAACTTATTAAAAGCATTAAGTAAATCATTATAGTCTTGAGAATTGTGTACCTCTTCCTATTCGCTTTCAAAGTGGAAGTTCTCATCCGTGATGGCCATGAAAGCTAGATTTATTCTTTCTTGGACCTCTTCTTCTTCCTCGGATGAGCTAGAGTCGCTGTCACTCCAAGTTGAAGTTGCTTTCATTGCCCTTTTCTTTGATTTTCCTTTCATTTTCCTCAATGGGCAATCGGTAGCTATGTGACCCGGTTTGTTGCATTCATAACAAACAATTTTCTTGTTTTTCCGCGGCCATTTTTCTTCATTCTTTTCATCCGTCTTTGATTTTCCCTTTTGCTTTACGGATTTGAGGAGCTTCTTGAAATTCTTGTTTATTTGAGCCAACTCGTCATCACTGTCATTATCACTTGAGCTTGAGCTTGAGTCGTCTCGTTTTCTCGCTTTTAAGGCTAAGGACTTTCTTGTCTTTTTCTCATCTTCCTCCCTATCCATCTTGATTTCCATTTCATACTCTAGCAATTTGCCGACCAAATCATCAATCTTCAATGTGTTTATGTCATTTGCTTCTCTAATGGAGGAGATATAGCTTCTAAATTCCTTTGGGAGTGATCTTAAAATTTTCTTCACTTGATCAGATGTCCCAATGGCTTTTCCCAAGGCTCCCAAATGATTCATGTGATCAATATCTTCTCCGGATTCCATCTTGAAGTTATCCAATTCGCACATAAACCGGTTGATCTTCGATTCCTTCACTTGGTTTGTGCCCTCATTGACTATTTTCAAAGATTTCCATAAATCATATGCGTTTCCACATTCTGGAAGCTTGCTTACTTGATCCCGATCAATGGCACATAGAAGTTGGTTGAGTGCCTTAGCATTTTGTGAGGCTATTTTTACATCCTCATTATCCCATTCCAAACTCGGCTTCGGAATCTCAACCCCATTGCTATCCCATTTTATTGGTCCTTTTGCACCTCGTGTGATGACCAAATAAGATTGCAGATCTACGACAAAGAGATAATTTAGCATTCTCATCTTCCAATAATTATAGTCCGTTCAGGTGTAAAACGGAGGCCTAGTCGTTGAAAATCCCTCGGCAAGATTTGACGAGTTACTTGTAGATGCCATGATCTATTCTTGGACGGTTAAGTCTTTCTTGAGAATACCTCGCTCTGATACCAACTGAAAGTACCTACAAGCAATAGCGACACAGAATCTCTCTACCCAAGAGGGGGGGTGAATTGGATTATCGCTATAAATGCGGAATAATAAAATCTTTGCCAATTTTAAGCTCTTATTACCAAGTTGGGACTTAAGGTTAATTTTCTCTATTGTAAATAATAACCTATATGCAAGTTTTCTATTCAATACTACAAATATAAATAAACTTGCAAATAAGTAAAAGTTAAGGGAAAGAGAAATACGACATCGCGATTTATAGTGGTTCGGCCAAACGTGCCTACGTCCACTCCCTCAAGCCTCGCTTGAAGATTTCCACTAGAATCGAGTTTTCCGTGGTTCACTCATAACCAAGAGTTTTCCGCAAAGGCGCACTCCTAACCTTTTACAATTTGAGTTTTATTCGTAGGTGCACTCACAACCTTTATACTTACCCAATCAAATGAGATTTCACAAATCACAAGTGTTTTGTTAAGAAAGAATTAAAACACACTTGAGCACTCACAAATATTAAGAAGATTGTGTGAGTTGCAAACCCAAGTGTTATAAGCTCACTAAATGTAATGAAGATGTGTGTGAGCTTGGATGAGTGTTTAAGATATGAAGATTTTAGACACTTTTGTTTTTGCTTTCTAAGAAATGATATGAAGGTGCAAGGGAGAAGCAAAAATGAATTTGGGACTCATTTATATAGAAAATGAAAACTGTCCCTGCAGTCACTGCTGAGACCGGTATGGTACCGGTATGTCGGTCTCCAACGGATATATTACCATTGAGAGAAACTAGCCGTTAGATCGGTATGGTCCATGCCGGTTCCAGTGATTGCACAATGAAGAGCTAGACCGGTATGGTCACCGGTATGGAGATCGGTTTAGGGCATGTCGGTTCCAGTAAGGGAACTGGCGGTTGGGAAGACCGGTATGGAGACCGGTTTGGAGTATGCCGGTTCCAGTAAGTGTGCAGGCCATAGATACACCAGTTTAAGGACCGGTAAGGTCCATGCCGGTTCCAGTGAGCTTGCCTTAGTACTAAAATACAGGTATGAAGGTTTTAATGCATTTTGTACATGATCCCTATGAGCTTAGACACTTGAATATTACAATTCACATTACAATTTAAATCCTAAGCTAAAACTTCACAATATATTCTTCAATTTGTCGCAAGTCTTCACATTCTCGCTCTTCACCTCATATGCTTCGACACTTTTTGTATTGCTTCGTGTTTGTACGTCGAAGTCTTCTTTCACGTTGACGTCATCAAAATCTATTTATGCGACCAAGTCGCCAACATTTATAAATTAATCTATGTAATTATTATTTATAAATTTATTTCCTTTATGAAGTAAATACTTTATGAAATATTTTAAGATAAAAATGACTCAAAAATGGTCTTTATGATTAATTTTTAAATGAAGGGGGTCTTTATGACCAATTGAGTAAATATTGGGGGTCTATTTATCATTTTTCCAACAAATAATAATAATAATAATAAATACTTTACGAAATATATTAAGATAAAAATTATCAAAAAGGGTCTTTATGACTTTTTTTTAAATGAAGGAAGTTTTTATGATCAATTGAGTAAATATTGGGGGTCTAGATAAAGATTCCAAGAAAGAGTAGATCATCAAACACAACTCTTATTTATTGATAATAAAATATTTTACGGAATAATTTTAGAAGATCAAGCTTTTAGATTACAAGAGTAGCTTTCCCTACTCCCAAATGCTAAGTGTTTAATTCATTGTTGGTAAGCTATTTGAACTCTAGGTGTGTGAGACTCAAACAGCCGATGCCTTGAATGAATTGCAACATTTCTTTTTATAGCCTAAAGATGATAAGGCTGATTAAAAAGGTACATAATACGTGGCAAGAACTTATGGTGCCGATAGTATTTGATGATGACTTGCTTCCACGCGTCTTCATTTTGTGGTGCCGATGATTTATCTTGTAAATAATAATTGCGCTGGGTGCGCTGTCCACTTTCTTTATATCCGGTCGGATATGCACCGAGAGTATAAAATCCTAGGTTTTCTTCCCATTCATCACCGACACCTCCGTTTGCCAAAAGGGATCTCTGTTTGCAAAACCTCATAAAATCTTTCATCTTCATTGATGTTAATGGCTTTCTTAGGTCTTCCAACTCCAGACCATGGCCCCATGGAACGTTATCTCCCATCTAATTTGGATTTAGACCGAATCTCGGGATCTGCAACATTCATTTAGTCTTATTAATTTTAGACTGTTTGCATCTGTTTTAGTTGAATTAATGTAGAATATGCTCATGACATGCATGTATGCTAAAAGAAAATGGATTAAACAAGTACGCACAACCATTCATCTTATTAATTTTAGAAATAAAATCACAATCAAATAGCTCGAGTACATAGAGTTCTTCATAATATGCTTCATTTGCTGCATTGGAGTCCTCTTCGGAGTCTTCTATCATAAGTTCTTCATTTAGGGGTTTTATATGGAATATCCGGTAACGCAGCGGAACGCAGAAAATCAAAATTTTCGATTTCAATAATTTTTCTTGGATCAATTAAATAAACTTATTTATTTAATTACCCAAAACTTAAAAAAACTGAAATTTTTACCCAAGAAATCAAATTTCTTTGGAATTACCGAATGCCCCAATAGTTTACAAATTGATCATTTTAGTCCTCAAATTGTCAATTACAATTTGGATGATTCTAAATCATTTCTAAAATGATTTCCAACATGTCCAATACATCAAAAATAAATTGCAACAAAATCCATAAAAATTTCAAATTGCCGAACAACCCCTTAATTTTTTAGTTTTTGCAATTTGGTCCATTTTTGTTCAAAATATGTCAAGATCAAATCCAATCAACCCAAAAATTAATATAAATCATATGCACACCATAATACATCACATATATGAAAAGCCCCAAATTTGGAAAGAGCTAAAGAACCCTAATTTTACAATTTCTTCAAATTGATAAAATACACCAAATCAATTAAATCCAACACTTTAATTCAAACTTAACCACACCAACAAGTCTCACCATCATGAAACAACTCAAGAACAATTTTAGGTCATTAATGAGTGGCTTAGAAACTCTAAAATGATAACTTGATTATCAAATAATCAAAAAGAGCTTAAGAACTCATTTCAAGCTCACTTGGATATCATACATTCTTTCATCTTTCAAACAAGTTCAAAACCATTTAAAACACAAACTAAAAGTGTAGAGACAACATCCTAGCAATACATGTTGAAGCTAAGCATGATAGAAATAATTTCTTAGTTGAAAATTTTAAAGAAAAACTTATAAAATCAAATATTTCCAAGCTTTTTCTTTTTGGTTCTTCAACTTTGCTCTCAACTCTTTTGTGTTTGTTTTTGGTAACTTGTTAACCTAATCTTATGTAAAATGAAACAAAACAATATATACTCTCCCAATTTGTCCTTGGCCGAAATTTGTGAGTATATATAAATATCTAGATATATTTTTTTTTTTTTGTTTCAATAAAGCTTTAATCAAGTTATGTATTTGATCATTACACCATTTAATTATTTACAACAAGTCAATTAAAGCAACTAAACTCATGTCCTAAAGTTATCATAACTTAAGATATTTTTATTTTAATTACTTTAATTATTTAATAATTAAATAATTATTTAAATACAAATATTTTAAATATATGTATTATATTACTTTAAATATGAAAATACATATATATTATGATATATGTCAAATATCAAAATTTGAAATTTAATTAATGTATATTTAATAAAATCTTTCATTAAATACAAATACATATTAATTAGGAAATAACCATCAGGTCCATTCACATTTATTTTTTGTTTAACCTTTAAATAACTAATAAATAATCAGTATTATTCATAAAAGTTGTCCTAGTGCTCTGCGAGTATATTTCATTATTGAGACTCTCTAGATTCAGACATATCCATCAGGAAATCCAATTTCGTGTCCATAATTTACCCACCCATAAATTATGGCGACCACATATAAACTCGTTAAATCATACAGGTTGAGGTCATGACATATGTTTAATTCCTCTGTCACAGGTATCCGGATATATCCCATAGATATAGATATAAACGTAAAATCTCTATAGGGACAATCCCGCCGACGTCTCTATTAGCAATCTCTAAAAGAACACTTAGAACTAACTTCTAAAGTGTACCATGGACCCATGGTTTTTATCTAATTGCTAATCATATATGGACTACCTATGCTTTGTACACATAATTGAAGGATCTTATCCCGACATAAACTGGACATCCTGAGGATCTATCCACACCCATTGAACAGGCGGAGGTCTGATCTAAATAGATCGGTGACGTGACTACCATATAAGTGTAGAAGATGTCTCATACGCCCATAATGGTATCTCAAGTCAAAGAATCACAAATGCTACTCAACCCGAGAAGATACTTATTGACGTTGGTGTACCATCCATTAACAATCTTTGATGAGTCGTTCAGTGTTTATCCGCTATAAACACCTACATGTCTATATGAGTGTCAAAGACTCATGGTGTTGGTTATATTCTAGGTCCCAAGATCATCAAACAAGCATGAAGATGTGTGAAATACATATCAAAGAAGTTACGGAATACTTACATTGATCGGTTGAGACGATTTGAAGACAAACAAAACCATTTTTAGCCCTCCAAGGTGGCGCCATTAGTGTGCAGTCCACGGCTCAAAAATTTCAGTTTTGAGTCTTCAAGAATCCAAGATTTCGAGCTCCAATCTTCGTCAAACGATTCCCTGCTCGTGGGTGGGTTTCCCTAACACCTTCGTATAACTCTCGGTGTGCTAGCACTTGGCTATATTGCCACAAAACATGCCCTAAAAGGCATCATCATTCACGCCCAAGCAGTGCAGTCCACTGCCTTTGGGCGTGAGTTTGGAGAGGGAAGAGAGATGAGATTTGTGATTAGGTTAAGGGAAAATGTGTCCAACACAAAGCTTATATATTTTCCAAAATATATTAAATCATTTACCAATTGTTTTATGCCTTTTAAAACAATAAAAACAAATGTAAATGTTTATTTTAATTCTTTTACCCTTGGTAAAAGGTGAAAGGGAAAAGCATTTTACTTTTCCAAAAAATCAAAACTTTTCCCCCCAAAATTTTCCCTCCAAATCTCAAAGGTCAAAGTTAAATAGTCAAAGTTACTTTTCCAAAAGGTGTTTTGACTTTTATGACTTGCGATGTGATTTGCGATGCGACTTGCGGCACGTGATTCAAAATCGACGTAACTTCGCAAACACATTTCGAGCTCGGTTTCGATAATTCTAAATTAACGATTTTCTCGATGCCTCGTTAATAAATCCAATTTACTAATCACGTCGCTCGAGAATTAATTCTAAATTAATTCAAGTGCCCGAATTAAAATCTAATTTTAATTCCTAATCGAAATCCAATTTCGTTTAATATATCGAATATATTATTTATCGATTAATTCCAAATTAATCGTTCTATCTCTTTAATTGATATTTTATCCCAGATAAAATATCTCCGTAATTAATCCCAGATTAATTTTCTCTCTCTTCAAATTAATCCCAGATTAATGATTAATGCGAGTCATATGTCATCGGTGTATCATTGGGAAGCGACCCATGAGATCTCCGGATATGTTGGCAGTAAACTCGGTCGTCGGACTATCCGAACACGTAAGTACCAAGTATTACGTTTTACCGATTTACAAGACAAGGTTGGCCTCTAGCAAAGCGCCATGCCTACCCAATTCTCCGAAAATATCCTTACAGGAATATGTGATCTATATCAGGCGTAGTATACGTAGTATTGTGTATTTCGATCCAGTATCGGATGATCACGTGCTAGGCCTGGGGCTGGATATGTGTCTGCCCCGTACGAAGCACATGTCGGATGTCTGGTAACTAGTCTCTATAATCGGATATACATGACCGAGTCATAATATCCCGATAGCCGTGCAGCATATAAGAGTACTAATACCGTATCCTATGTGACCATCTTCTCCATATGACTGGAGTGACACTTCCGTCTTGACATCACACCCAATACACTACGATTCTCAATATACCCAGCATCGGCGTACACAGAACCTGTTAAAGCCCTGGACGACCTCAACTAAAGTACATTGATTGTCGCAAGTATTAGCGGTGCAAGTCTCAGGTTAAGACCAAATACACCTACCCCGATTGCAGACTCCCATAGACACAATTTCATACTACCAATGGGATTCTGCGGTGGTCTAATCCAGAGCGAAGATGTTTCCCGTACCATCGGTGAAACACAACCTTCTATTACACTTGCCTGAGTATTCTATACCCAGATATACGAGAACTATGCTGTTATGTCTCACATAACATGCACACGTGTAATACTAGTCTTTTACGCATCTATCGATGTCCAATCTCGACAATGCTTTGACTAGGGATGTTTAATGATTTATCCTTCGTTGATTGATACTGTCTCATGTCATTCTCAATCTAGGAACAAATCATAAGGACCTCCTATCATTTATATATCTAAGGTGATCTAATCACAAATGATAAGAGTGCAATCTGCTTTGTTACATAGTTAATTTGGGGATTTTATGTCCGATTCAAATTCAATCCAATCAATTACACAATCGACATTAAATCATATACCCAAATGATTTCCAATTCATCTAATGAATAAAAAATCAAATTCCAAGACAATTAGGGCTTATCAAATTCGGCCACCATAAGCAAATTGGGGAAAAATGATCCAATCACATTTTCATGAAATTGATCCAATCAATCTTCAATTCAACTATATTTAAGCATACTTAATCATCCAATTTCATAAAATCATGCTCAAATTGAAAATGCCCAATTTATCATTTTAGGCCAACTTTAATATTTGGGGAAAAATGTTTCAAACATAATTCATGAAATTGATCTAATCAATATTCAATTAAACATGTATTAAACATACTTAAACATCCAATTTATTCAAATCATGCTCAAATACAAAATACCCAATTTTAAGCCCTAAACTTTCATGCTTGAACCTAGGCTCTTGATGCCATTGTTGGTTATATTCTAGGTCCCAAGATCATCAAACAAGCATGAAGATGTGTGAAATACATATCAAAGAAGTTGCGGAATACTTACATTGATCGGTTGAGACGATTTGAAGACAAACAAAACCATTTTTAGCCTCCAAGGTGGCGCCATTAGTGTGCAGTCCACTGCTCAAAAATTTCAGTTTTGAGTCTTCAAGAATCCAAGATTTCGAGCTCCAATCTTCGTCAAACGATTCCCTACTCGTGGGTGGGTTTCCCTAACACCTTCGTATAAACTCTCGGTGTGCTAGCACTTGGCTATATTGCACAAAACATGCCCTAAAAGGCATCATCATTCACGCCAAGCGTGCAGTCCACTGCCTTTGGGCGTGAGTTTGGAGAGGGAAGAGAGATGAGATTTGTGATTAGGTTAAGGGAAAATGTGTCCAACACAAAGCTTATATATTTTCCAAAATATATTAAATCATTTACCAATTGGTTTATGCCTTTTAAAACAATAAAAACAAATGTAAATGTTTATTTTAATTCTTTGCCCTTGGTAAAAGGTGAAAGGGAAAAGCATTTTACTTTTCCCAAAAATCAAAACTTTTCCCCCCAAAATTTTCCCTCCAAATCTCAAAGGTCAAAGTTAAAGAGTCAAAGTTACTTTTCCAAAAGGTGTTTTGACTTTTATGACTTGCGATGTGATTTGCGATACGACTTGCGGCACGTGATTCAAAATCGACGTAACTTCGCAAACACATTCCGAGCTCGGTTTCGATAATTCTAAATTAACGATTTTCTCGATGCCTCGTTAATAAATCCAATTTACTAATCACGTCGCTCGAGAATTAATTCTAAATTAACTCAAGTGCCCGAATTAATCTAATTTTAATTCCTAATCGAAATCCAATTTCGTTTAATATATCGAATATATTATTTATCGATTAATTCCAAATTAATCGTTCTCTCTCTTTAATTGATATTTTATCCCAGATAAAATATCTCCGTAATTAATCCCAGATTAATTTTCTCTCTCTTCAAATTAATCCCAGATTAATGTATAATGCGAGTCATATGTCATCAGTGTATCATTGGGAAGCGACCCATGAGATCTCCGGATATGTTGGCAGTAAACTCGGTCGTCGGACTATCCGAACACGTAAGTACCAAGTATTACGTTTTACTGATTACAAGACAAGGTTGGCCTCTAGCAAAGCGCCATGCCTACCCAATTCTCCGAAAATATCCTTACAGGAATATGTGATCTATATCAGGCGTAGTATGCGTAGTATTGCGTATTTCGATCCAGTATCGGATGATCACGTGCTAGGCCTGGGGCTGGATATGTGTCTGCCCCGTACGAAGCACATGTCGGATGTCTGGTAACTAGTCTCTATAATCGGATATACATGACAGAGTCATAATATCCCGATAATCGTGCAGCATATAAGAGTACTAATACCGTATCCTATGTGACCATCTTCTCCATATGACTGGAGTGACACTTCCGTCTTGACATCACACCCAATACACTGCGATTCTCAATATACCCAGCATCGGCGTACACAGAACCTGTTAAAGCCCTGGACGACCTCAACTAAAGTACATTGATTATCGCAAGTATTAGCGGTGCAAGTCTCAGGTTAAGACCAAATACACCTACCCCGATTGCAGACTCCCATAGACACAATATCATACTACCAATGGGATTCTGCGGTGGTCTAATCCAGAGCGAAGATGTTTCCCATACCATCGGTGAAACACAACCTCCTATTACACTTGCCTGAGTATCCTATACCCAGATATACGAGAACTATGCCGTTATGTCTCACATAACACGCACAAGTGTATACTAGTCTTTTACGCATCTATCGATGTCCAATCTCGACAATGCTCTGACTAGGGATGTTTAATGGTTTATCCTTCGTTGATTGATACGTCTCATGTCATTCTCAATCTAGGAACAAATCATAAGGACCTCCTATCATTTATATATCTAAGGTGATCTAATCACAAATGATAAGAGTGCAATCTCCTTTGTTACATAGTTAATTTGTACAACAACACTATGATCTGTACAAATAGTGACGCTATGGGTCATAACTGTCCAACACATGGTTCATTGAGAAACCATTAGAATCCAATATTCTAGTATAAGACATGTATCGGTCTCAACGGGTTTACTTTACTGATCAAGTAGTGTAAACCTTGACTAAGAACTGTCTAAGAATGACAGCATCATGATACAACTCAATGTCAGTTGCGACGCTCTTGCAACTGCATCATGACTAATCATTCTAAGGTCAAATATGCCTTTACTATATAAAGAGATATATATATATATATATATACTAGATATTAACCCGTGCCTCCGGCACGCTGTTACAGAATTTACAGAGAGATTAAAATTCTATTATTTAATTTGTTTGTTAATTTTCAGAGATATTCTATCATGAAATGATTTTATTCTTTAATTTATTGGGTAGTTTTCATTTTCCTTTAATAAATGATTTTATTCTTTAATTTATTGGGTAGTTTTCATTTTCCATTTTTATAGAGATTCTATAATGGAAAGATTCTTTATCAGCCATTAGATTATAATGAAATGATATGAACCGCCAATTAAATCACATAAAGATAGCCTTTAGATACATTATCTCTCTTAATCATAACCATTGGTTGCCTTCTCTTTCCTCCCAGACCATTGTGCTTTATAATATAAATATATTATAGAAACTGCTTATTTGATTCATAATAAAAGTTTACAAGAGTATTTATAAGGAAATTATAACATTCCCGATCTGGGAGATGTCACTGGCAGGGGATAGATCGCACTAACCCCATAAGCCTCTGACTCTGATCTACCATACAACTATATATTTTTTACTTTAAATAAATAAATAAATAAATAAATAAATATATATATATATATATATATATGGGACTGTGGCCCAATCTTACAACTTGACATACAATTTAACTTTAATAACTTTATACATAAAGACACATATCTCAATACTAGTACAATACTTTTACTTGACTCAGAATGGACTCTTATTCCATTTCTGACTCGACTGGTGGACTCAGACCCACTAGTGACTGCCATCAGTATCTGTCCTCTCGAGCTCATCCTCCTGTAATACCTGCAAAACAAACACTGAGAGTGGGGAGGTTAGATCGATGTACGATCTAAGTGAGTAGACTAAAAATGAAAAACTGTTATAAAAATATTTGATTCTAAAACCGAAAGCTCATAAAATAGCTTTATAAGAAAACTGGTTTCTATTTTAAAACTCTGAACTTCTTTCTAAAATCTCTTATAAAACTGTTGTTTCGGGAAACTTTCTTTTCTAAAAGCTCTTTTGAAAACTGTAACTGAAAATTGAAAACTCTTTCTGAAATTTGTGTCTCTGTCTGAAAATAATGACGTATGAGGGCGTACGTATAGCCGTCCCCCATACGTCTAACTGTACCCAGCACTGTAAATTTATGACTTTGGGGCGTTACGTATCGCCATCCCCCAAAGCATTCCACTACTGTCTCTGAAACTGGTGGTCTTAGGGCGTTACGTATCGCCGTCCCCCAAGCCACAAACTAGAACTGGGGGTGCAAATCTATGCCACCACCCAAGCTCTGAAACTAGGGTCTAGGGGTGTTAAGTATCGCCGTCCCCCAAGCTCTGCTCTAGGATCTGAGGGCTTTACGTATCGTCATCCCCTTAGTCCTCTACATGTGCACATGTCCTCTGTCCGTCAATTCCATCTCTGTCAAGTTACATACTGGGGTGAGTTTTTCCCTCATGCCCCGAAAAACATAAAACTCAAGTTTGAAAATATCTGTAACTTAAAACTCATGCTGAAAAATAATATTTCTAAATCATCATTGTATGTATATATAAAAAGAAAAACATATGTAGTAAAATTCAGTATAACGCCCTACATAATTTTAAAAGTAAGTCTGAAATCAAAACAGTTAAATAAAATCAATCTCTGAGAGAAACACACACTGTTTTGGAATCTGGCTGGTACTGGATCCATTGCCGAAAAGAGTTGCGATTCTTGAGGATAATCTAGTATCAGGAACTTTATTAGTGTGTGTATATATATAGTAAAATAAACCTTGATATCTACTAAGCTTAGCGGTACGTTAATAGGTTTTACCTATGAGGCTTGTCAGAATCATATTTTGATGTAAGATAGGCATATGAATTGATATGAGACCCCAAGGGTGGTCTCTAACGCGCTAGGGTGGAACTGGGGGTTTAAAACTGATTTTGGGAAAATTCTGTGCCTCGCGTCGCGACACAAACTATTGTGCGTCGCGAGGCGCAATGCCCCAATTCCAGTCACCATTTTCCTCTTACGTCGCGACGCGCTGTCCTTCAGCGACGTGACGCGACCTGGGTTTTCAGGATTCTGTTTTCTTCTTCCAAGTTCATCCAAAGCTCAAATTATCCAACTCTACTCCATACCAAGGCTTCCATACTAAAACCAATATACAATACATCATCTTACACTCAATTTAATATACATCAAACCCCCAATTTATCAATCAAATCAACTTCTAGTCTATATTACATACTTTATCACGTTTTACCCAAAACCCACAAGTTGGGATTTATTAATGTTTCCATGTTTTTAAAAAAAAAAAAAAAAAAAATCATACTACCATCATCACTACCAAGCTCCAAACATGATACAAGCATCAATTCATCAAAACTTAAAAAAAAAAAAAAAATCCAATTTTGGTCATGAATTCATACCTCTTTCCTTTTGATTTTCTTCATCATTTAAATCCTCCATTGATGTTCATCATCTCCTTATTTGATTCTTCTTCTCTCTTCTTTTCCTTCTTATTTCTTTCTTTTCATTTTATTATTTATTTTTTTTTTGTGAAATATTGAATAGTGTACCCTTTATATAGTGGGGTCATTTGATATTTGGAAATTTGAAGAAGAGTGTAGAAATTTGTGGAAAGTTTGAGAATCTTACAATTAGACTCGAAATCACTATTAATCCGAATTATGACTTGTATTTTTGACCATCTTCTGGTCCGAATTCAGGAAAATATTCAACACAGAAGTTATAGGTCTCGATCTTATATTTTCGGAGATATAAAGTTCATAAAAATCCGAGTTCATATGAAAAAGATACGCCCTAAATACCACTGGTTGTCCAAAGGGAACACTGTACAGTCTCGTCCCGAGACTTCGAGAAATTTACTGATTTTCCCCAATATCATCTCATGAGTATATATGAATCTCAATATATTTTATTCTATGTACATTCGTCCCTTTCGTAACAGTACAGTTGAATACTGTAGTACAAACTATTGGTCGTTATAAATTCTCCCCCTTAAATAGGATTCATCCTCGAATCCTTTCTGGTGTCTAAATCATTGTTTTCATAGTTTCACGAATATCTAGAGATTCTATTATAATTATCTTCTTGTCTCCAACCTTTACTAGCTACTTGATTTTTCCTCTTTTCTCTTTTCTAAGTTCTCGTTTCGTAAGTCTTCTACTGAGTATCCTTGACTATTTCTTTCTGAACCTTTTGTTGTACTCAATATATCTTATATCTAAAAATATCTTTCTTCTAAATCTTTACTTATGCTACATAATTACTTAACTTGACCAGATTCTTAGTAACTGGTAGATTTGACTTTCACTGAAGATTCTAATATCTTCATATCTCCATATCTGTACTCAGTATTTCTTTATTCCACATGTCCAACTTGATCTTAATATTCTTTCTCATCACTTAGATATCAACTTTCTATACCCCTCTTGCAACCTTCAACAATTTATGAGCTTCTAAAATTTTTGCTTTTCTAAGGGGCTTGGGGTTTTCTAACTTGCTGATATTGTCACTTGTACCTAAAGTGTTACCTCTGGACGATTTCCTAGTGGTCCCTCTTAATTTGATTATGGTTAGAGCTTATATTCTTTCATACTTTGCTTTCAAAGGTCGTTACTAAAGTCTTGCCAATATTCCGTTGCTCGAGGATTTTCATTTCCTATAACAATCTTAGTTTTACACTATCTTATTTCTTCGTTTCTGTACTATAATACTAATCTACCAAATCACCCATATCCGCGACTAAAAGCATCCCAAACCTGCAGTGGTTTGGTCATCCTAGACCAGGACTGGGTACTTTATATGATTGCTTAACCAAAATTTTCTTTGTTATTACTTATTGTAACCTTTTACTTATTAAGTACTCTTTCATACCGTCATTGCACCTTAACATTTTTACACTTTGAACATTTCTTAGTACTTTTTTTCCTTTACTTGATTCTATTATCTACTGAGAACTTTCTTGGTCTATGTCGCTGCCTATTTACCTGGTGAATATCTTATTTCTTATGTACTTATCATGTCCTCAGACCTTGGTTTCTTGAAATATCGGTTATTACTTGACTACTACCTTATTTTGGTACTGTTCTAACTTAACAACTTCTTTTCTAACTCTCAATAGCTTCACTTTGTTTCATTCATGGACTACATCTGTAAGTCTCATCTATTTGATATTTCTTTACTATTCTTTTACATCATCTCGTCTTCTATACTCGATTTTATGCTAGAATATCTTCTCATTATTGATTTCCATACTATAGTAAACTTATTTTCTCAGTTCTATACCATACTACATTTATGTCAACACTTACTTAGTAACCTCCCCCATTTGTTATCGCCCATTGTAATTTCACTTTCAATCCTTGTGTTAGCTAACCTTTTTTTATTTTCTCTTCTGTTTCGTTCTATAACTTAAACTGCTATGGGTTATCTTTCTATTCATTTTTTCGAAGGATATCATGTATTCTATGTCCTTGGTTACACTTAACGCTATCATCTTACATTCTTATCACTGCTCAACTAGTACTTCTTCTCTTTATTGCCTTGTCTAATAACTTTCATTTAAATCTCTGACTTAGACTATTTCTTCTTTTCTTTTTATCTTGTTTTGTTGATGTTATTGTTGAGTCTCTAAGAACATCCCAAGATCATTTTAAGCATGAAATAGGTGTGAATACGCAAGGAAGTAGCGGAAATTATACTCACTTTAAACGGTTTATGGATATAGAGAATAATAAAATTTTCCTCCTTTGTGAAGTGCTCTAAGCTTTCTTTGATTGTATGTTTGAGCTCCAAGCTTGATGAGTGAATTTCAAACTCTAGGGATGTTTCCCTATCACATTTGTATGATCAAAAGTGTGCTACCACTTGGAAACATCTGCAACAAATGGCTTTCTTTTCTTTCTTCTTGTTCTCGGCAATGGAGAGTAAAAAAAGAGGGAGTGTTTCAGTTGGGAGAGAGAGAGGGAGAGAATGAATTGTGTCTTGTATCTTGATTTTTCAAAAATCAAAAAATGATATACCAAATGTTTGGTAAATGTCATTCACTTTTTTCACAATTGTGTGTCTTACAAACCACCATCATCTCATCACTAATTTCTATCACCAAAAAGTGATAAGAATGACAAGTGATGTGACTTGTGGGCCCTACTTGATTCAAAATCCGAGTGGGCCCGCAAACACATTCCGGACTCGGGTTCGTTAATTCTAAATTAATGAATTTTCTGTTGTGATTTAATTAAATAAAATTTAATTAAATAATAATGCCTCACAAAATTATTATTAAAGTTGCTCATGAATTAATTCTAAATTAATTCGTTCACCCGAATTAAAATCCAATTTTATTTCCGTTATGAAATCTAATTTCATTTAATATATCGAATATATTATTTATCAATTAATTCCAAATTAATCATTCTCTCTCTTTTAATTGAATTTTATCCCAGATAAATTCTCGCCGTAATTAATCCTAGATTAATTTTCTCTCTCATCTAATTAATCCCAGATTAATTATGTTCGAATCATATGTCATCGGTGAATCTTCGGGAAGCGACCCATGAGATCTCTGGATATGTTGGCAGTAAATTCGGTCATCGGACTATCCGAACATGTGCGTATCTGGTATCACGTTCTTACCGATTTATGAGACATGGTTGGCTTATAGCAAAGCACCGTGCCTACCCAATTTTCCAGAATATATAATCTATGTCAGGCATAGTATACGTAGTATTGCGTATTACGATCCAGTATCGGATGTCACATGCAAGGCCTGAGGCTGGAATAGTGTCTGTCCCGTACGAAGTATATATCGGATCACTAGCAACTAGTCTCTTAATCGGATAATCATGACCTTGTAATATTATCCTGATGGTTGTAACACATTAGAGTACCAGTTCTGTATCCCTGTGTGATCATCATCTTCATATGACTGAACAGATACTTCTATCTTGACATCACACCCAATATATTACGATTCTTAATAAACCCAGAAGAGGCATACATAGAACCTGTTAAAGTCCCGGACAACCAAAACTAAAGCGTATTGATTATCGCAAGTACTAGAGTTGCAAGTCTCAAGTTAAGACCAAATACACCTACCCTGAATCGAATTCCCATAAACACATAGTCATACTACCAATGGGATTCCGAGGGGCCTATCCAGAGCGAAGTTGTTTCCATACCATCGGTAAACACAACCTCCTATCGCACTTGTATAAGTATCCAATACTTAAATATATGAGAACTATGCTGTTACGCTTCCATAACACGCACAAGTGCAATACTAGTCTATTCTGCATTATCGTTGTCCAGTCTCGATAATACTATGACTATGGATATTTAATGATTAAACTTTTATGGATTGATACTGTCTCATATCTTGTTAATCCGGAACTAATCATAAGGACTTTTATCATTTTATATTCAAGTAATCTTATCACAAAATGATAAAATACAATTTCTATTGTCACATAGTTAATTTGTACAAAACTACAATGTCTTTTACAAATAGTGACACTATGGTCATAATTGTCCAACAATTATGAGGAGTTTTTTTTTTTGTTTTAATCAGTTATCACTATACTTATACATGCTTTTGGAATATCTTAAGGTTACGCTCCTGGTCCATCTTTGTTACTGATGTCAATCGAGGGTTGGGAGGGTGGGTAATTGTCTTGAGACTCTTCTGTTACGGTGATTTGTGAAACATACTTTTTTACTTAAGACTCTCGTGTATACCTGTGTGGTGTCTTTTCCTACACTGTGTCTTACTGCTAAAACTTATCTGGCTTTCTTTTTCTAACTTTGCTCCTTGTCATTTACCTCAATCAACCACTCCACATCCTAAACAAAGTCATTCTAGAAGCATACCTCCTAATAAGATCCTTATACTGTCTCTTTATCCTTTCTGTTGCTTAACTTTCTGCGGTTACTATGTTCTTTCTCTAGATACTACTATAATCTCTTTGCTATCTTTCCTAATGGCCTATTTTTGCTACGAAGGTTCATTTCTTATCTTAGTTCCTTAAACTCCTTGCTCATTTACTTCCTTGAAAACTCTATCTACTCCGACTACTAAGGACATATTCTACTAAATCTTTGATCCATACACTATTCTTTATCTAAAATCCTTTTTTTTCAAATGTCAGGAGATTCTTTATAAAATATTCACTATATTCTTAAGAGTCGTTCTCCATTATCTTTTTGTATTTCTAATATCTTTACTTTCTTGAGGGTTCTTTGTTTCTATAGAGGTTTCCATGCTTAGCTCAACTTATTATAGGTTCGAACTTTCTCATCTCATGTTTCTTGTCTATGATTCTTTGGATTCATCGACCTAGTTGTTAAGCTATCTTTTGATTTGTCTAATCTATCCATTGCTCTCCTTTACTGATTCTTTCCCTTGCTAGGCGCTAGGATCCCACAACTATCATCGATTCTTTACTCTATTATTTTCTCATTATGTCATTTTCGCCGCTCCTAAATACACTGAATTTCCTCTTTACTCCTCACGTTTCTAATACCATTGCATATCTTATTTCCTTACTTTACTCCTTGCTACTGAGACTAACAGTAGGTCATTCCTCTATTTGTTTCTTAGATCTCAACTTTCTGTTATTTGTTATAAACCTTGATTTAATCACTTTATTCTATTGTCTATACTGGTACTCTTATCACTTATTAAGTATCTCCAACTTCATAGGTCTATTCTTATATTCTTCTACGGATCTCTACTAAATCGGCTTATCTCTGGGTTCTATGACATTTGATCTATTTGTGAACTTCTACTGGTCTAGCAAGCCTCACTCTGATTTACCTTAATCTTTGCGCCACCCTGGATTTTCTTCTTTATATCCTCGAAACTTCCTTGATCATTTTTCTAGATGGTCTGCTTTTCAAGGTCCTTTCATTTCTTGAAATGGACTCTCGTTGGGTTTTCTTATGGTCACCTATACTCATGCTGATAAGAGCTACTTATATCTCATTAGTCCTTTTCTTTATGGCTCAGGGGAGCTTCTTCATCCTTGTTCTAGTACTTTATGTCCTGATGGAGTCCATTGCTCATGTAGGATAGGTATGAGATAGACTATGTCAGGATAATTTCCTTAACTGGTATCTCGAAGGAGTGAGGATCTAGGCAGATCGAGGCCTTATCTATTGGATCCATTGGCTAGGGTAACTAACTGTTGTTTCTGTCGCCGTTCATCTTGTTTGCCTATGAGTCTGAGTTTAGAAAATCTAAAATCTTTTTATCCTTATGGCATCTCTCATCTATTAGAAGCCTTGTCGAAATTCCTGTTTTCTCTTACTTCTTCTGTTTTATAGTTGTTCTCGGTTATTCGGGGAACTCACTATCTATTCGAGATGCTCGAGAATTATTAGGTTAACTTTTGGAAGAATTTATGGGAATGAATGGAATCTCGCTTGGGGGAAAGCACTTTTACTTAGAACGACTTGGCATTTTATTCTGGTCTAGTCTTGATACACTATTCTTTACTACTAGTTCTGGTATTATCCTTTATTACTTAACTCAATGTCTCTGATTCTTGCTACTATCGATTTTGGCATTTTCTTATCCGTTTCTATTCCTTTATCTATGTTTACTTCCTTATCGATTCGATTATGTATCTCGATCTTCTTATATTTTTATTTTTTTACCTTAATTACCCTCTTACATCTCTTCTAACTTTTCTCCTAGCTTTTCTCTTTGTCCTTTACTTTTGTATCTTCTCCATTACTATCTCTGGTCACTTTAACATCTAGGTATATTTCTTATTTTTCCTCTCTAGTTTTCTCTTTCTCTTTCTACTTTCCTGGGTCGGTATCTTTAGGATTTTACTATTTCTTTCTGTCTATCTATCTTTCTTTATTTCTGGCTGTCTAAACACCTATACATCATTTCTTGCTTGTTTATAGCTTTTCCATCCCATTCCTTTGGGTAATTCTTCTTAGAATCTTACTATCTAGTTTCGTAACTCGTTTATACTCCTAGTAATGGTTTAGAATATCTTCAGGGAAAATTCCAAACGTGGATCTAAAATACATTTGTTCTCGTAAGGGATAATATTTGAATAGTTTGGGAGAGCTTATTAACCTGCTTATGGAACTATGAGGACGTACTCGAGGATCAGATACTGGAGAGGTAGTGCCTTGCATACGAGTATCATGGGCATACTGTGTATACCAAACCCCATCACTCTACCCAATGCAGTCACTGACTCCCTAGACCATGCTCTGATACTATCTTTGTAACATCCCCGATCTGGGAGATGTCACCGGCAGGGGATAGATCGCACTAATCCTATAAGCCTCTAACTCTGATCTACCATACAACTATACGCTTTTTACTTTAAATAAATATATATATCATATATGTATGGGACCGTGGCCCAATCTTACAACTTGAAATAAAATTTAACTTTAATAACTTTATAAATAAAGACACATATCTCAAATACTAGTACAAGACTTTTACTTGACTTAGACTAGACTCTTATCCATTTCTGTCTGACTCGACTGGTGGACTCAGACCCACTAGTGACTGTCATCAGTATCCGTCTTCTTGAGCTCATCCTCTTGGAATACCTGCAAAAAAAACAAACACTGGGAGTGGGGGGGTTAGATCGCTGTACGATCTTAGTGAGTAGACTAAAAATGAAAACTGTTATAAAAATATTTGGTTCTAAAACCGAAAGCTCATAAAATACCTTTATAAGAAAATTGATTTATGTTTTAAAACTCTGAACTTCTTTCTAAAATTTCTTATAAACTGTTGTTTCGGGAAACTTTCTTTTCTAAAAGCTCTTTTGAAAACTGTAACTAAAAACTGAAAACTCTTTCTGAAATCTATGTCTTTGTCTGAAAAACTTGACGTATGAAGGCGTTACGTATCACCGTCCCCCATACGCCTAACTGTACCCAGCAGTGCAAATCCATGACTTTGGGGCATTACGTATCACCGTCCCCCAAATCCTGCTACTACTGTCTCTGAAACTGGTGGTCTTGGGGTGTTATGTATCGCCGTCCCCCAAGCCACAAACTAGAACTGGGGGTGTAGATCTATGCTACCACCCAAGCTCTGAAACTAAGGTCTAGGGGCGTTATGTATCGCCGTCCCCCTAGCCCTGCTCTAGGATCTGAGGGCGTTACGTATCGCCATCCCCTTAGTCATCTACAGGTGCACATGTCCTCTGTCCGTCAATTCCATCTCTGTCAAGTTATATACTGGGGTGAGTTTTTCCCTCATTTCCCGAAAAATATAAAACTCAAGTTTGAAAACATCTGTAACTCAAAACTCATGCTGCAAAATAATCTTTCTAAATCATCACTATATGTATATATAAAAAGAAAAACATATGTAACAAAATTCGGTCTAACGCCCTATATGCTTTTAAAAGTAATTCTGAAATCAAAACAGTTAAATAAATTCAGTTCTGAGAGAAAGTATCCACTCATTGTTTTGGAATCTGGCTGGTACTGGATCCATTTCCGAAGAGAGTTGCAATTCCTGAGGATAATCTAGGATTAGGAACTTGATTAGAGTATATATATAGTAAAATAAACCTTGCTATCTACTAAGCTTAACGGTACGTTAATAATTTTTCACCTACGAGCTTGTCACAATTATATTTTGATGTAAAATATGTATATGAATTGATATGAGACCCCAAGGGTGGTCTCTAACACGCTAGGGTGGAACTGGGGGGTTTAAAACTGATTTTGGGAAAATTTTGTGTCTCGTGTCGCGACGCAAACCCTTGCGCGTCGCGACACGCAACGCCCAAATTCCAGTCACCATTTTCCTCTTACGTCGCTACGCGACATGGGTTTCCAGGATTCTGTTTTCTTCTTCCAAGTTCATCTAAAGCTCAAATCATCCAACTCTACTCCATACCAAGGCTTCTATACTAAAACCAATATACAATACATCATCTTTCACTCAATTTAACATACATCAAACCCCCTATTTATCAATCAAATCAACTTACAAGTCTATATTACATACTTTATCAATTTTACCCAAAACCCACAAGTTGGGATTTTATCAATGTTTCCATGTTTTTTTCCTTTTAAAAAAAATCATACTACCATCATCACTAACATGATACAAGTATCAATTCATTAAAACTTTAAAAAAAATCCAATTTGGGTCATGAATTCATACCTCTTTCCTCTTGGTTTTCTTCATCCTTTAAACCCTCTATTAATGTTCATCCTCTCATTCTTTGCTTCTTCTTCTTCTCTCTTATTTTCCTTCTTCTTTATTTATTTCTTTCTTATTCTTCTTCTTTCTTCTCAGTCTTCTTTCTTCCTCTCCTCTTCCTCTCGGCTTCTTCTCCTTTCTTTTCATTTTATTATTTTTATTTTTTTATGAAATAGTGAATAGTGTACCCTTTAATATAGTAGGGTCATTTGATATTTGGAAATTTGAAGAAGACTGTAGAAATTTGTGGAAAGTTTGAGAATCTTATAATTAGACCCAAAATCAATATTCATCTAAATTTTGACTTATATTTTGGCCGTCTTCTGGTCCGTATTCAGGATATTTTTCCAACACAGAAGTTGTAGGTCTCGATCTTAGATTTTCGGAGATATAAAATTCATAAAAAATCCAAGTTCATATGAAAACGTTACGCCCTAAATACCATGGGTTGTCCAAAGGGAACATTGTACAGTCTCGTCCCGGGACTTTGAGAAATTTATCGATTGTCCCCAAAGTCATCTCATGAGTATATATGAATCTCAATATAATTTATTATATGTACCTTCATCTCTTTCATAACAGTACAATTGAATACAGTAGTAAAAACTACCGGTCGTTACAGAAATACAATAGAGAATTGGCACTCTGGGCACCAACCCAAACAAAATTTCCCACTTTCTCTAGTGCCAATATCGATTGTATCTAATACCCATAGACTCCACATGTTTATCAAATAAATTCAAAGGGATGGCCTTCGTAAATGGGTCTGCTACATTATCTTCACTCGGTACCTTGCACACATGTAACATCCCGCCTAGGCCATGATGCTACCGGCATGAGACAGGCTAAACCCACCTCCATAAGCCTCTGAACCTAACAAAATTTCGGCATGATGTATTCGTAACATCATGCAACCTGGCCTGTAGCCAGCAGCCACATACAACAAAAACACAAAAATCTCGGCCTCAGGCCGGAAACACAATATCAAGGCCCCAGGCCTGAACTCAAAGAACAAATGCAAATACTTGACCTCCAACCAGAACTCAAAATAAACTATGCTATTACATGACTAATACAAATGAAATACAAATGCAATTGTAAATACACAATAAGGAGTCGTGATGACCCAACTTGACCCAGGACTCAAAATGCTCTTGACTGCAATTGAGACGATTCTCTGTCTTCAAAATCTTCACCTAACTACTGCTACTGACCTGTAAAACTACAACTGAAAATATGTGAGTCATATTGACTTAGTAAGTAAAATACTCATAACTTTAGCGTTCAAAACACATACAATGTCTAGGTTAAGTTTTTGTATAAACTTGAGTTATATAAAACCAATTAAGCATACTCAAAGTTTGAAATAACCATAACTCTTATCTCTTTTATTTCCTTTCTACTTGCTACTAGTCTTTCTAACTATTATTTATGCACTTACAATCCTAAAACTCTTACAACATCTATAAATTTATTCACTAAGGCAAATCTTACCATGTCCTCGCTGCATTACTCAGATACCTTATGCTTAGCCACTTACTCGTTTGCTACACCAATCTGGTTATTGATTAAACTTATCTTTATTTTATTTCATTGAAATATCATCAAATTGGATTTATAAGCTAACTTTTCTATCAATCATTCATTTTTTTGACCGTCTTACAAACTATATACTAGCTCCATCATTAATATACTTCACATGCAGATAACTGAAATTACTTGCATATCTAATCATCACATTATGATACACATAAGCAATCTAGTGTACTGTAAATCTAACGTTTCATACAATCATATTGAAACTTATTAAGCTTTAATGCTATAAACACATGCATTTATAAATTTCTATTTTCACTTAATAATACAATACATGTATATGAATTCGGGTTTTCAACACCGCCATCATGCATGTATATAAACTACATACAACTCAAATGATATCTAAAATGTATAAACGTAAATATAACTTGTAAACTACTTTTTACTAAGGCATGTTATACTATTTAGAATATTCTTTCTAAAACTTTCTTTGAAAAACTGTTTTCTAAATTCTGTTTCTGAAAACTCTTTACGGGAAGTTTTCTTCTGAAAACTCTTTACTAAGACTTTACTTGAAAATGGTTTCTACTTTAAACTTTTGAATCTCTTATAAAACTCATGTTTCTGAAATCTATTTTCTGAAAACTGTGCTTTGAAGATCTAAGAGTGTATAAAATCTGGAATCTAAAAGCTGAAAATCTGAAAACTGAAAACTATTCTACGTCCAGGAAAATGACTCAACTGGACGTCTCTCTGCACCCAGGAAAACAACTCAACTGGGTATCTCTGAAACTGGTGGTGCCCTACGCCCAGGAAAACGACTCGACTGAACGTAGAGCTCTATGTCCAGGAAAACGACTCAACTGGACATGACCACATCTAGAGTCCAGATACACGAACCTAAGCCTTCGTCCTGACTCTCTACATGTGCACATGTCTCTGAATCCGTCAATTCCAACTGCATCTCAAGTTACATATTGGGGTGAGGTTTTACCTCATGCCCCGAAAACACGAAACTGCAAATAAACTTTTAAAAACTTAAATCAAATCCCAAACTGTAAAGAACATCATGTCAAAACATTTGAAAATAGTCTTTGTAACACTTTGAAATTTAAAACACTTTTAGCTTTAACTTAACTTCTGAAAACCATAACAAATGTATAATCTTATATATATATACATGTACATGCAAACTCTATGCTCTCACAAACTATCTTGACAGTCATACTTATTTATATGCTTACATGTATACAAACCAACATGCTCGAGATCTCATTTACATATGTTCTTATGCACAATACTCTGTTCATTTTAAACCTACATCAAGATACTTTTTCACAAAACAAATACCCACTATATACTAACTTATTTATTTCTCCATGCATACTTGCCGCTTTTTGTACTTATGTGCTTACTTTTTGATAATTTATCATTCTTAAACTTTGATCACATTCCCTAGGGTGTAGATTTCTACATCCCCCATACCCCAAGTCTCAATATATATATTTATATTCATAAACATAACATCATTCATATGTTATATCTATCTATATAAATACATATACTGGTTTATATCTAGATATGTGTCTCATTATTTCTATATACTCATGCTTGTCTTTACTTATATATATATGTATACACTTGTAGTCGCTTGTCTACATCTACATAAGTATACCGATATATTACTCTCTTCTTCTATGTTCCTCTCTATATGCATACAGGTTTCATACTTATAGTTATATACAACTTTGTTATATTACTGATTTCGAGTAACACTAAACTTCTTAAGTAATCAAAGCATGATTACTTACCTGGCTAAGCGAATGCCGCGATCCGGGTCCGATCTGCAAGCAAGTAACAACAAGGTTAGTACCGCTATTTGCAGAACTTTCTACTCATCTACAATAAACTACGGACTTTCTCAAAATACTCAAATCCTCACTGAATCTACGGTTTAAGTTTCATTACTCTAATATGTCTTTCTATACTATTCTGAACTGATTAGATACCTCACATTCTCATTTTACGCGTTTACGGCAAAACTTACGGAAAAGTTTCCGTAAATACTACGGAAGGGTCTCGAACCCTCCGAACTAATCCTGAAATACTCAATTACCCTCGAAATGCCATATTTACATCATAATTATGTTTACGATCATCAACGTTCAATCGCGCGAGAAACGTCGTTTTACCGGAATCTCGCTAATTCTACCGGATCGATCATATCTCATCCGATTCTCCCTGGATTCTACCATATTTATCGTTTTAACATATTAAAACACATCCAATTCACTTCATGCTAATTCGCTAAACTACGGAACAACTAGAAGCATCCGAATAAAAAGCTGCAAACTTTAAAATGACGAATTCTAAACGGAGAGTCGTATCGAAATTCCGAGGCCATATTCGGACTCCCAATGGCCATACGAACGCGGTGGTGAGATCAGAATTCCGATCAGAGAGCTACTGTTCAACATGTGTTTACTGTTCACGCGTGTATTCTCCTTCTTTCACGTGCTTCCGGCCGCTGTTTGGTGAAATCGATCCCGCATCCTTGTAGTACTCGTCGAAAGCTTCGATTTGGTAGGTGGCTCGGGCTGTGAAATGGACCGACGAGCCGGATCCGGATGACCCACTTCCGCATATTTATTCTCCATTTTCGCCATTCGCCGACGCTCTCTGGTCAGCCGCCGGTCGTCAAGGACAGGGGGAGAGGTCAGCGCACCGGCCGGCATCAGTCCGCTAGCCGGCGGTGGCCGAATGGCCGCCGGCTAGGGTATTCTTTCCCCCTCTCCCCCTTCGCATGTTTCCGTCTCTCGTATCTCTCTTTCTTTTTTTTTTCTTTTGTTTTCTGTATAAGCTAATAATAATTAACAATAATAAAAACAAATATCTCATAACCCAAATTACAAAAATACCCCACCACCAAGTGTAATTTCGGAAATCACCACTTTTGAAGCCCTTCTGATGCGATTCTCGAAAAATGTTCAACACGAAGGTTGTTCATCTCGAAAAAATGAGTCCGATGGTTTAAGAATCAACTAAATCGGAGTTCTTTTGCTAATTATGTGGTCAAAACAGTAAACTTTACGCGTTTTATGAAAATCACGTAACTAACTTTTGACCCCTAACGTTTTCCAACGCGACGAATATTCATAATATATTACTCTAACCCTTATAACATCAATTGAAATCTTATTCTTCATTATCATCATGATCCGAAACTATAAAATCAGTCCCGGAATCTTCTAAAACAATCCCGAAAATCTGGGATGTTACAACACAGACAATATCCCCTCGCGAAACATCTCTCGAATGATGTGGTTCTTGAGTTCCACATGCTTCGACTTCTGATGCGCCATCGGTTCCTTTGCTTGTGCAATGGCTTTAGTAATAATCACAACATAACGGAATCACATTCTTGATACTTGTGACAACTCCCAATTCTGTGATGAAGTTCCTAATCTATACAACTTCTTTTGTAGCTTCAGAAGCTGCAATGTATTCCGCCTCTGTGGTGGAATCTGCTATTGACCCATGTTTGGAACTCTTCCAGTAAACTGCACATCCGTTAAGGGTAAAAAACAAATCCAGATGTACAATTTCTATCATCGGGATCCGATTGGAAGTCGGAATCTATATATTCATTAACTTACAGTTCACTTCCTCATTATATAATCAACTTATCCTTAGTACCTTTAAGATACTTTTGGATATGTTTAATAGCCATCCAACGGTCATGCTTGAATTGGACTGATATCCACTTGTTATGTTAATAGAAAATTTATATCGGGCCTAGTGTATAACATGACATACATTATACTACCCAAACACGAAGCTTAAGGTTGGTAAGACATTCTAACCTTCTCATCTTCTGTTTGCGGACTCATATTCTTTGAAAGATGAATCCCATGTCTGAACGGTATATTTCCTGTCTTACAGTTACCAAAATTATATCGTTCCAAGATCTTACTATGTACGTTGATTGGGATAACCCAATCACCCAATCAACTTCATCTCTCTATCTCTATAGAGTTTTATGCCTAAAACATAGAAAGCTTCTCCCAGGTCTTTCATGGAGAAATTCTTACAGAGATAAGCTTTGATGCTTTGCATAATCCCTATATCATTCCCAATGATTAGGATGTTGTCAACATAGAGGACTAAAAATACCACCATGCACCCACTGGCCTCCTGAAACACACATGATTCTTCCGAATTCTTGAGAAAACCAGACAATCTAATAATCTCATCGAATCAAATATTCCAACTTCGTGAAGCTTGTTTAAGTCTATAAATGGACTTCTTAAGCTTACATACCATATCCGAGTTCTCGCTGGATGCAAAAACCTCCGATTGTTCCATATAGATTTCTTCATCAAGAAATCCATTTAGAAAATCTGTTTTGACATCCATTTACCAAATCTTGTAATCATGATAAGCAGCTATAGAAAACAAAATCCTAATAGACTTAAGCATTGGTACTGGTGAAAAAGTTTCATCATAGTCGACACCAGGTCATTGTATTTTAACATTTTGCTATCAGTCGGGCCTTATAGGTTCTAACCTTTCCATCAGACCTACGTTTCCTCTTGTAAACCCATTTACAACCGATAGGAACAATCCTTCGGGAAGCGGAACCAAGTCCCAAACTTGATTCTCATACATTGAATCTAACTCGGATTTCATGGCACTTTGGCACTTCACGGAGTCGATTTCCAACATCGATTCTCTATAGGTAAAAGGATCATTCTCTTCAACTAATAGAATATCGATACTCTTTTCTTGTATCAAATATAGGCGTTCATGAGGTCTAGATACCCTTTGTGACCTATGAAGGGTGTGTGTTGAAGGTTCTTCGTCTACTTGAACTTTAGATTCCTTTGGTTCGTTGTTTTCAGGTTTGACTTCATCAAGATCAACTTGTCTATGATTACCTCATTCAGACAAAAATTCTACCTCTAGAAATTTTACAAAGCGAGCTACAATATATTTCGATGCTCGGTATCATAGAACAGATATCCCTTCGTATTCGAAGGCTATCCAACAAACTTAAACTTTTATCCTCGAGGTGAAAGTTTATCTTACTGCGCCATCCTAATATAGGCAAGACAACCCCAAACCTTAACATAATTAAGATTTGGTCTCATATTGACCGGCATGATCACACTCGTCACGAAAGCGTACATATCACTCAAGTAGTGTAAAAATATCGATCCCACTGGGACTTAATTCCAACTATTGTTACTAATTATTGAATATATTTATTTGCAATTATCTAATTAATGGATAAGAGAATTATTGCTTGATTGGTTGGTTGAATGCAGATTTGCTAAATAAATAAATAAATAAATACACAAAAGAAAATACTAAGGAAAATAAATAAAATATGCAAACATATAGGGTTGTGATTCCATACAATATTAATCTAATGATGAATTTATTCTCTTATATATGTGTAATAAATCAGTTTGCTAACCTGGAATACGATGATATGTAAAAGCCTCTTCCGATTGCAGATGCAAACACCCAAAATAACCCAATTAATCATATTCTTATGTTAACCAAGTTACCTAAATTCATTAAGTTCAAGTTCCAATTGTGGCTACTTTGCCCAACAGTTATATTCCTATCATGTAAGGAAATCTACCTAAGGATCACCATGCCCTAAGGTGAGATCGTGAGCTATTGAATCTAAGGTTGAAACCTAAAATCCATTTTCCAAGTTCATTTTAAGTTTACCCCATCAATCTTATTGGTGATCAGGCAACAAGAAGCATTAAGCTTAAGATTCAATAAACAAGCCTAAAGTATTACCCAATATATAAATAAAATCAATTATTAAACTCGTGAATATTGTGTTTCATCACTTTCCTAGAATAAAAATAAAATATTGAGGGATGATCCACCTTTACTATTTCTAATTTAGAAATCTCCCTTATTATAATATAGAAATTATCAGTGATATTACCAACCGACCATATAGGCGGTATCCTGATTAAGTCAGATTTTTAATTAAGTCCAACCGACCATAAAGGCGGTGTTTATCCATAAACCTTCCATTTAAGCGGTAACATCTGTCACATAAAGACCGGCCATATATGCGGTGTCACATTATGTCAAATAAATAAAATCAGCTATTAAGGCGGTAAAACCTTTAGTCTATATTATTAAATTATAATTTCCATATTATAATTAAGGGAGATTAATCTAAACTATAATATTAAAAGTTTCACCATTCCCCCATCAGAAATTTAACTACTAAACATAAAAGAAAGATAAAGAAAATAAACTACTACTATTACTGAAAATAAAAGTACATAATTTGAATTAAAAAAATTAAAACATAATTTGAATTAAAAAAATTAAACACACAAGATAGAATCCTTATATCCTTATTAGGACCTCAAGGAAAATATGAAATTTACAAATGAAATCATTTGGTGTTTATAGGCAAAGAAAAGGCTTCCACCAATTTCTCCACCAAACACTCCACAAAACACTCCACCAAACATGCACAAAAAATGCTAGCATGTTTGGTGGAAGTTTGACCATTTTTATTTTTGGATAATGACTTTAGTAATTAAACATAGCACAATTTCAGATTGTTCATCAATTTCGGTTATGAAAACTTTATAACTAGAAAATCTTATAATATAAAAGTTGTAGATCTTTGAGTCTTCTTTAATCTGGAACTTGAATCACCTCAAGTTGTAGATCTTTGAGTCTTCTTTAATCTGGAACTTGAATCACCTCAATCCGATATCGAATTAGAAAGTTATGGCCAAAATATAAAAATTGCATAAATCTAAAATTTCCGAAATTGTACTCCGTTAGAATGTCATTTCAAGTTTCCAACCTCTAAAATCCAAATGTCAAGTCCAATTTTTACTTTTATTTGTTCTATATTTCATTCTGATTGATTCCATTGAGTGCCGATTTTTTTTATCTGTAAAATAAACAAAAACCCATCAAAACGCTCATCAAACCCGAGAAAGTATAAAAAATATTAAGTAAAATTGGTGGTAAATAGTAATATATTTTCCACTTATCACCTATCGATCAATATCTCATATGGAGTGGTAGGAAAATATTTTGAAGGAATCTTATTCAAAAGATATGCAGCAGTTAAAAGGGAGTAGCCCCATAAGTAATAGGACAAATCTGTAAAACTCAACAAAGATCGGACCATATCCAATAAAGTCTGATTTCTCCTCTCAAACACTCCATTATAATGTGGAGTACATGGAGGAGTATATTGAGCGAGAATCTCATTCTCCTTCATATAATTCATGAACTCACTGCTCATATATCCGCCGCCTCGATCAGATCGAAGGTATTTAATATATTGACCAGTCTTTTTTTCTACTTCATTACAGAATTCTTTGAACTTTTCAAAGGTTTCCTATTTTTATCTCATCAGATACACATAATCGTATTGTGACAGATCATCGGTAAAAGTAACGAAGTACGAATAACCACTGTGAGCAGTCTGACTTAGTGGACCGCATACATTAGAATGTACGAGTTCCAGTAAGTTAGTGCGCGCTGTGTCCATCACCGGAAAATGGGGCTTTGGTCATCTTACCCTGAATACATGATTCACAAGTTGGATATGGTTCAATGGTGAGATATGATATCAAACCATTCCTAACCAATTGGGTAAGGCGTTTAACGTTTATATGACCTAGCCTCATATGCCATAGTTCAGTATTATTAACTATAGGTAAACTATGTTTATTAATCCTAGTATTCAAAATATCTCTAGAAATATGAAATATGTAATGATCATGATTATTTGGACAACAAATGATCTGAATATTACATTTATCATATAAATACAAAGAACAGTTCTTAGTATTAACATGATAACCTTATGTATCTAATACAAAAGAGATATAATATTTGCTACACATCCTGGTACAACATAGCAATCATATAACAAAAGGCTCATATTCAGCAAGAGAATCTCACATACTTCTACTGCAACCGCATTCAGAGAGTCTCCACTCCCAAAATGCAACTGCATGTCTCCAGGCTTCAACTTCTTACTTTCCTTAAACACTTGCAACGATTGGAACTGTGAACAGGACAAGCAGAATCCAAAATCCAGCTGGATGTAACAGCTTCACAAGCTAGTGAGATATTAATAACTGAAAAAATAAATGTACCTAATGTAGATGCTCTCTCCTTCCTTATCTGGGCAATATAGTCAGGACAGTTCATTTTTCAGTGCCCGATCTTGCTGTAATGATGGCATTTATCTTCAAATGCCCTATTGGGCTTTGCTATCTTTCCTTGCGATGGAGGACCGAAACCCTTATTCTTTTTCGCTTTCGTCTTCTTTCCTTTTGGCCAGGCCTGGGATGAAGCAGAGAGTGAAGTAGGTTTTACAGGGAGAGTCGGTACTCCCTTCTTTAGGTCCTCTTCCGCCTTGATCAACATCCTATGCAGTTCACGGTAGGAACATATAATCTCATTCATATTGAAATACATTACGAATTGGCGATAAGAAGTTGAGAGCGAACCAAGAATGACACTCCCACCGAGAATATCATTTAGATGGAGATTATGTTACCTCAGTTGTTCGATCAAATCGATCAAGTGAAAAACATGCGAGCTTACAGCTTGCCTCTCGTCCAGTTGCGCACGGAACAGTTCCATCACAATAATTTATTCTTGGTTCATATACGATTCTCTCAATCGCATCATCATACTATAAGCATCTGACATGCCATAGTATTGCCTCTTTATTCCGATGCCAGTGAACTTAAGATATATGATTTAATTTTTAAAGCTTGGAAAACTTATAGTTCCTTTGGTGTTGTGTCCTCATACACATCAAGGGGCAGTGGACCCTCAAGTAGATATCCTAACTTTTCAGATTCAAGGAAAATCCTTAAATCCAAATCCCAATCAGCAAAGTTCTCAGCGCATTCTAGTTTTTTCTTATCCAATATACGTGCAAACAGATTAGTCGATTGTGCCGCCATCGCAAATCTATCATATAGATTAAGAAAAATGATTAACAGATATAAACAGTTTCAAATAATAGCAAAAGCATTAACTAGATCATGGATTTTTAATCTAAAAATAGCCCTCCCACTAAATCATGCAATACTGTAATCCTTAAACAGAATAAAAAGATTTAATAATTAAATTAAATACAAATATTGAAAGGTGGATCCCATGAATATATTTCAGCTCACAGCTTTGGCACGTTCTCGCATACATATATTCATCAAGTAGACAACTGATGACCAGAAAATATATCAATATTTACCGCATATTTTACTTAATATTTTATTTAGTTTCTCGAGTTTGATGAACGTTTTGATGTGTTTTAATTTCTTTTACAGATAAAATAATATTGGGACTCAATGAAATCATTTAGGACAAAATATGGGTCAAATAAGGGCAAAAATTGGACTTGACATATTAATTTTGGAGATTGGAAACTTGAAAAGGCGTTCAAATGAAGTGCAGTTTCAGAAATTCCAGTTTTGTGAAACTGTCATATTTTGGGCATAACGTTTTACTCCGATATTAGATTGAGCTGATTCAGTTCCAGATTAAAGAAGACTCAAAGATCTACAACTTTGAAAAACAAAATAATTTCGAATTCTGAAGATTTCATGAGCAAAATTGATGAAACATCCAGAAGTGTGTTATGTGTAATTATTAAAGTCATTTTCAAAGCAAAAAATAAATAAATAAATAAAAATAAAATAGTCAAGTTTCCACCAAACATGATAGCAATTAATAATGCATTTGGTGGAGAATTTAATAGTGGATTGGTGGATGCAAAATTTTGCCTATAAATACCAAGCCATTTCATTTGTAAATTCATACTTTCTTATTTGAAATTCCTTATTAATCGGCGTAAACACACACATATAATGCAAGCGTACGTATCATTCAAGTAGTATAAAAGTATCGATCCCACGAGGACTTAATACATAATCTATTAATTTTATGAGGTCAAATGATTACTAGTATCTAACAGGTTGATTGATTGATTTGAAATGGTGATGATTCTAAATTTAAAAATAAGTAAATAAAATTGCACAAAAGTAGGTTTAAGAAAATTCAATATTAAAAACTATCTAGGGTTGTGATTTCTTCCAATATCATTTTAAAGATGAAGTGGTTATTTTATGTTTGTGTAATAAATCGGTTTACTAATCTGGAACACTAAATTATGCAAAAGCCTCTATCGATGGTCAGACGCAAATACCCAGTTTAACCCAATTGAACCATATGTCTATGTCAACCAAATTATCTGGATTCATTAAGTTTAAGTTCCAATTATGGCTACATCCGCCCGACAGGTATATGTCTATCCTGTAAGGAAATCTATTAAAGGTTATCTATCCTCAAGGACGATCATGGGCTATTAAGTCTAAGGCTGAAACCTAAAATTCCTTTGTCAAGTTTATTTTAGATTTACCACATCAATCTTATTGGTGATCAGACAACAAGAAGCATTAAGCTTAAGACTTAATAAGTAACCCTTTAAATTACCCAAACTATAAAATAACCCCTTATAAACCGGTGATATTAGAATTCATCACAACCCCAGATAACTAACTTAGTTACGGCACATAACTAGGGCTAGTAAAAACTTAAATAAACTAAAAGATATAAAATTAACTACTGAAAAGTAAATGCTGAAAGTAAATTACTGAAAAGTAAATGCTGAAAGTAAATTACTGAAAAGTAAATGCTGAAAGTAAATTGCTGAAAGTAAATTGCTGAAAAGTAAATTGCTGAAAAGTAAATAAAGTAAAAGTACAATAAAAGAAAATGCTGAGGTGAAAGGATCCACTTTTATTACTTCTTTTTTAGATATCTCCCTTAATATAATATATTAACTTTGCATGATAATTACCAACCAGCCATTGATGAGTGGTAAAACTATCACTATTTCCCACTCATTTAACTTAATATTTTGTATAGTTTCTTGAGTTTTGTGAATATTTTGATGTGTTTTGTGTTATTTTGTAGATAATTAAAGTTTCAGGACATTCTGGAGGTGATTTGAAGCAAAACTGTGAAATTTGGTGAAATTTGGCAAAAATGGTATTTTGGTAATTTTGCGCGTCCCGAGACAAAGGGTATTTTGGTAATTTTGGGCATCCCGACACCGAAATAAAATTTCAAGACATTCTGGAGGTGATTTGGAGCAAAACTGTGAAATTTGGCAAAAAAGATATTTTGGTAATTTTGGGCGTCCCGACACCGAGGGTATTTTGGTAATTGCACCACCATGCCACATGTCAAAAATTCAACGAGCCGTCTTTGTTAGCCGCCATGCCACGTGTCGAAAATTCAGCGATCCAAAAAAAATAATAATAATAAAATAATATAATATAATAATAAAAAAATTCAGAAAAATAATAATAAAAAATTAGATTTTTTTCCTATAAATAGATTTTGAATTTCTTAGTTTCAATGTACCTTTTCCTCTGAAATCCTTATAAATAAAAGAGAGTTCTTCTTATTTTCTTCTTATATTCAGTTTTATTTATGCTTTGTAGTAGTAATTCTATCCATCTATGGGGGGGTAACTTCTCTATGCTGAGGTAATAAGGTAATACTTTTACTTTTGCTATTTAGATTAATCTCCCTTAAAATATAATATATAAACTATTTAAAATCTGAATTAATAAAGGATACCGCCATTTCCGGACGGTTGGTTATTCATTTAATCTGGTTAACCTGACTTAATGAGGATACCGCCATTCTGGACGGTTGGTTTAAAATTTATATTTCTGTTCCGCCTTATGGCCGGTATATTTGAATTTGACTTAATCAGGATACCGCCATTCTGGAAGGTTGGTTTAAAATATCACAAGTATATATATTATTATTTTATGGGAGATATCTAAATAGTAAATAGTAGAAGTTAATTCCTTTTACCTTAGCATTTTATTTATTTTTCTGCATTTACTTTTTAGTAATTTTTATGTTTCTTTTTTTTTACTTGTCATAACTATGTGTTATAACTAAGTTAGTTTTCTAGGGTTGTGATGAAATCTAATATCACCGGTTATAAGAGGTTATTTTATAGTTTGGGTAATTTAAAGGTCTACTTATTAAGTCTTAAATGCTTCTTATTGTTTGATCACCAATAAGACTGATGTGGTAAATCTAAAATGAACTAGACATAGAGATTTTAGGTTTCAGCCTTTGACTTAATAGCCCACGATCTTCTTGGAGGATAGATAACCCTTTAATAGATTTCCTTACAGGATAGACATATACCTGTCGGGCGGGGGTAGCCATAATTGGAACTTAAACTTAATGAATCCAGGTAATTTGGTTGACATAGACATATGATTCAATTGGTTAAACTGGGTATTTGCGTTTGACCATCTACAGATGCTTTCGCATAAATTCGTGTTCCAGGTTAGTAAACTGATTTATTACACAAATATAAAATAATCACTTCATCTTTTTAAAGATATTAGAAAGATTCAGAACCCTAGATCTTTGAGTCTTTTATTTTCCTTAGTATTTTCTTTTGTCTTTTTATATATTTATTTATTTTGCAAATCTACAAATCAAATCATTCAAACAATTAATTCTCTTCTCCCTATAATTAGATATCTGTAAATAAATAGTATCAACGATTAATAACGCAGTAGGAATTAAGTCCTCGTGGGATCGATATTTTTATACTACTTGAACGATACGTGTGCTTGCGTTATACGTGTGTGTTTACGCCGGTTAGCCATATAGGCGGTATCCAGATTAAGTCAAATTAATAATTAATTACCAACAGACCAATCAAGCGGTATCCAGTTTAGTCAAGTTAAAACCAATTTAAATAATTACCAACCGACCAATATGGCGGTATCCTCGTTAAGTCAGGTTTTAACTAGTTTATATATTATAATTAAGGGATATTAATCTAAATATTAGTAATAAAAGTTTTACCTTTTACCCCAGCAAAGGGGAGTTACCTACTCATTACTGAAAAGTAAAAACTGAAAATTAAAGAAAGAAAAGTACTGTGCGTAAAAGTAAATTACGGAAAGTAAAAACTGAAAAGTAAAGAAAAGAAAGTGCGAAAGCGGAAATTAATTACTGAAAGCTGTAAATAACAAACAAGATACAATCTTCTTAGCATTCTTAAGGAATTCCTTAGAAGAAAGTATGAATTTACAAATGAAATGACTTGGTATTTATAGGCAAAATTTTGCCTCCATCAAATCATCCACCAAATCCATTATTAATTGCTCCACAAATTGCTTATCATGTTGATGGTGATTTGATAATTTTTATTATTTATTTATTAATTTATTTTTTACTTTGAAAATGATTGAAAATGACTTTAATAATTAACACAACACATTTCTGGATGGTTCATCAATTTCGGGCATGAAATCTTCATAATTCGAAATTAATTTATGTTTCAAAGTTGTAGATCTTTGAGTCTTCTTTAATCTGGAACTTGAATCATTTCAATCAGATATTGGAGTAAAAAGTTATGCCCAAATTACGACAGATGCGTAAAATTGGAATTTCCAAAACTGCACTTCGTTAAAACGCCCTTTCAAGTTTCCAATCTCCAAAATTAATATGTCAAGTCCAATTTTTGCCCTTATTTGACCCACATTTCGTCCTAAATGATTTCATTGGGTCCCAATATTATTTTATCTGCAAAATACACTAAAACACATCAAAACGTTCATCAAACCTGAGAAACTAAACAAAATATTAAGTAAAAGGGGCAGTAAATATTGATATATTTTCCGCTCATTACACCCCCAAACCTAACATTTTGCTAGTCTTTGAGCAAAACAACAAATAAAATACAAGAAACAATTAAAATTAAACTAAGCCACTTTCGTAGGGATCACGGTTGCATTTAGCATATGCAACAAACCTTTAAACCCCTATGTGTCCCTAGTGGACGAGTTGTAGTCTCGTGAGGGCTTACAGCAACGATACCCACAAACGTTTTACAAAAGTAAAAAGATAATAAAACTAATGCACACTAAAGCAAAAAGACAAGAGAAAATAGAATAAAGAAGTTAGTGACTATAAAGAACTAACCCACAAACATTTTACTCTCCCTGTAATCAAAGTCAATAGTGTTGGGTTTCTATAAGGTGTCCCAAGATCATATAAGCATGAAACATGAATGAATAACGAAGAAATATGGTGGAATCATACTTAAAACGATCGGTTTGTGGATCCTTTGAGCAACAAAAAATTTCTCCTCCAAGAACTACAAGTTTCGGCCAAGGTGAATAGTGAAGCTCTAAGCTTTGTTCTTTGAATCCAAGCTGCTTGAGTTGGTTTCCCTATCACCACTTTGTGATTCCTTGAAGGTGCTAGCCTTATGTGATTATTTGCTTCAAATTATCACACCTTTACTTCACACTTTTTGTCAAAGAAATGAAGAAAATGGAGAGCCAAAAACCCCACTGCAGTTTCGGCCAAGAGGAAAGAGAGAAAAAGTGATTATTTGATTTCAAAAATCAATTTATATTTGTGTCAAAAAATTATCAAACATATACCAAACCCTTGGTTGGTATATGACACAAATCCAACACCATTCCATGCCTTTGAGTGTTGTACACTCCATCACCAAAACCCATCACACAAAAGTGAATTAGGTGACAAGTGATATGATGGTTGATGTGACATATGGGCCCCCGCAAACACTCCCGAGCTCGGGTTCACTAATTTCGAATTAACGAACTTCCGTCGCGACGTTATTTAAATCAAATTTAATTAAATAATTATGCCTAGTAAAATTACTATTCACGTCGCTAACGAATTAATTCTAAATTAACTCGTTTGCCCGAATTAAAATCTAATTTTAATTTCACGTCGAAATCCAATTCCGAATAATATATCGAATACATTATTTTAATGATTAATTCCAAATTAATCTTTCTCTCTCTTCAAATAGTACTTTATCCAAGATAAAGTCTCTCCGTAATTAATCCCAGATTAATTTAGTTCGAATCAAATGTCATTAGTGAATCTTCGGGAAGCGACCCAAGAGATCCCTGGATATGTTGGCAGTAAATATGGTCGTCGGTTTATCTGAACACGTACGTACCAAGTACTACATTTTTATCGATTTACGAGACAAGATTGGCTTCTAGCAAAGCGCCATGTCTTCCCAATTCTCCAGAAATATTCTTACTGGAATATACGATCTTTATCAGGCGCAGTATACCGTAGTATTGCGTATTGCGATCTAGTATCAGATGTCACGTGCAAGGCCTGGGGCTGGAATAGTGTCTGCCCCGTACGACGCACATATCAGATATCAAGCAACTAGTCTCTTTGAATCGGATAATCATGATCTTGTCATATTATCCCGATGGTTGCAACACTATAGAGAACCAGTTCTGAATCCCTGCGTGATCATCATCTCCATATGTCTGAAGTGATACTTCCGTCTTGACATCACATCCAATACACTACGATTCCCAATGAACCCAGCAGATGCGTACACAGAACCTGTTAAAGCCCTGGACGACCAAAAGCAAAGTTTACCGATTGTCGTAAGTAATAGCGATGCAAGTCTCAAGTTAAGACCAAATACACCTACCCTGAAGTGGAGTCCCATAGACACATATACATACTACCAATGGGATTCCGCGGGGTCTATCCAGAGCGAAGCTGTTTTCCGTACCATCGATAAAACACAACCTCCTATCGCACTTGTATAAGTATCATATACTTAAACATATGAGAACTATGTCGTTATGCCCTCACAACGTGCACAAGTGCAATACTAGTCTATTCCGCATTATCGATGTCCAGTCTCGATAATACTATGACTAGGGATATTTAATGATTAAACCTTTATGGATTGATACTGTCTCATATCATCTCAATCCGGAACTAATCATATGGACTTTTATCATTTATTTATATCAAAATAAATGAATCACAAATCGGCAAAAGGTAATTTCATTATTACACAGTTAATTTTGTACAAAACACAATATCTTTTACAAACAGTGACGCTATGGGTCATAACTGTCCAACAATCTCCCACTTGGCCTATAGCCAGTCACTCAAGCATCTAATACCTGAACTATGTACATGTCGCTCAAAATTTTGCTGAGGAATCACTTTTGTCATCGGATCTGCCATGTTGTCATCTGATGCGACCTTCTCGACCTTCACATCGCCACGATATATGATCTCACGAATAAGATGAAAACGTCTAAGAATGTGCTTGGATTGTTGATGAGACCGCGGCTCCTTAGCCTGTGCTATAGCCCCGTTATTGTCATAATACAATGAAACGGGCTCAGCTGCTAACGCTAACGGAAGTACTCATAATCCAAATAGGAATTTTCGGATCCAAACCGCTTCCTTTGTTGCTTCAGCTGCAGCAATGTACTCCGCTTCTGTTGTTGAATCGGCAACAGTCTCTTGCTTGGAAGATTTCCATCTCTTTGCTCCGTTATTCAAACAAAATATGTACCCGGATTGTGACTTACAGTCGTCTTTGTCGGTTTGGAAACTTGCATCGGTATACCCAGTTATTATTTTATGGGAGATATCTAAAAGTAAATAGTAGAAGTTAATTCCTTTTACCTTAGCATTTTATTTATTTTTCTGCATTTACTTTTTAGTAATTTTTATGTTTCTTTTTTTTTTACTTGTCATAACTATGTGTTATAACTAAGTTAGTTTTCTAGGGTTGTGATGAAATCTAATATCACCGGTTTATAAGAGGTTATTTTATAGTTTGGGTAATTTAAAGGTCTACTTATTAAGTCTTAAATGCTTCTTATTGTTTGATCACCAATAAGACTGATGTGGTAAATCTAAAATGAACTAGACATAGAGATTTTAGGTTTCAGCCTTTGACTTAATAGCCCACGATCTTCTTGGAGGATAGATAACCCTTAATAGATTTCCTTACAGGATAGACATATACCTGTCGGGCGGGGGTAGCCATAATTGGAACTTAAACTTAATGAATCCAGGTAATTTGGTTGACATAGACATATGATTCAATTGGTTAAACTGGGTATTTGCGTTTGACCATCTACAGATGCTTTCGCATAAATTCGTGTTCCAGGTTAGTAAACTGATTTATTACACAAATATAAAATAATCACTTCATCTTTTTAAAGATATTAGAAAGATTCAGAACCCTAGATCTTTGAGTCTTTTATTTTCCTTAGTATTTTCTTTTGTCTTTTTATATATTTATTTATTTTGCAAATCTACAAATCAAATCATTCAAACAATTAATTCTCTTCTCCCTATAATTAGATATCTGTAAATAAATAGTATCAACGATTAATAACGCAGTAGGAATTAAGTCCTCGTGGGATCGATATTTTTATACTACTTGAACGATACGTGTGCTTGCGTTATACGTGTGTGTTTACGCCGGTTAGCCATATAGGCGGTATCCAGATTAAGTCAAATTAATAATTAATTACCAACAGACCAATCAAGCGGTATCCAGTTTAGTCAAGTTAAAACCAATTTAAATAATTACCAACCGACCAATATGGCGGTATCCTCGTTAAGTCAGGTTTTAACTAGTTTATATATTATAATTAAGGGATATTAATCTAAATATTAGTAATAAAAGTTTTACCTTTTACCCCAGCAAAGGGGAGTTACCTACTCATTACTGAAAAGTAAAAACTGAAAATTAAAGAAAGAAAAGTACTGTGCGTAAAAGTAAATTACGGAAAGTAAAAACTGAAAAGTAAAGAAAAGAAAGTGCGAAAGCGGAAATTAATTACTGAAAGCTGTAAATAAACAAACAAGATACAATCTTCTTAGCATTCTTAAGGAATTCCTTAGAAGAAAGTATGAATTTACAAATGAAATGACTTGGTATTTATAGGCAAAATTTTGCCTCCATCAAATCATCCACCAAATCCATTATTAATTGCTCCACAAATTGCTTATCATGTTTGATGGTGATTTGATAATTTTTATTATTTATTTATTAATTTATTTTTTACTTTGAAAATGATTGAAAATGACTTTAATAATTAACACAACACATTTCTGGATGGTTCATCAATTTCGGGCATGAAATCTTCATAATTCGAAATTAATTTATGTTTCAAAGTTGTAGATCTTTGAGTCTTCTTTAATCTGGAACTTGAATCATTTCAATCAGATATTGGAGTAAAAAGTTATGCCCAAATTACGACAGATGCGTAAAATTGGAATTTCCAAAACTGCACTTCGTTAAAACGCCCTTTCAAGTTTCCAATCTCCAAAATTAATATGTCAAGTCCAATTTTGCCCTTATTTGACCCACATTTCGTCCTAAATGATTTCATTGGGTCCCAATATTATTTTATCTGCAAAATACACTAAAACACATCAAAACGTTCATCAAACCTGAGAAACTAAACAAAATATTAAGTAAAAGGGGCAGTAATATTGATATATTTTCCGCTCATTACACCCCCAAACCTAACATTTTGCTAGTCTTTGAGCAAAACAACAAATAAAATACAAGAAACAATTAAAATTAAACTAAGCCACTTTCGTAGGGATCACGGTTGCATTTAGCATATGCAACAAACCTTTAAACCCCTATGTGTCCCTAGTGGACGAGTTGTAGTCTCGTGAGGGCTTACAGCAACGATACCCACAACGTTTTACAAAAGTAAAAAGATAATAAAACTAATGCACACTAAAGCAAAAAGACAAGAGAAAATAGAATAAAGAAGTTAGTGACTATAAAGAACTAACCCACAAACATTTTACTCTCCCTAATCAAAGTCAATAGTGTTGGGTTTCTATAAGGTGTCCCAAGATCATATAAGCATGAAACATGAATGAATAACGAAGAAATATGGTGGAATCATACTTAAAACGATCGGTTTGTGGATCCTTTGAGCAACAAAAAATTTCTCCTCCAAGAACTACAAGTTTCGGCCAAGGTGAATAGTGAAGCTCTAAGCTTTGTTCTTTGAATCCAAGCTGCTTGAGTTGGTTTCCCTATCACCACTTTGTGATCCTTGAAGGTGCTAGCCTTATGTGATTATTTGCTTCAAATTATCACACCTTTACTTCACACTTTTTGTCAAAGAAATGAAGAAAATGGAGAGCCAAAAACCCCACTGCAGTTTCGGCCAAGAGGAAGAGAGAAAAAGTGATTATTTGATTTCAAAAATCAATTTATATTTGTGTCAAAAAAATTATCAAACATATACCAAACCCTTGGTTGGTATATGACACAAATCCAACACCATTCCATGCCTTTGAGTGTTGTACACTCCATCACCAAAACCCATCACACAAAAGTGAATTAGGTGACAAGTGATGTGATGGTTGATGTGACATATGGGCCCCCGCAAACACTCCCGAGCTCGGGTTCACTAATTTCGAATTAACGAACTTCCGTCGCGACGTTATTTAAATCAAATTTAATTAAATAATTATGCCTAGTAAAATTACTATTCACGTCGCTAACGAATTAATTCTAAATTAACTCGTTTGCCCGAATTAAAATCTAATTTTATTTCACGTCGAAATCCAATTCCGAATAATATATCGAATACATTATTAATGATTAATTCCAAATTAATCTTTCTCTCTCTTCAAATAGTACTTTATCCAAGATAAAGTCTCTCCGTAATTAATCCCAGATTAATTTAGTTCGAATCAAATGTCATTAGTGAATCTTCGGGAAGCGACCCAAGAGATCCCTGGATATGTTGGCAGTAAATATGGTCGTCGGTTTATCTGAACACGTACGTACCAAGTACTACATTTTTATCGATTTACGAGACAAGATTGGCTTCTAGCAAAGCGCCATGTCTTCCCAATTCTCCAGAAATATTCTTACTGGAATATACGATCTTTATCAGGCGCAGTATACCGTAGTATTGCGTATTGCGATCTAGTATCAGATGTCACGTGCAAGGCCTGGGGCTGGAATAGTGTCTGCCCCGTACGACGCACATATCAGATATCAAGCAACTAGTCTCTTTGAATCGGATAATCATGATCTTGTCATATTATCCCGATGGTTGCAACACTATAGAGAACCAGTTCTGAATCCCTGCGTGATCATCATCTCCATATGTCTGAAGTGATACTTCCGTCTTGACATCACATCCAATACACTACGATTCCCAATGAACCCAGCAGATGCGTACACAGAACCTGTTAAAGCCCTGGACGACCAAAAGCAAAGTTTACCGATTGTCGTAAGTAATAGCGATGCAAGTCTCAAGTTAAGACCAAATACACCTACCCTGAAGTGGAGTCCCATAGACACATATACATACTACCAATGGGATTCCGCGGGGTCTATCCAGAGCGAAGCTGTTTTCCGTACCATCGATAAAACAACAACCTCCTATCGCACTTGTATAAGTATCATATACTTAAACATATGAGAACTATGTCGTTATGCCCTCACAACGTGCACAAGTGCAATACTAGTCTATTCCGCATTATCGATGTCCAGTCTCGATAATACTATGACTAGGGATATTTAATGATTAAACCTTTATATGGATTGATACTGTCTCATATCATCTCAATCCGGAACTAATCATATGGACTTTTATCATTTTTTATATCAAAATAAATGAATCACAAATCGGCAAAAGGTAATTTCATTATTACACAGTTAATTTTGTACAAAACACAATATCTTTTACAAACAGTGACGCTATGGGTCATAACTGTCCCAATCTCCCACTTGGCCTATAGCCAGTCACTCAAGCATCTAATACCTGAACTATGTACATGTCGCTCAAAATTTTGCTGAGGAATCACTTTGTTCATCGGATCTGCCATGTTGTCATCTGATGCGACCTTCTCGACCTTCACATCGCCACGATTATATGATCTCACGAATAAGATGAAAACGTCTAAGAATGTGCTTGGATTGTTGATGAGACCGCGGCTCCTTAGCCTGTGCTATAGCCCCGTTATTGTCATAATACAATGAAACGGGCTCAGCTGCTAACGGAAGTACTCATAATCCAAATAGGAATTTTCGGATCCAAACCGCTTCCTTTGTTGCTTCAGCTGCAGCAATGTACTCCGCTTCTGTTGTTGAATCGGCAACAGTCTCTTGCTTGGAAGATTTCCATCTCTTTTCTCCGTTATTCAAACAAAATATGTACCCGGATTGTGACTTACAGTCGTCTTTGTCGGTTTGGAAACTTGCATCGGTATACCCAGTTACCTCAAGTTCTCCATCTCCATAGATTACGAAAGCATCCTTAGTTCGTCTAAGATACTTTAGGATATTCTTAACCGCCATCCAGTGACCTTCACCTGGATCTTCCTGATAGCGACTACACATGCTCAAAGCGTAGATGACATCAGGTCGCGTACATATCATAGCATACATGATCGATCCGAATGCCAAGGCGAACGGTATCCGACTCATGTTGTCTCTCTCATCTTGAGTTTTAGGACACATGTCCTTAGATAGATAGACGCCATATGACATTGGCAACAGTCCTCTCTTGGACTGATCCATATTGAATCTCTTCAACACTTTGTCAATATATGTACTCTGGGAAAGTCCAAGCAGCTTTCTAGATCTATCCCTATAGAGGTAGATCTTTATTCCCAGAATAAAAGCTGCTTCTCCCAGATCTTTCATGGATAATTTCAATGAAAGCCAAGCTTTCACCGATGTTAACATGGGAATGTCATTGCCTATTAGCAATACATCGTCAACATAAAGGACAATAAAAGTTAGTGCTCTCCCACTAACCTTCTTGTATACACAAGGATCATCTTCATTTTGAATGAAATCATATTCTTTTATGATGTCATCAATGCTTGCTTCAGTCCATAGATGGACCGATTTAACTTACAAACCTTGTTTGCAAGCCTAGGCACGATAAAACTGTCAGGTTGTTGCATATAAACATCCTCTAAAAGGTTTCCGTTAAGGAAAGCGAGTTTAACGTCCATCTGCTATATCTCGTAATCGAAATATGCAGCAATTGCAAGCATTATCCGAATGGATTTAATCATGGCAATAGGTGAGAAAGTTTCGTCGTAATCGACACCATGTCGTTGACGATCCCTTCGCTACAAGTCTAGATTTTTACGTTTGAACGTTGCCATCCATGTCAGTCTTCTTCTTAAAGACCCATTTACATCCAATAGGCTTTACGCCTTCTGGTGCATCAACCAGTGTCCAAACTTGGTTGGTGTACATGGAATCCATCTCGGACTTCATGGCTTCTTGCCATAAAGCGGAATCGATATCTTGTATTGCTTCCTCATACGTAGTCGGTTCGTTATCCTCAATGAGATTGATATCTACATGAGGTGAGATCAGGTACCCATACCTCTCAGGTTGTTTCCTGATTCTCTCCGACCTACGCGGGTCCTTGTGTAATCGAAGATTGTGGTACAGTCTCATCTCGGATGGACTGTTCTTGTTCCGTTGAAGATTCTATGCCAGGAACAGTATCACTACAATTTTCATCAAGTTCTATTTTCCTCCCACTAACCACTGCATTTAGGAATTCCTTCTCAAGGAAAATCACATGTAGAGCAACAAATAATTTATTCTCTCGTGGGTGATAGAAGTAATATCCTTTGGTTTCCCTAGGATATCCTACGAAAGGGCATTTATCCGATTTGGGTTCAAGTTTGGTACCTTCCAAACGATTGACGTATTCCCAGCATCCCCAAATCTTCAGGAACGAGAAACCCGGTTTCTTTCCTATCCATATCTCATACGGAGTCTGTTGAACAGACTTTGACGGAACCTTATTCAAAATAAGAATTGCACTGTTTAATGCATATCCCCAAAAGGAAATAGGTAGCTCAGTGCGACTCATTATAGACCTTACCATGTCCAACAAAGTACGGTTTGTCCGTTCGAACACACCGTTTAATTGCGGTGTTCCAGGGGGAGTCCACTGTGAAAGAATACCATATTCTTTCAAGTAATCTAGAAACTCATTGCTCAAGTATTCGCCACCACGGTCCGACCGTAATGTCTTAATACGCTTGCCTGTCTGTTTTTCAACTTCGTGTCGAAACTCTTTGAATTTCTCAAAAGTTTCCGACTTGTGTCACATGATATACACATAACCATAACGAGATGCATTATCTGTAAAGGTTACGAAGTATTCGTATCCACCTCTAGCCTGGCTAGATATGGGCCCACAAAGGTCACTATGAACAAGGGCTAACAGTTCGGTGGCACGTTCACATTTACCGCTAAAAGGTGATTTAGGCATTTTGCCTAATAAGCAAGATTCGCATAGACGTAATATGAATTTGGATCAAATCCGTCCAAGTACCCACACTTCGAAAGTGTGGATATGCGAGTCTTGTTTATATGTCCCAGACGACAATGCCACATATAGGTTTCATCTTTGTTACTCATTTTGAGCCTTTTGTTTGCTATATTATATGTTGTAGATAAATTATATTCAAAATATAAAGACCATTATTTGCAACAGCAGTGAAAATTTCTACATTATTTTTATATAATAAAACCCAGTGTTCTAAATACAAAAGTATACCCACATTAGGTTAACATAGATACAGAATAATATTCTAGTCAAACTAGGTACATAATAACAGTCATTAAGTTCTAGTACATGCCCTGAGGGCAGTTCCAAAACAAAAGTTCCCACGGCCAAAACAGCAACAGGTGTTCCGTTTCCAACACGCAGATCAATCTCTCCTGAAGCCAGTTTCCTGCTAATCTGCAGATCCTGCACATCAGTACATATGTGAGTACCACAACCAGAATCAAAAATCCAATTTTTAAAACTAGAAGTAGTCATGTTTATTTCAATAACAAACATACCTGAGGCCTGTGTCTTGCCCGCCTTTGTCTCCTTCTGGAGTGCCTTGTACTTGCAGCAGTCACGCTTCCAGTGTCCCCGCCTGCCGCACTGGAGGCAAACATCCTGAGATTTGACCTTAGGCTTCCCAGAAGCCTTTGACGATTTGGCATTGCCCTTTCTTTTATGCTTCTTTTTCTTTACACCTCCAGTTGCCTTGGGCACAGCCCTCGGTGTCTGAGATGTCGAAGCAAAGTGTGCCTCGCGCTTGTTTCCTTTGAGAAGCTCCTTCTCAACTTCCTTGAGAGTAGACAATAACTCTCCAAGAGTATCATCAATGTTCATCAAATTATAGTTTATGATGAATTGTCTCCAAGAGTCGGGGAGAGATTGCAAGACTATGTCTTTAGTAATCTCGGCCTCAAAGACTATCCCCATAGTAGCTAGCTCATCTATGTCAGCAATCATCTGTGCCACATGGGACTCAACAGACATGCCTTCTGAGATGCGTGAACGGAAGAGCTTCTTAACTAACTCATATCTTTGCGACCTCTTGTTAGATTGATAAGATCTTGCAACCTCGCAATCATGTTATAAGGATCCAAGTCCCATGTTTTGACGACGGAAATGCTGAGTCATGAAGCAAGCATAATATAATGAGCAGTATCACAATCATCGCTGTGAGTCTTCCAAAGCTCCAGCTCAAGTGTCTGATCAGGTGTGGGTTTAGGCCCAAGAGGTGTCTGTATGGTGTACAACAGCCTCTCGGCTCCAAGGACTATCCTTAGATTCATCTCCCAAACTGCAAAGTTCATGCCCTTAAATACATTCTCGCCCATGATAATGTCTCGGACATTTCCCTTTCCAGTCATCTTGACTACGATAGTCCAACTATCTAGTCAACGATATTTTGGGTACAGTCTAACTGTTACAAGAAAAATAACATTGTATTAGTCCAACTAGTAAAATAATTTTGACGAAATGATTTGAAAGCGCGTAAAGCTAAGTACCTGAATGAAATTGCAAATTCAATACTAGCCTCCCATTATTTTTCGGCGAGCCTCTAACCCTCTGTCGAGTACTCGGGAAACCCAGTTTCCTAGTGGGCTAGGATCCCGTTAAATAACACACAACCTTGACTTTGGCCAACAAGCTGTATGATATTTAACTAGGTAGATCTCGAAGATCAATTGGATCTTATCCAATTCCTAGATTCGGTAGGTGGACATCCAAGTCCGAAACATATATAAAATACATATGCCAATGTATCCAATACATTTTCCTAACCTTTTCCTCTGAATCAACTAAGCCTTGGCTTCAGCACAACAAACTTAATGATTCCAGTTAAGCGGAACCCATTGACATGGAAAGTTTCGTAATCAATGTCGATGGACAAGAAATGATCTTGACTTTGGCCAACAAATCACGACTTGGACAGGACACCGATATAGAACAAAACTCTCATGATTCAAACACATCCGCAATTGACAAGGCCTTGACTTTGACCAACAAACCAATGCCAATTTTGGATCTTGAGTAAGAATCACTCAACGAAGGAAAAAAGGAAAAATCGCAATATAATTTGAGGGTTTTTTTCGCGTAAATTGGCAACCAATTAATTATCTTTGTTAAGGTCTCATCATACACCCTAAACATGCTTCTAAAACATCATAAGGCGCATAAGTAAATTAATAGCGATATGCGGATGGATATCTAACAACTTGTTCCTAGAACAAATCACTCCATTTCCTCTCCACGGCTAGCACTATTCTACTTCTACCCAATTACATAATACAATAATAGAAACTTCATTGCAATGAGGGGAATTAGGTGAGAAGAGAATACAAAGAGGTAATAAGAGACAAGGCTGGACACGCAGGTCCAATTTATAAATTCCAAATTACAATAATTTCTAAAATTACCCTTTCCCTTCTAATATCCATCTGATATACACTATTCATTCAACACATCCACATATATTCATTCAAGGCATGTTATCAACCAATCTAATCCAATTAATTAGTCGTTAATTATGTGACCATCCAATGTTCAAACAACGATTTGATTTTGCGCGAGTCCAACTCGTTTGTGAATAAGTACTCAAAGTACGAATTCATGAATTATATCAAACTACTCGTTAAATCCAATTTAAGTCGTATTCAATACTAATTCTTTTATTTAATTCCAAATTAAATATTTACACTTTTAATGTGCTTTAACGACTTAGATTCCAAATCTAATTTCGGGTCTCAAAGCCCAACTAACATCCAATGTTCATTTAATAAAGTCTGATGGGCTTTCAATTGATTTTAAAAGGCTTGGCTTTGGTCAATATGGGTCAAATCCAATTACCAAGCCCAAGTAAGGAATCACCCTCATTTTCCATAAAACCAATATCAAGCCCATAAGGCCCAATTAACCTTTAAAGCCCATTTATTACATTTGGACTAATGGAATGATTTAGGCCCAATTTGGATCCATCCAATTGGCCTAAACCAACTTGGCCCAACCAAGCCCATTATGCCCAAATTTAACAAATTTCAAGCCCAAATCAAAATTAAGCCCATTAATCAAATTTTAATATTCCAAATTTTAAAATTCAATTAACTTAAGTGTAAAGTGATGATTAACCTTTTAAATCAATATTTCCAAAAACACTAATTTAATCCATTAATCATACTTTATATAAACACATGTCTAACATCATTTAATAAAAAATCAAGTCCATATCATGCCTTATAGCTCTCGGCCAAGGAGGAAGTTTTAGTCCGATTTGTTTTTCAATCTAATCGAATTACAAATCGACATTTCCATTCGTTTCAAGTCATCCAATGATCATCAAAATAAAATTTTCCAAGAGCCTAGGGTAATATCCATATTCGGCCAAGCCTAATGGTAGGGAAAATTTTGATCCAATCATCATATCATGATGAAATTGATCTAATCATACCTCATAATATCAATATATAAGCATATTCAATCCATCAATTTCATCAAATCATGCTCACATTAATTTTACCCAAATTTTACCCTAATAAATTTCATGCTCATTTAAGCTCTGATACCATTGTTGGTTTCTATAAAGTGTCCCAAGATCATATAAGCATGAAACATGAATGAATAACGAAGAAATATGACGGAATCATACTTACAACGATCGGTTTGTGGATCAGTTGAGCAACAAAAAATTTCTCCTCCAAGAACTACAAGTTTCGGCCAAGGTGAATAGTTTGAATCCAAGCTCATTGAGTTGGTTTCCCTATCACCTCTTTGTGATTCCTTGAAGGTGCTAGCCTTATGTGATTATTTGCTTCAAATTATCACACATTTACTTCACACTTTTTGTCAAAGAAATGAAGAAAATGGAGAGCCAAAAACCCCACTGCAGTTTCGGCCAAGAGGAAGAGAGAATAAGTGATTATTGATTTCAAAAATCAATTATATTTGTGTCAAAAAAATTGTTAAACATATACAAAACCTTGGTTGGTATATGACACAAATCCAACACCATTCCATGCCCTTGAGTGTTGTACACTCCATCACCAAAACCCATCACACAAAAGTGAATTAGGTGACAAGTGATGTGATGGTTGATGTGACATATGGGCCCTACTCGATTCCGAATGCGAGTGGGCCCGCAAACACTCCTGGGCTCGGGTTTGCTAATTCCGAATTAACGAACTTCCGTCGCGACGTTATTTAAATCAAATTTAATTAAATAATTATGTCTAGCAAAATTACTATTCATATCGCTAACGAATTAATTCTAAATTAACTCGTTTGCCCGAATTAAAATCTAATTTTAATTCCGCATCGAAATTCAATTCCGAATAATATATCGAATATATTATTTTAATGATTAATTCCAAATTAATCTTTCTTTCTTTTCAAATAGTACTTTATCCAAGATAAAGTTTCTCCGTAATTAATCCCAGATTAATTTAGTTCGAATCATACGTCATTGGTGAATCTTCGGGAAGCGACCCAAGAGATCCCTGGATATATTGGCAGTAAATACAGTCGTCGGACTATCCGAACACGTACGTACCAAGTACTATATTTTTATCGATTTACGAGATAAGGTGGTCTAGCAAAGCGCCATGTCTTCCCAATTCTCCAGAAATATTCTTACTGGAATATACGATCTTTATCAGGCGTAGTATACCGTAGTATTGCGTATTACGATCCAGTATCAGATGTCACGTGCAAGGCCTAGGGCTGGAATACTGTATTCCCCGTACGAAGCACATATCGGATATCAAGAACCTAGTCTCTTTGAATCGGATAATCATGACCTTGTCATATTATCCCGATGGTTGCAACACTATAGAGAACCAGTTCTGAATCCTTGCGTGATCATCATCTCCATATGTCTGAAGTGATACTTCTGTCTAACATCACATCCAATACACTATGATTCCCAATGAACCCAGCAGAGGCGTACACAGAACCTGTTAACGCCCTGGACGACCAAAGCCAAAATTTACCGATTGTCGTAAGTACTAGCGATGCAAGTCTCAGGTTAAGACCAAATACACCTACCCTGAAGCGGACTCCCATAGACACATTTACATACTACCAATGGGATTCCGCGAGGTCTATCCAGAGCGAAGCTATTTTCCATACCATCGGTAAAACACAACCTCCTATCGCACTTGCATAAGTATCCTATACTTAAACATATGAGAACTATGCCGTTATGCCCTCACAACGCGCACAAGTGCAATACTAGTCTATTCCGCATTATCGATGTCCAGTCTCGATAATACTACGACTAGGGATATTTAATGATTAAACCTTTATGGATTGATACTGTCTCATATCATCTCAATCCGGAACTAATCATATGGACTTTTACCATTTATATATATATCAAAGTAATTGAATCACAAATCGGTAAAAGGCAATTTCATTATTTCACAGTTAATTTTGTACAAAACATAATGTCTTTTACAAACAATGACGCTATGGGTCATAACTGTCCAACAAATAGTTGTTTTGTTTCATTCTAAATTACCGAATAAGTAAATTCTCCGATTATTTTTACCATTCTCCATATACACAGTCGACAAAATAATAATCAACTCATTTTTTCCCACAACAGTCACAAGTGCAGTTGATAAGAGAGTAATATTTTTGTCATAAAATTTTATCAGAATTCACATCTTTTTGCAGCAATGGAATAATTTTTCTGATTTTTCTGATTTTTTTTCTTTGATTTTTGATTTTTTTTACTCCATTGTTTTTTTGAGATACTTTCTCCAATTAAACTAGAGCACTGAATATTACAAACTTTTCAATTTTAGCTCATGTCTGTATGTTACTATGCATGTTGATAATAACTGCCAACTGAGCATATGAAGATCCATTTTAGTCAGTATTATGGAGAATTCACAAATTAAATAATTCAAAAGGAAATAAACAAAAATTAACTTGTTTCGAAAAAAGGGTTTGAGATACGTCTCAGGAGTGGAAACTCCTTACACAGCTATCTCTCACCAATTTCACCTTTTTAGTCAAAATAAAAACACAAAAACGCAAAATATTTTTGTAATTTTTGAAAATTTTTCATTTTTTTTGTATTTTTCGAAAACTTTCGGACTAAAAATAAAAACAATACAAAACTAAAAACAAGATACTAATCAACTAATTTTCTCCCTTAAACCTAAATGAGACATTGTCCCCAATGTCTTAAAACAGTAGAAGAAGAGTTTAGAAGATAATACCTGGTTAGCTGAAATTCTACAGGAAATTAAAGGTTAAGATCCAGATTAATCTGACGCCTCTTACCATGATCATCTTCGAACCAATTTATCTTTGAAAGGATATGGTCAATTTGTGGTTCATAGGCTAAGATTCGGTCAATTAGATCCGGAGCAGTTCTGGCAGTGAAGATGAGTTCTTTTAAAGGTTTTGACACGAACCCATTTCTCCGGACATCATCAAGAAACACACAAAGAAAATCATAAAATCCATCAACGTTAAATAGCCCAATTGGTTTCTGGTGTATGTTTAAGTTCGCCCAAGATAGCACTATAAAAATTTCCTCCAATATGCCCAAGCCACATGGCAAAGCAATAAAAGTATCAGCACGGTTAATCATTTCTACCAATCGTTCAGACATACCTGGCACGATCAGTTCCTCTCCGTTTGATGGTCCAATAAGATTTGCCTCTGCCAAGGACCAAAATGTGACTGCCTCCTTCCTGTACAGCCTTTGAAACGATCTCCATTAATCCAAGATTGCCTCCGCCATATATACTAAGTGCATATTCCTTGCAGCTAAGACTCGACCCAATTCATGTGCTGCTTCTACGTATTGTGGCTTAATACCAACACTAGTACCGTAAAACACACAGATGTTTTCAACTCATCTTCTTGAAGTGGCATCCATTTTTTTATGTATTTCTTTCTCAACTTTGGATGTCTTCAAAAGTGCAATGATGAGTTGAATTTATAACACCTGAAAAAGGGTGAGTAAAATAATAGCACTAGTACCCGCCAAATGACAAATAGTAAAATAAATCGTGATAGTCAAAAAGGTCTAGATCCTGTCAGAGAAAATAAAAGAAAACAACAAAATAAATTTTAATTATTAGGAAAAGACAAAGAGATATAATATTTACAATAAAAGTAACGGCTTGATTGACGTCTATGCTTCAAGGACAAGCTTCCCATCCAATTTATTATAAATTGGCAAACATGGTCTTTTTGAGTCAGATTCCCGAGACTTAACTGTTACTTTCTTTTTGAAATTGTGTATGTAATTTGCGAATGGCTATTCATATCCACTGGGATGCGTCTCAAGAGTCGAAGATATATTATCTACAAACTCATTACTCAAGCCATCCCTAATGAATTTAATTTTATCTTCGCGATTATCAGACACCATTCCTAAAGAACGACAACGAGTATTGCAATTCCAGCGTGGACATTTGTAACAAACACCCATTTGCTTAGCTCTACGTTTATTTGCATAGGTGCTTCTTCCAAAACCAGGCAGATGTGAAATAAAAGATTCAGCAGACTCACCTGCCAATCGGACTCGTGCTTCAATTACCCAATGAATATCATTAGGAACACCATGGATCGTTAGTAATCTCATCCGTTCTAAGCGAGCTTTGTAGACTTTCATCAGAGAATTTTGAGGGAGAGAAGGAAATTGATTGTGAAGTTTTGCGAGAACTTCTTCCATCCTGAAATGTCTTAATCTGCAAAAACTAACACACAAAATTAAATCACACCAAATCACAATATATACATAAATTGCATGGGTTGCCTCCCTACGAGCGTTAAGTTTAACGTCGACAGCTAGACGTGACTTCTCGAACATTAGGCTGGATCTGAAAGTGTGACACTTTCTTTTTGTCGCTCAAATGATTCTCCCCAGTAGTGTTTGACACGCTTGTTTTTAACCTTGAAAGTTTTGTTATAGTCAGGATCATGTATCTCAACGGCTCTATCTGGTAAAACTTTGGTGATCAAAAATGGACCTGACCACCGTGATTTTGGCTTCCATGTGAAGAATTTCACCCTTGATTTGATTAACAGTACCTTCTGTCCTGGTTCCAGTTGTATGCGCACTAACTTCTCATCATGTCTTTTCCTTGACTTTTCTTTGTACAATTTGGCATCCTCAAAAGGTTGATTGTGAAATTCCTCCAATTCGTTGAGCTGGTGGAACTTTTTTCTTATGTTGCTTGTAGTGCAAAAATTGGCTTTTTCAGTGCAAAAGACGTTTTATTTTCAGGCTCCACAGGCAATTGACATGTTTTAAGTTTGTCAATAAAACTTTGTATTGCATTGGAGTTCTGAATGGTATTGTGTATCACATCAAGTCTGAAACATTCCTCATTCTTTTCATCATCTGGAAAATTCATGGCCTTGAAAACATTGAATGTTACTTCTTGGTCCTGTACCCTCATAGTTAATTCTCCTTTTTATACATCAATAATAGTTTTCGACATGTAGTCAAGAACGGTCTCCCGAAGATGATTGGCACGTCTGCGTCTTCCTCCATATCAAGGATAATAAAATCTGCTGGGAAAATAATTTGTCAACCTTAACCAGCACATCATCAACTATGCCTCTTAGAAATAAGAGCGTTCTATCAGCAAGTTGTAGAGAGACTGAAGTGGGCATTGTTTCTCCAATCTGCAGTTTCCTGAAAATAGAAAAAGGCATCAAGTTAACACTTGCACCTAAATCACATAAAGCCTTACCGAAGTCATGTTCTCCTATGGTGCAAGGAACAATGAAACTGCTAGGATCTTTCAATTTTGGAGGAAGTTTCGTCTGAATGATAGCGCTACATTCTTCTGATAATCCTACTGTCTCATAATCTCCCAATCTCCGCTTTCGTGAAAGAATGTCTTTCATGAATTTGGCATAGCTGGGCATTTGTTCCAACGCTTCGGAAAATGGAATGTTGATATGCAGTTTTTTGAACACCTCCAGGAAACGAGCAAACTGCTTGTCCAGTTTGTTTTTCTGAAGACGCTGAGGAAAATGTGGAAGTGGAGTGATCTGTTCTTTTTCCTTTGCTTCTTTTTCCTCCATCTGTTGATTTGTTTCTTTTGGAACTTCCTCAACAGTTGTTTTGGCTCCAACATCTTTGTTGATTTCAGTATCGCTTTTTAATATGATGACATGACATTGGTCCTTCCCCATGTTCCTCAAATTTGGTTCAGTGTTGCTAGGAAGGTTACCTGGCGGTCTGTAACTCTGAACATTGGCCAGTTGTTCAATTTGATTCTCCAGTGCTTTAATATAAGCAGATTGACTTTGAATTAATGCAGCTTGGGATTGAAACATAGCATCATCTCTTGCTGCTTGAGAGTCGTGTTTTGCTTATGTCTTTTTCAAGTGGGTCAACACTTCTGTTATTCCTGATTCATTTGTCTGCTCCTGGCCTTTGTTCTGTTACTGGAATCTGGGTGGTGGGTTTTTCATTTGCCCTGAATTGTTGCTCCATGTGAAATTGGGATGATTCCTCCACCCTGGGTTGTAGGTGTTGGAATATGGATTGTTCCCCTGTCTGTTGAAATTATTGACATAATTCACTATCTCTTTATATTGGTTTGGCTCTGGTGCTCCTCCATATGGTGAACTTATGGATCCAGTGGTAAGAGTTTCCATGAATTTGCATATATGATCCAGCTTGGTGTTGACTGCTGTATTGGCTCCACTTTCATAAATTCCTGCAATTTTTTGGATCATGCTCCTTTCTGTTGGCCACAAGGAATTATTGTTGGCCATTTCTTCGATTAGGTTCCAGGCTTGATCTTCTCCTTTTGCCATTAAAGCTCCTCCAGCAGCAGCATCGATTGTGGTTCTCACTATTCCATAAAGTCCATTATATAATGTTTGGACTTGAAGCCATTTTGGAATCTCATGGTGAGGACATTTCCAGAGCAAATCTTTGTACCTTTCCCAAGTTTCATAAAGAGTTTCTGAATCTTGTTGCACAAAGGATGTGATGTCATTCCTCAGCTTTACAGTTCTGACTGGTGGAAAGTACTTTGCAAGAATTTGGTGGCTAAAGTGTTCCAAGTTGTGATGGAACCTGCTGGTAGTGAATGTAGCCAAGCTTTCGCTCTGTCTTTCAAGGAGTATGGGAAAATACGCAGTCTCATTGCTTCTTCAGCTTCTCGGATGTAATTGAAAGTGCCGCAAACTTCCAGGAAGTTGCTAATGTGGGCATTAGGATCTTCAGTTGCATTCCCCCCAAACTGAACTGACTGCTGAATAATCTGAATACATGTTTTGATGTCACCTGTATTTGCTGGTAAGGGAGGAAGTACAATACATGAAATGAGTCTGTCAACCACCGGAATGGTTCTGTCTCGAATGGGAATTGGTGGTTCAACCTCCAAAGGTTCAGGTTCCATGTTGACTAAAACTTCTTGGCCTTCTCGTCTTTCCCTTCTCAACTGTCTTATGGTTCTTTCAATTTCTGGGTCAAGCAGTCGGAGTTCAAAGCTTCTGGTTCATCTCATGAAGGATCTGAGAACCTGAAACACAAGAAAATAAAAACAATAAGTAAAAATAAATTAGATACAAGTAAAGGTATCTAACCTCAAAACTACTAATAAAAGATAAATAAGTCCTCGGCAACGGCGCCAAAAACTTGATCGGCGTAAACACACACGTATAACGCAAGCGTACGTATCGTTCAATTAGTATAAAAAGTATCGATCACATGAGGACTTAATACCTAATCTATTAATTTTATGAGGTCAAATGATTACTAGTATCTAAATGTTGATTGATTGATTTGAAATGGTGATGATTCTAAATTTAAAACAAGTAAATAAAATTGCACAAAAGTAGGTTTAAGAAAATTCAATATTAAAAACTATCTAGGGTTGTGATTTCTTCCAATATCATTTTAAAGATGAAGTGGTTATTTTATGTTTGTGTAATAAATCGGTTTACTAAATTGGAACACTAAATTATGCAAAAGCCTCTGTCGATGGTCAGACGTAAATACTCAGTTTAACCCAATTGAACCATATGTCCTATGTCAACCAAATTATCTGGATTCATTAAGTTTAAGTTCCAATTATGGCTACCTCCGCCCGACAGGTATATGTCTATGATGTAAGGAAATCTATTAAAGGGTTATCTATCCTCAAGGAATATCATGGGCTATTAAGTCTAAGGCTGAAACCTAAAATTCCTTTGTCAAGTTTATATTAGATTTACCACATCAATCTTATTGGCGATCAGACAACAAGAAGCATTAAGCTTAAGACTTAATAAGTAACCCTTTAAATTACCCAAACTAAAAAATAACCCCTTATAAACCGGTGATATTAGAATTCATCACAACCCCAGATAACTAACTTAGTTACGACACATAACTAGGGCTAGTAAACACTTAAATAAAATAAAAGACATAAAATTAACTACTGAAAAGTAAATGCTGAAAGTAAATTACTGAAAAGTAAATGCTGAAAGTAAATTACTGAAAAGTAAATGCTGAAAGTAAATTGCTGAAAGTAAATTGCTGAAAAGTAAATTACTGAAAAGTAAATAAAGTAAAAGTACAATAAAAGAAAATGCTGAGGTAAAAGGATCCACTTTTATTACTTCTTTTTAGATATCTCCCTTAATATAATATATTAACTTTGCATGATAATTACCAACCAGCCATATAGGCGGTATCCAGATTAAGTCAAATTAATAATTAATTACCAACCGACCAATCAGGCGGTATACAGTTTAGTCAGGTTAAAACCAATTTAAATAATTACCACCGACCAATATGGCGGTATCCTCGTTAAGTCAGGTTTTAACTAGTTTATATATTATAATTAAGGGATATTAATCTAAATATTAGTAAAAAAAAAAGTTTTACCTTTTACCCCAGCAAAGGGGAGTTACCTCCTCATTACTGAAAAGTAAAAACTGAAAATTAAAGAAAGAAAAGTACTATGCGTAAAAGTAAATTACGGAAAGTAAAAACTGAAAAGTAAAGAAAAGAAGTGCGAAAGCGGATATTAATTACTGAAAGCTGTAAATAAACAAACAAGATACAATCTTCTTAGCATTCTTAAGGAATTCCTTAGAAGAAAGTATGAATTTACAAATGAAATGGCTTGGTATTTATAGGCAAAATTTTGCCTCCATCAAATCATCCACCAAATCCATTATTAATTGCTCCAATAATTGCTCCACTAATTGCTCCACTAATTGTTTATCATGTTTGGTGGTGATTTGATAATTTTTATTATTTATTTATTAATTTAGTTTTTTGCTTTGAAAATGATTGAAAATGACTTTAATAATTACACACAACACACTTCTAGATGGTTCATCAATTTCGGGCATGAAATCTTCAGAATTCGAAATTATTATATCTTTCAAAGTTGTAGATCTTTGAGACTTCTTTAATCTGGAACTTGAATTAGCTCAATTCGATATCGGAGTAAAACGTTATGCCCAAATTATGACAGATGCGCAAAATTGGAATTTCCAAAACTGCAATTCGTTAAAACGCCTTTTCAAGTTTCCAATCTCCAAAATTAATATGTCAAGTCCAATTTTTGCCCTTATTTGACCCACATTTCGTCCTAAATGATTTCATTGGGTCCCAATATATTTTATATGCAAAATAAACTAAAACACATCAAAACGTTCATCAAATCCGAGAAACTAAACAAATATTAAGTAAAAGGGGCGGTAATATTGATATATTTTCCGCTCATCACTTATGAATAACTAAGAAGATTGTATCTTGCTTGTTTATTTACAGCTTTCAATAATTATTTCCGCTTTCACACTTTCTTTTCTTTACTTTTCAGTTTTTTTTCCGCAATTTACTTTTACGCACAATACGTTCATTTCTTTACTTTTCAGTTTTTACTTTTCAAGTAATGAAGAGGTAACCCCCCTGCTGGGGCAAAAGGTAAAAATTTTATTATTGCTATTTAGATTAATCTCCCATAATTATAATATAATAACAATTTAAAATCTGACTTAACGAGGATACCGCTATATTGATCGGTTGGTAATTAATTATAATTTGGTTTTAACCTGACTAAGCATGGATACGCCTGGTCGGTCGGTTGGTAATTAATTATTAATTTGACTTAATCAGGATATCGCCTATATGGCTGGTTGGTAATTATCACGCAGAATTAATATATTATATTAAGGGAGATATTTTAATAATAGTAATAAAAGTGGATCATTTTACCTCGGTATTTCTTTATTGTACTTTTACTTTATTTATTTTCAGCAATTTACTTTTCAGTAATTTACTTTCAGCAATTTACTTTTACTTTTTTTACTTCCAGTAATTTACTTTCCAGTAATTTAATTTCTAGTATTTACTTTTCAACATTTTACTTTTCAATATTTAATTTCCAGTAATTTACTTTATGTCTTTTCTTTTATTTAAGTTTTTACTACCCGTAAATATGTGTCGTAACTAAGCCAGTTATTTGGGGTTGTGATGGAATCCAATATCATCGGTTTATAAGGGGTTAAATTACAGTTTGGGTATATAAATGTTTATTTATTGAGCCTTAATTCTAATGCTTTTTATTAACTGGCCATTAATAAAATTGAACTGGTAAACTTAAAATGAACTTGGAAAAGAGATTTTAGGTTAAAGACCTTAGACTCAATAGCCCACGATCATCCTTGAGGATAAATAACCCTTTAATAGATTTCTTTACATGATAGGAATATATCTGCTGGGTGGGGGTAGCCATAATTGAAACTTAATCTTAATGAATTCATATAACTTGGTTAACATAGGAATATGATTAATTGGGTTATACTGGGTATTTTTATTTGACCATCGGAAGAGGCTTTTACATAATTTCTTATTCCAGGTTAATAAACCAATATATTACACAAACGTAAAATAACCATTTCGTCTTTTAAAAAGATATTGGAAGGATTCACAACCCTGTATAATTTTATAAATTTGAATTTTCTTCAATCTACTTTCAAGCATTTTATTTACTTGTTTTAGTTTTAAAGTCACCACCCAATCAAATAATCAATCCTTTAGATACTTGTAAACATTTAACTTCATAAATTGATAACAAAAGGTTTTAAGTCCTTGTGGAATCGATACTTTTTATACTACTTGAACGATATGTGCGCTTGTGTTATACGCGTGTGATTACACCGATCAAGTTTTTTGACACCATTGCCGGGGACTTATTTATCTTTCACTATTAATTTTAAGGTTAGATACCTTTAATTGTATCTAATTTTATTTTTACTTATTTTTTTTGTTTTCACTTGTTTTAGGTTCTCAGACACTACATGAGACGAACCAGAAGCTTTGAAGTCCGACCGCTTGACCCAAAAAGTGAAAGAATCATCAAATAATTAAGAAAGGAAAGGCAAGAAGGCCAAGAAGTGCTGATCAACATGGAACCCGGACCTTTGGAGGTTGCACCACCAATTCCTATTCGAGACAGAGCCATTCTGGTGGTTGATGGCCTCATTTCTTGTATTGTACTTCCTCTCTTAGCAGCAAATGCATGTGATATCAAAACATACTTTCAGATGATTTAGCATTCAGTACAGTTTATGGGGAATGCAACTGAAGATCCTAATGCCCACATCGGTAACTTCCTGGAAGTTTGCGGTACTTTCAACTACAATCGAGCAGCTGAAGAAGCAATGAGACTACCAGTTTTTCCATATTCCTTGAAAGATAGAGCCAAAGCTTGGCTACATTCCTTACCAGCAAGTTCCATCACAACTTGGAACACTCTAGCCACCAAATTTCTTGCAAAGTACTTTCCACCAGCCAGAACTGGAAAGTTGAGGAATGACATCACATCTTTTGTACAACAAGATTCAGAATCCTTTTACGAAGCTTGAGAAAGGTACAAAAATTTACTTCGGAAATGTCCTCACCATGAGATTGCAAAATGGCTACAAGTCCAAACCTTCTACAATAGACTTTCTGGAATAATGAGAACCACAATTGATGCTGATGTTGGAGGAGCTTTAATGGCAAAAGGAGAAGATTAGGCTTGGGACTTCATTGGAAGAAATGGATAACAACAACTCTTATGGCCAACAAAAATGAGCTTGATTCAACGAATTGCTGGAATATATGAAGTTGGAGCCAACATTGCAATGAATGTCAAGCTGGATCAAATATGAAAATTCATGGAAACTCTCAGCATGCAAGGTAACACTGAATCCATAAGTTCACCATATGGAGGAGGCACTAGAGACAAACCAACTGAAGAAGAAATGGTGAATTAAGTCAATAATTTCAACAGACAGAGGAACAACCCATATTCCAACACCTATAACCCAAAGTGGAGGAATCATCTTAATTTTGCTTGGAGCAACAATTCAGGGCTAAGGAACTATTCACCACTCGGATTCCAACAACAGAACAAAGCCAAGAGCATGAAAAAGAACCAGGAATTGCAGAAGTACTGGCTTAGTTAAAAAAATACGATGCTATGATTCAGAGCCAATCTGTTTCTATCAAAGCATTGGAGAATCAAATTGGACAACTGGCCAATGCTTAGAATTACAGACCGCCAGGAAATCTTCCCAGTAACACAAAACCAAATCCAAGAAATCGAGGGAATGAGCAATGTCAAGTCATTACCTTGAAAAGCGGTACTGAAATCAACAAAGATATTGGAATCAAGGCAGCCATTGAAGAAGTTCCAAAAGATGCAGTTCCACAGATGGAGGAAAAAGAAGCAAAGGAAAAAGATCAAGAAAGAATCACTTTACCTCCATTTTTTCCTCAACGACTCCAGAAAAACAAATTGGATAAACAGTTTGCTCGATTCTTTGAGGTGTTCAAAAAACTGCATATCAACATCCCATTTGCAGAAGCCTTGGAAGAAATGCCCAGCTATGTCAAATTCATGAAAGATATTCTTTCACGAAAATGAATATTGGGAGATTACGAGACAATAGCATTGACAGAAGAATGCAGCGCCATCATTCAGAGGAAAAGTCCCCCAAAGTTGAAAGATCTGGCAGTTTCATTGTTCCTTGCACCATTGGAGAACACTATATCGGTAAAGCTTTATGTGATTTAGGTGTAAGTGTTAATTTGATGCCTTTTTCTATTTACAGGAATCTGCAAATTTGAGAAGCAATGTCTACCTCAGTCTCTCTGCAACTTGCTAATCGAACGCTCGCATTTCCGAAAGGTGTAGTTGAAGATGTGCTTGTCAAAGTTGACAAACTCATTCTCCCAGCAGATTTCATTATCATTGACATAGAAGAAGACAAAGATGTTCCCATCATCATTGGGAGACCATTCTTGGCTACAGGTCGAACTGTAATTGATGTAAAAAAATGAGAATTAACTATGAAAGTACATGAGCAAGAAGTTACCTTTAATGTTTTCAAAACCATGAAATTCCCGAGTGATGAAAATGAGGAAGAATGTTTCAAAATAGATGTTGTTGATAGTATCATTCAGGATACTAATAAATTCCCACGGACAAACTTGAAGCTTGCATCACTAACATGACTGACAGCGAGCTAGATGCTGAAATTCTAGAATGTATCAAATATCTTGACAAGCCATTCTGATTTAAATCGACACCCAGTAGAAAGTCTGGAACTTCCAAAGAAAGATCGAATCAAGCCCTCAATTGAAGAACCATCGCAGTTGGAGCTGAAGCTATTACCGAGTTATCTCAAGTATGCATTTCTTGGAAACTCTTCTGAATTACCTGTTATTATTTCTTCTTCGCTAACATTGGAGCAAGAAGAAAAGTTACTAAGAGTGTTACGAGAACACAAAAGAGCCATTGACCGGACAATAGCAGATATTCGAGGCATTAGTCCATCATTTTACCTGCATAAAATTCTGATAAATGATGAGTACAAACCCATAGTGGAGCATCAATGGAGACTCAATCCAATCATGAAGAAAGGAATCATCAAATGGTTGGATGCTGACATCATTTACCCTATCTCAGATAGTAGTTGGGTGAGTCCTATACAGCGTGTAACAAAGAAATGAGGAATTACTGTAGTCACAAATGAAAAGAACGGGCTGATTCCAACAAGAATGGTTACTGGATGGAGAGTATGCATGGACTACCGGAAACTGAATAAAGCAATGAGGAAAGACCATTTTCCGCTTCCATTCATTGATCGGATGCTAGACAGACTGGCGGGACATGAGTTCTATTGATTTCTAGATGGATACTCGGGGTACAATCAGATTGTCATCGCCCCAAAAGATCAGAAGAAAACCACATTTACATGTCCGTATAGTACTTTTGCTTTCCGCAAAATGCCATTTGGACTATGTAATGCTCCTGCCATATTCCAATGTTGCATGATGGCCATCTTCTCAGACATACTGGAACAAAGTATGGAGGTGTTCATGGATGACTTTTCTGTGTTTGGAGACTCTTTTGACCACTGCTTGTAAAATCTGGAACAAGTGTTATAAATGTGTGAAGATACCAACTTGGTACTCAATTGGGAGAAACGCTACTTCATGGTACATGAAGGCATCGTTCTGGGACATCAGATCTCACAAAAGGGAATTGTGGTAGACAAATCAAAGATCGAAACAATTCAAAAACTACTTCCACCCACATCTGTCAAAGGGATTCAGAGTTTTCTTGGACATGTTGGCTTTTACAGGAGATTTATCAAAGACTTCTCAAAATTACAAAACCTCTTTGCAATCTTCATGAGAAAGATTTGTTTTTCAACTTCACCAAAGAATGCCAGGAAGCCTTTGAGATCCCAATCATAGTAGTACCGGACTGGACCCTTCCATTTGAGGTGATGTACGATGTTAGTGATTTTATTATAGGTGCTGTTTTTAGACAACGCAAATCAAAGATTTTCCATGCCATTTACTACTGCAGTAGACCTCTGAATGAAGCTCAACTCAACTACAAAACCACTAAAAAGGAGTTGCTTGCAGTTGTGTTTGCTTTTGATAAATTCCGATCTTATCTGGTGGGTCCCAAGGTGGTGTTCTATACAGATCATTCAACAATCAAATACCTGATCACGAAGAAAGATGCCAAGCCTAAATTGATCCGTTGGATACTTCTTCTGTAAGAATTTGACGTGGAGATCAGAGACAGGAAAGAGACAGAAAACAAAATGGCAGATCATTTATCGAGGCTTGAGAATGGAGATATAACTGGCAAAGAACTAACAATCAAAGAAACTTTTCCAGATGAACAACGGTTTGCCATGAAACAACAGGAAGTCCTTTAGTATACTGACTATGTCAACTACATAGTATCAGGAAAATGACCGTTGGAATTGACAACTCAGCAACATAAGAAATTTTTCAAAGAAGTTCAGAACTATGTCTGGGATAAGATGTACCTGTTCAAACGTTGTGCGGATCAATATTGAAAATATATCAATATTTACCTCCTCTTTTACTTAATATTTTGTTTAGTTTCTCAGGTTTGATGAACGTTTTGATGTGTTTTAGTTTATTTTGCAGATAAAATACTATTGGGACTTAATGAAATCATTTAGGATGAAATGTGGGTCAAATAAGGACAAAAATTGGACCTGACATATTAATTTTGGAGATTGGAAACTTGAAATGGCATTCTAACGAAGTGCAGTTTCGGAAATTCCAATTTTACGCAACTATCTTATTTTGGGCATAAATTTGTACTCCGATATTGGATTGAGCTGATTCAAGTTCCATATTAAAGAAGACTCAAAGATATACAATTTTGAAGGGCAAAATAATTTCGAATTCTGAAGATGGCATGATCGAAATTGATGAAATGTCCAGAAGTGTGTTATATGTAATTATTAAAGTCATTTTTAAAGAAAAAAATAAATAAATAAATATAGTTAAGCTTCCACCAAACATGATAGTAATTAATAATGGATTTGGTGGAGCAATTAGTGGAGCAATTAATAATGGATTTGGTGGAGAATTTAATAACGGATTTGGTGAAGGTCAAATTTTGCCTATAAATATCAGGCCATTTCATTTGTAAATTCATACTTTCTTCTTTGAAATTTCTTATAAATAACTAAGAAGATTGTATCTTGCTTGTTTATTTATAGCTTTCAGTAATTAATTTCCGCTTTCGCACTTTCTTTTCTTTACTTTTCAGTTTTTACTTTCCGCAATTTACTTTTACTCACAGTACTCTATTTTCTTTACTTTTTTCAGTTTTTACTTAAGCAATGAGAAGGTAACTCCCCCTTGCTGGGATAAAAGGTAAAGCTTTTACTATTGCTATTTAGATTAATCTCCTATAATTATAATATAATAACTATTTAAAATCTGACTTAACGAGGATACCGCTATATTGGTCGGTTAATAATTAATTATAAATTGGTTTTAACCTGACTATGCATGGATAGCGCCTGATTGGTCGGTTGGTACCTAATTATTAGTTTGACTTAATCAGGATATCGCCTATATGGCTGGTTGGTAATTATCATGCAAAGTTAATAAATTATATTAAGGGAGATATCTAAAATAGTAGTAATAAAAGTGGATCCTTTTACCTCCGCATTTTCTTTTTTGTACTTTTTACTTTCAGCAATTACTTTTTAGTAATTACTTTTAGCAATTATTTTTACTTTATTTACTTCCAGCAATTTACTTTCCAGTAATTTAATTTCTAGTATTTACTTTCAGCATTTTACTTTTCAGTATTTAATTTCCAGCAATTTACTTTATGTCTTTTCTTTTATTTAAGTTTTTACTACCCGTAAATATGTGTCGTAACTAAGCCAGTTATCTGGGGTTGTGATGAAATCCAATATAACCAGTTTATACGGGGTTAAATTACAGTTTGGGTAATATAAAAGTTTATTTATTGAGCCTTAATCCTAATGCTTTTTATTAACTGGCCATGAATAAAATGGAACTGGTAAACTTAAAATGAACTTGGAAAATAGATTTTAGGTTAAAAACCTTAGACTCAATAGCCTACGATCTTCCTTGAGGATATATGACCCTTTAATAGATTTTCTTACAGGATAGGAATATACCTGTCGGGTGGGGGTAGCCATAATTGAAACTTAATCTTAATGAATTCAGATAACTTGGTTAACATAGGAATATGATTAATTGGGTTATACTGGGTATTTGTATTTGACCATCGGAAGAGGCTTTTACATAATTTCGTGTTCCAGGTTAATAAACTAATATATTACACAAACATAAAATAACCACTTCATATTTTAAAAAGATATTGGAAGGATTCACAACCCTGGATAATTTTATAAATTTGAATTTTCTTCAATATACTTTCAAGCATTTTATTTACTTGTTTTAATTTTAAAGTCACCACCCAATCAAACAATCAATCCATTAGATACTTGTAAACATTTAACTTCATAAATTCATAACAAAAGGTTTTAAATCTTTGTGGGATCGATACTTTTTATACTACTTGAACGATACGTACGCTTGCGTTATACGAGTGGATTACGCCGGTCAACAACTCATTGTTAATCACTCAATAGTGACTTCTGGATTTCCGGCCCTGGTCGTTTCTCGTTGTGACAGCTTTGGCACGTTCACAATTAGGTGTACCAAAATTAAACTCATCAATGATAAACTCAAGCTACTTGGGTAACCTGACAGCTTTGGCACGTTCAGGATTCCGTTTTCGCTTGAATTTATCTAGTATCCATAATACATCTGGAAAAAAATAAATTTCTATCGGCTACACCCTCACAGCTTTGGCATGTTCTCGGATGTAGTCATAAAAAAGATATCCATAAACTGTATTGACAAGACGGACCATGTAACATGCAAACAAATACATAATTAATATAAAATCTTATTAATTAGGGATATCCGCAAAAGATGTTTTTTACTTTATTTAATCAAATTAAATAAACACATGCATACATAAAGTAAAAATTAAATTAAACATTGAATTTAAAGTCATAATCATATCGGGTGTCCAGAATCATACTCGCTCTTATCCTATTTTGTAAGGGTTTTATATGGAATATCCGGTAATGCAGCGGAATGCGGAAAATTAAGATTTTCGATTCAATAATTTTTCTTGGATCAATTAAATAAAATTATTTGTTTAATTACCCAATACTTAAAAAACTGAAATTTTTACCCAAGAAATCAAATTTTTTTGTAATTTCAGAATTGCCCCAATAATTTACAAATTGATTATTTTAGTCCTCAAAATGTCAAATATAATTTTGGATAATTCTAAATCATTTCTAAAATGATTTCCAAAATGTCCAACATATCAAAAATAAATTGCAATAAAATCCCCAAAAAATTTCGAATTACTGAACAGCCCATAATTTCAGTTTTTGTATTTGGGGATTTTTTTTCAAAACATGTCAAGATCAAATCCAATCAACTCAAAAATTAATATGCATTATATACACATCATAATACATCACATATATGAAAAGTCTCAAAATTGGGAAAGAGTTAAGAACTCTAATTATATAATTTCTTCAAATTGATAAAATATACCAAATCAATTAAATCCAACACTTTAATTCAAACTTAACCACACCAAACAAGTCTCACCATCATGAAATAGATTAAGAACAATTCTAGGTTATCAATGAGTGGCTTATCAACTCTAGAATGACAATTTGATTATCAAATAATCAAAAGAGGGCTTAAGAACTCATTTCAAACTCACTTGGATATCATACATACTTTCATCTTTCAAACAAGTTTAAAACCATTTAAAAATAAACTAAAACACATGTTGAAGCTAAGCATGGTAGAAACAATTTCTTAGTTGAAAAGTTTAAAGAAAAGCTTACAAAATCAAATATTTCCAAACTTTTTCTTTTTGGTTCTTCAACTTTGCTCTCAACTCTTTTGTTTTTGTTTTTGGTAACTTGTTAACCTAATCTTATGTAAAATGAAACAAAATAATATATACTCCCCAATTTGTGAGTATATGCAAATATTTAGATTTTTTTTTTTTGTTTCAATAAAGCTTTAATCAAGTTGTGTATTTAATCATTACACCATTTAAAGATTTACAATAAGTCAATTAAAGAAACTAAACTCATGTCCTAAATTTATCATAACTTAAGATATTTATAGTTCTGTACTGATGAAAATCACAATTGATGCTACTACTGGATGAGCTTTGATGGCAAAAGGAGAAGATTAAGCCTGAGACCTAATCGAAGAAATGGCTAACAACAATTCCTTGTGGCCAACATAAATGAGCATGATCCAAAAAATTACTGGAATTTATGAAGTTGGAGCCAATACAGCAGTCAACGCCAAACTGGATCAGATATGAAAATTCATGGAGACTCTCAGCACATAAAGTAACATTGGATCTACAAGTTCACAATATGGAGGAGCACTAAAACCAAACCAACTTGAAGAGACGGTGGATTTTGTCAATAATTTTAACAGACAGGGGAACAATCCATATTCCAACACCTACAATCCAGGGTGAATGAATCATCTCAGTTTTTCATGGAGCAATAACTCAGGGCAAAAGAATTATCCATCATCTGGATTTCAACAGCAAAACAAAGGTCAGAAGCATGAAAAAGAACCAGAAATGAAAGAATGGATTGGAGAGATGTTCAAAAAGCAAAAAGCAGCATATGGTACTATTTTTCAAAGTCAATCTGCTTCCATCAAAGCACTGAAAAATCAAATTGGACAACTGGCCAATGCTTAAAGTTATAGACCGCCAGGAAATCTTCTCAGCAACACAGAACCAAATCCAAGGAACCGAGGGATGGAGCAATGTCAAGATATTACCTTGAAAAGCAGTACTGAAATCAAAAAAGATGTTGGAATCAAGGCATTCATTGAAGAAGTTCCAAAAGAAACAGTTCCACAGATGGAGGTAAAAGAAACAAAGGAAAAATATCAAGAAAGAATCACTCCACCTCCATCGTTTCCACAACGTCTTCAGAAAAACAAACTGGATAAGTAGTTTGCTAGATTCCTGGAGGCGTCGAAAAAGCTGCACATTAACATTCCATTTGCAGAAGCGTTGGAAGAAATGCCCAGCTATGGCAAATTCATGAAAGACATTCTTTTACGAAATTAGAGATTGGGAGATTACGAGACAGTAGCATTGACGGAAGAATGCAGCGCCATCATTCAGAGGAAGCTTCCCCCAAAGTTGAAAGATCCTGGCAGTTTTATCATTCCTTGCATCATAGGAGAGCATAACTTCGGTAGGGCTTTGTATGATCTATAACTTCGGTAGGGCTTTGTATGATCTATATGCGAGTGTTAACTTGATGTATTTTTCTATTTTCAGGAAATTACAGATTGGAGAAACAATGCCCACTTCAGTCTCTCTACAACTTACTGATAAAACATTCGTATTTTCTAGAAGTGTAGTTGAAGATGTTCTGGTCAAAGTTGACAAATTTATTTTCCCAGCAGATTTTATTGTCCTTGATATGGAGGAAGACGAAGATGTGCTCATCATCCTCAGGAGATCATTCTTGGCTACAGGTCGAACCATTATTGATGTACAGAAAGAAGAACTAACCATGAGGGTACATGACCAAGAAGTAACATTCAATGTTTTCAAGGCCATGAATTTCCCGGATGATGAAAAGAATGACTTGATGTAATACATAATACCGCCAAGATCTCTGATGCAATGCAATGTTCTACTAACAAACTTAAAGCATGTCAACTGTTTGTGGAGCTTGAATATAAAGTGTCTTGTCACTAAAGACATAGATTCCTGCACTACAAGCAACAGAGAGAAACAGTTCCACCAGCTCAATGATTAGAGGAATTTCACATACATCCTTTTGGGAATGTCAAATTGTACAAAGAAAATTCCAAGAAAAGACATGTGGAAAGTTAGTGCGCATACAACTGGTACTGTTAAGCAAATCAAGGTTGAAACTCTTCCTATGGAAACTAAAATCACAGTGGTCAGGTTCATTCCTAATCACCAAGGTTTTACTAGATAGAGCCGTTGAGTTACATGATCCTGACTCCAACAAAACATTCAAGGTTAAAAACAAGCGTTTCAAGCACTACTGGGGAGAATCATTTGAGTGACCTTGCGTGCTCTCGCTCCCCTTCTCCATCAACTACTATATTCCCACTAGAAACTTCCTCATTCCGGTGACTAGACCCCGCATGAGCCTAATCTTCCGACCTTTTTTCTAACTTCTCGACTTTCTCTATCACGACCTTCATGAAGGTTTGAGTCACCTCCATTTCTTCTATAGAATTTTTCATTTCCACCCGTAAATTATCCTTCATGTTATTCATCCACTCCGCCGTTGAGGCCTCCAGAGGTCTATGATTCCCATCTCCAGCCATCTTTTTAGTGTGTTTTGCTGCTTTTTGTACTGATCCCCATGGATAGTGCCAACTGTTGATGACTATTTTTAGTTTGAATATCAGAACATGGAATTCACCCCCGAATAAATCATCATCGAATAACGAATTTATTCGGTTAGTAAAGAACCATACAAATTTGACAAGCAGATAGGATAAACATAGAGGTTTTACGTGGTTCAATGAAGAGTGGCCCATACCTATATTCACGGAGAATGTAGGTTTTTTTATTATATCTCGGGGTCAAGACTGACCCGAGCTACAAATGAAGGGAGCACAAATACAATGATAAAAGACCTCAGATCTTAACAAGTCTGGTACAACTCTCGCAAGTCGTCGGGTAAATGACCAATTTTGTCTCTCTATCTCTGGCATTTAAGCTCTTGATTTTTATTAGTGCTGAATTATGAAATTTGCTAACCCTTGAAACAGTGACTCGAACCCCTTTATTTAGGCTCCCAAAGATACTATTCCACCAACTCTGACATTAGCTCACGTCACTTAACCATCATTATTGCAGTAACCCTCCTCAACCACCCTCAAATCCATTCAATCAAATTAGCTTTGCCACTGCATCAGCCTATGGCGGCCTACGATGGCTCTGCTCTGCCACTGGCCTGCCACTGCACCGGCTAATGTATAGCCGACATAGGCTACTTCCAATGAGAACCATTGCTTTCCCTCAATCATCATTAGCCTTCTAGAAACAAATCTTCATAATTAAGGTATAAGTCACATGGCCCCAATACTAACCGCCCTGTGATCCTATCTTCGTTCCTCGGGTCGGGACCCCGAGGAAGATGATATTTATCAAAGTCATGCCTATAAACGCTTCAACTGGATCGGGATCATACGTAGAGACCTCATCGGGTCAGGTTCAATAAACTCTCAGACAACACCAAATCCCTTCTTTTCATGTGGTTTGGTCGGTATCAGTTCCTGCTTCATTTTTAGCATACTCTGCCTTTGGGAAAACTTCTTTGCACCATGTGGTCGTGTCTTCTTGCCAAACCCCAACTCTTTATGGGCCTTTACCATCCACTTTCGGTTAAGGATAATCTCTCTTCTTCCCCTACAAGGTATCTCGACCATTTTTGGGATATTAGCTTTCAAAAAACCACCATCAAGATGTTTAGTGTTGCGATTAAAAAGTATGATAAATAAGAGTGATTTATAAATGGTATTTTATAATTTTAATTTATGCAAAAAAATAATTCTGATGCACTTTTCTAATATTTTGATAGTTAGTAAAATTGAAAATTTTTAATTTTTACGAAATTATAATTTTAAAAGAAATTACGATTAGTAATCATAAAATTTTTTTATCTTCAATCAAACACTTAAAAATTATATTTTAATCAAATTTTAATTTTATAATTTTACTATATGTCAAACTACCATACGCAACAAAGTGAGTCATGACTTTTATATGGTGCGTTTGGTAGAACGTTTCGCTTACGTTAAAATGCTCCACTAAACGTGTTTTTTAATGCTAGCGTTAACGTTTATAAAATTTTAATTTCAAAATATAATATTATTTTTTTGACATTTTACCTAACTCATCTTAAAATGCTTTTGCGGACAAATAGCAGCTGTAGAGTGGGCCCCGAGCTGTAGGCGTAAAGTTGGAGCAATTATGTACATTGGATTATAGAAATTATAATGCTTTTTTGCGGACAAATGGGAGCTGTAGAGTTGACCGAACCCTGACTTGATGAGATACTGAATAAAGAAATATCGTGTAAGCCAGCCGTGAAAGTTGGAAAAATAAAAAATAAAAGCAGCTGATGCCCGAGTATCTAGAGACATTTTGCAGCGGCATTTGCCTTGTGATCCGGCCTTTTTCATTAATAAAATTAAAATTTCAGTGCTTGCTAGTTTATTAATAATAAGATTTATTGAAATTTGAGATTCCGCAACCTATCATATGAAATTCGATTTGATTTTTTATTACTATTATGACTTTTAAATATATATAGTGATTTTTTTTAAATGATTGAAAATCTTATCGTTAAATTATCAATTCTGGATTTAAGTGGAGCGGATAAAATTCTCGATTATCTTAAGTTCTTATAAGAAACGCACTCTCTGGATTCGAACCCAGAATCTGAAGATGAGATTCTAAATCCTACACCACTAAACCATTAGGGACACATAAATAGTGCTTTATTTTCCCTGGAGTACTTATTAATCAATCATGGGAGGTATATAAATTTTTTCATCTCGGTCTTCTTTTTCGTGAAAATAAACTCCTAATCCAAGAAACTACGTATCATTAAATGTAGAGGTGAAATTAAAGAAACCCTGCAAAAAAAAAATGAGGAACACTAGCTAGTACCTTTCTTGATATTATAAGCAAGCTAAGCTAAAAAAATCTTCACTGGAAATCGATCTAGCTTTCTTTCTTGTCTCTGTCTCTGTCTCAGCTGGCTTGCATTATAGAGAAATAAGAGATTTTGATTAGTTAGTGACCATGAAAATGAACAGCACAATAAATCTTCAGAAATTCAACGTTGAGCAGCTGTCAAAACCTAAACATTACCTAATCATGAGTTGTGAAAACCTGAAATTAATTGGTTGTGCTCCACTATTCACATTAATATATCTTGGATTAATAAAATATATCACATAGTCGGTTGTTTTTATTTCGCCTATGGTTGCATGTATGACTTCTTAATTAATGTATCATTTGGTATAGAATTTCGTGAACGTATAAGTTAATTTATATTCTTAGTGTAATATTTATAAAATAACTTATAGTATATCGAATGGTGTTTTAGTAAGCTGGCCCAAGAGGCAGCCACACATAATTTATTTGGGTGAACATTCGATAGCTTCGAGATGAAATGCAAGTTCAAGAAATGACTTATGAAGAGTCTTTGCACTTCTTTGAGTAGAATATACTTCAGAATTTTGAATACTAAATATCGAAGAACAGATCACTGACTGACCGTTAATGGATACAGTGATTATTATTATAGAGCAAGGTGCAAATTAAACTATTTATAATTACTAGAAATGGCATTCCCCATATCACAGCTGAGAGCTTTCAAGAAACAAGGAGATCTTGAAAAGCAATACCAAGTGGGCACATGCCCACCAAGTACACATGGAATCTAGCTAGAGTTTATAATATATCATGTATAAAACTTGACCAATTTATGGGTGTTGTTTTCTTTCATTGACTATCTTGGATAAAATCGAATCTTTATACCAATAGACAAGTGTCCGATGAGATTTTATATTTAGTTAAATATGTATACGATACCAATTAATATGAGTTTCATGTAGATTCTATTTCATTCTTCAGCACAATCTTGTGCTAATTATTAGAATTAACTATGAAATCCTAGTTGAGTACTTGATAGTTGAATTAACCTTGCTTAAGAGTAGTGTATTATACATTCGTCCGATTAAACAAATATAACAAGTCTGTTGAAAACTTGAGTTTGATACTTTGACTTGGGTCGTTAATTGGATTTGGATCCGGCCGAACAGTTGATGATGTTTGGGTTGAGGTCCAAACAAGCCCGAGTACTAGACCCGAGATTGCACCTGAGATTGGACCTCAAGGAGAAACTCTAACACTCAATATCGAATAAGCAATGATATGATGACACAAAATAGCACAAAATCATTAAAAGGTAAATAATATTTAATTAAAATATTTTTTTGTGCTAACTTTTTGTAGATATATCATTTTATATATGCAATTGCCTGTCAAATCAGCATTTTTTCCCTGCTTAAATTTAATTCTTTTAAATTAAATCTCAATTAAAGTTTTATTTATTATTTTTAAATTTAAATTACAAATAATATAAGTGATAAGGCGGTTGATACCCACTTATTCATGCATTCCTAACTTACTAGTTTGTTAGATTTCGTTTCATTTAATATATTTTGTAGTTTTTTTTTTTTTAATGTTTTATTTGTAGTAAGCATTGATACATGGATCTTGGGGTATTTGTACGTGTTTTGGGACCATTCAGACGCATCGGAAGCACGCGGGAAGAGCAAAAAACACGCAAAATCACAAAATCTAGGAAACTGCCACGCATCATGACGAGCCCTTGCTGCGCGTCGCTACGCTCATTCGCTCAACACATACAAAAGGCAGAGAGTTCGGTGCCGCGGCGCCAATCTGCCAGCGCTGCGGCGCCCTGCGCGCACCAGAAACATAATTTTTAGGGTTTTTAGATGCCCAATAACCCCAAGGCTTTATTATAAATACATTAGTTCGTCCAAGACCTAAGTGGGATGCCAAATACAGAACATAAAGTCATAAAACACATATTTTTAGAGAGCTTCAAGGAGGAGGATTGAAGAGAGACAAGAAGAGACAAAGACATTGACATCCGAAGAGGAAATGATTCAATTCGGGTTTATCATCTTATTTCTTTCTTAGAACTCTAATGATTTCCACGTTCATGACCTTATTGTAACGGTTTTAATCTTTATTCATGAACCACTCCATAATTCTAGAGGAGGATGATGTTGTTTTGCTATTTTAATTCATATAAAGTTTGATTTAAGTTTATTTATATTCTTTTTCGTTTAATGCTTTGTGTTTGCTGGCCACAAATATGATGATGAATATTTGAAATCTATCATTCGGGAGAGGGGATTTTGAATAGATCTAGATAATATAACCTAGGAATCTTATAGAGTCCGGGAGGATATATGAGTTTCTTTGAAGTGGTTAATACATAATCATAAGGCGTAATGAGTTATTGATTGCTAGATTTTTATAGGGATATTGAAATCTGTAATTAATAATAATCTCACTGTTACTCGGGAGAGAGGGTGAATACTTTAGGACTCTGGACTTATAAACAAAGCAATTGAATAAGAGTTGAATGACATAAGAATTTATAGGGGATAGTTAGGTGAAATCGAATTTAGAATCTCTCTAATATTGGCTCTCCTATTCAAATATCTTTATATCTTATTTATTTAGTTTAATCTTTATAAATTTTTTCTAAATAAAGTTATGATTATCAATTGTAGTACTCGATATTTTTCACTCATCTTTACTAAAATTTGACACCGTATACTTGCGGTATGATATAAAATATCACAATAATAAAAACTTGAATGAAATAATTATTATTGATGGTAGTTTTTTTTAAGGCTATTATCCCGAATAACGCCCAGATACTGACGAAGGGTAGAAGAGAGATTATACAACCAAGAATAGATGGCAAAGACCTATGGGTCCAAAAAGAGATGAGGTTTGGCAGGAAGAACCGACCACATGGTATAGAGAAGTTCTTCCAATAACTGAACATATTGAAGATGAAGCAAGTAGTGATACCGACCCGACCACATTAAGATTTGGGATTTTCTGAGAGTTTATATGACCCGATCTGATGAGGTCTCTACGTATGAACCCTACCCAGTTGAAGAGCATGGCTTTGATGATTATCATTTACCTCAGTATCCCGACCCACGAAGCGAAGATATGGAAGAAGGCCGATCAATATTTAGCCATATGATATATGCCTTAACTGGTCGATGTGCTTCCAGAAGGCTAATGTTGACAGAGGAAAAACAACGATTCTCATTTGAAGTAGTCATTGTCAGCTATACAGAGGCCGATACAGTGGCATGATAGTGGCATAGTAGAGCCGCCATAGGTCACAAAGACCGGTGCAGTAGCAGAGAATTAAGCTAATTTGATTGGCTGGATAAAGAGTGGTTGAGGAAGACATCGTTTGTAATGATGACACAGTGACGTTGGTTGGCATCAGAGTCGGTGGAATAGTACTTTTGAGAGTCGATATAAAAGGGTTCAAGTTACTGTTTCAGGGTTAGCAAATTTTACATTTCACTAGTTGTAAAATTGAGAGTTTAAGGGTTGGAGATAGAGAGAGAAAACTTGTCATTCATCTGAACATTTGTGAGAGTTGTACTGGGCTTGATAAGACCCGATGTATTTTTATCACTTTATTTATGCTTTCCCTCATTTGTAGTTCAGGTCGGTCTTGATCCCGAGACTTAATAAAATATATACATTTCCCTCGTGGACATAGGTAGGAGCCATTCTCCGCTGAACCACGTGAAATCTGTGTTTATCCTGTCTGCTTGTCAAATTTGTGTCATCCCTTACTACCAAACAAATTCATTGTTTGATGGAGGTAAACATATAAATATTATCGGGGATGAATACGAGAAATAGATCCATTCCATACTCTACTCCCCCGCATATTGCCATCCCTGTGTCAAACAGCTCCACTCCTCATTCAATTGTTACATTAGACCCACTAAACAATGGTAGCCCAGACGAGGAAAACAAGTTTAGCCCAATTTCAGCCTCGGCCTCATTTTTTTCTTTTATTTATTTATTTTTCTGCATAGGTTTTAATTCTGTGTTGTTTGTCCCGTAAAGAAAAAGGACTTGCACGTAATTAGGGGGAAAAACCACGGTAAGAAAATGGATCTTTAGCGTCCAAACTTTTAGTGTCAAATTAAAATTTCGACGCTAAAAGGTAAACCTTTAGCGTCGAAAATCTATTGACGCTAAAATTGGATTTGAGGCTAAAAGTTGCACCTTTAGCGTCAAAATAGTTTTTTGACGCTAAAGATTCTAACCTTTAGCGTCGAAATTTTATTTGGACGCTAAAAAGTTGACCATTTAGCGTCCAAATTGATTTTCGACGCTAAAGGTTTACCTTTAAATGTCAAAATTTTAATTTCGACACTAAAGGGTAAATTTAAAATTTTCAATTTCCCGCCTTCTAAAATTTGAATTTATCGCCTAATAAAATTAGATTTAAATTTTTGACATTTAGCGACGAAATTTTCGACGCTAAAAGTCAAAATTTTCGACGCCAAATGGTAAATTTAAATTTTTCGATTTCCCGCCTTCTAAAATTTGAATTTATCGCCTAATAAAATTAGATTTAAATTTTTGACATTAGCGACGAAATTTTCGATGCTAAAAGTCAAACATTCGACCCTAAAGGGTAAATTTAAATTTTTCGAATTCTCTCCTTATAAAATTTGAATTTATCACCTAATAAAATTAGATTTAAATTTTTGACATTTCGCGATGAAATTTTCGACGCTAAAAGTCAAAAATTTCGGCGTTAAAGGGTAAATTTAAATTTTTCGAATTCCCGCATTCTAAAATTTGAAATTTTCGACTAATAAAATTGATTTAAATTTTTGACATTTAGCGACGAATTTTCGATGCTAAATGTCAAAAATTTCGACGCTAAAAATCAAAATTTTGGCGGAAATAATTCCCGCTATTTGAGGACCTTTAGCGACGAAATCCTATTTCGTCGCTAAAGGTTATTTTTTTTCCTTATAAATTCATTTGCTCTTTCATTTCTCTTATTTTCACTTTCTTTCTCTCATATTCTTATTTTCTCTCTAAATTTTATTTTTCCTTATATGTTTTGTTTCATTTTTTGTATTTTATATTAACATCCAATATTTTAATTTTTTTTTTATTTTTTTTATTTTTGTAGGGGAATATGAAGATGAAGAAATTATGAAAATGAAGATGGTGAAGAAAATGAAAAACAAATGAAAGTGAAGATGGAAAAAATATATAGAAAAATTATATTTTATCATTTTGTTTATTATTTTAAGCTTTTTTGTTGTGATAAATTTTATAATTTTATTTTTATATTAATAAAGATATCATTGTCATAATATTTTATAACAAATTTGTAATTATGTTCTTATGTTTTTTAAAAAATTAATTACTTTTGTAATTAAATTAGTTTGAAATTAATTTATAATATCAATTTTGTTATAATTAGTTTTTAAAACTAATTATAATGAATTTTTTATTTTTTATTTTCACTTTTAGCGTCGAAAATTTCATTGCTAAAAGTCAAAATTTTGTCGCTAAATATTTTTTGCGTCGAAATAAAATTTTTGACGCGAAATCTTGGTCGATGAAGATATTTAGCGTCGAAAATGAATTTCGACGCTAAAGATAAGTACTTTTAGCGACAAATATTTTCGTCCCTAAAGATATATTTTTTGCGTCGAAATGAGTTTTTGACGCTAAATACCTTCCTCGCCCAAGCTTTCGCGTCAAAAATTTTCTTCGACGCAAAAGACCTTTAGCGACGAAATTTTCGACGCTAAAGATCTATTTTCTTGGAGTGAACAAAAAAAAAATATTTTTGTCATGTAGCAATATTATAGAGGATTTTTTTTTTTTTTTTTTTTTGTTTTTTTTGTTTTGTATTTGAGTGTTTGTATATAATGGGGTAAGCACCTCATTATTGTGTTGTAAATATACGTCCATTGGGGACGTGGTTTGGTGTTGTAGGATTCAGGATCCCACCTTGAGGTCCTGAGTTCGAATCCAGATAGTACATTTCTTGTAAAAGTCTGGAACAGCCGAGAATTTTACATGCTCCGCTTAAACTCGGTAGTGGTGGTTTGACGATGAGATTTCCAACGATTTTTAAAAAAAAATGTTGTAAATATACTTAAAATTGGTACAATAAATTGTAAATTCATCTTCTTGTAGTGCAATTGACGGATTACACTTTACACTTGCGATGTTAAAGGGGACACATGCTATGTAACATTGTTTCCTCAGAGAGATATGTAGATCTTGGTTTCCAATTAAATGTTTTCTAATAATTCTTTGGTACCTATAAATATCTATAAAAATCTATACCAGTTAAATTTCACTCTTATTAATTCAATAGCACAAATACTTAATTTATGCAAATATTAAAAATATGAAAAAGAAAATGTTAGAAATACGTTAAATTAATATAAATTTGATTGATTTAATGTTAATTGATAATCATTCTTTGAGTTAATTAGCAAAGGTTGAGACAATCACTCTTGGTGAATCTTTATCACCATCCCTCTTTTGTAAGGGAAAGTTATGAACTCCCAGTTTGACTTAAAATATTGTCGATCATTGATTATTTTTAATTGTCTTCTTTCAAGTGTCATATAATAAATAAGGAAGGAATTCTTTTAAATCTTGTCGAAGGAAATCTTTCAATTATATTAATTATTTTCATGTACACATTTTTTTATAACCATTAACCATAAATCATTCAATTAGTCAATGAATTTTTAATCAGAAAGTCTTTCGTTTTAATGTTGTCCAAGCAAATAAGTCTTTCGTTTTAATGTTGTCCAAGGAAATCTTCGATATCAAGAATTATCTTCATTCATTTGATATTGTCAAGGAATTAAGGATGTGTTTACTAAATGACATTATGAAATGGGAATTGGGAATGATTCCCATTTTCTTTGTTTTCTTCAATTATTATTTTTTTTAATTTTTAATTTTTGGATTAAGGAATGAAAGTTTCATTCTCACCATCTTTCATAAGTCATTCCCAACATTAAAAATACTACTTGATGATTATGATTCATATAGAAATAACTTGCTCTGATTTTGATTTTAATTCACCATTCTCATTCAGTTTATTATAATTCCATCCATTTAATTTCAGTTCATTCCGATTATGAGTTACTGTAGAAAAAAACCGGGCCGAGTCCAAAATTTGTAGGGCCAAGCTCAACAGAAAATTATTAATTTTTTCCAAATTTTTGAAAAAAAATAATTATTTTTTGATAATTAAAAATGAAAAAGAAATTAAGAAATATGTTTTTAGTATTTTTTAATATTAAATTTTAAAAATTAGTTATAAATGTATATTTTTAGAATTAAAAATTAATTTATATAATTAAAAAACTGATTTTTTGTTAATAAAAATTAAGTTTGGAATTTTTTACCTATGCCTGATCCAATCCCGGTTCGTAAAGAAAAACTTTTGAACCTGGCTAAAACCCTTCGAATCGGGTGAACCACTACTTTTACCATCCCTGATTACAAGTACACGTCATTTATTTGAAAACTTTAATTTTAATGATTCTTTTTTCATTCCCATTTTTTTCCTTTTTACATCATTTCCTTTGTGATGGTGGAAGTGATGATTGCCTGATTGGTTGTGGTTACCCACTTTTATATATCACCATGTACCGGAAACCAATTTTCATAGCTTTAAAGAGTCTGCTAATACCAGGTATACTTAAAAATAATTAATAAAAAATAAAATAAATTTCACACTTATTGATTCACGAACACAAACACACACGCTCATGATATATCCTTGGGTTCTTATCAAGTTCCACTATGACATTAATTCATTCTTAATACTACCTAATTCCCATAATTGATTTCCACATCTTCATGTGTGTACAGTTCATCACCAACCAAACCAAATTTAGTTATTTTTTTTTAAATCGTTGGAAATCTCATCGCCAAATCACTCATTCCGAACTTAAGCATAGCAAGTAAAACCCCCGATTGTCATAAACTCTTACCAGAAACAAAACCAAAAGATAAATTAATAACAACCCATTTGTTCATATAAGTTTGGAGAATGGCGATTCAGCTGCATGCACATGGTTCATATCATGAGACCCCTTTGGTCAGAATTTGCAAACCAAATAATATTGATTGTCACTCTTTACCTAACGTGCCCAATTGATGAGACCCATTGTAATTTGCATCGAAAGAGACTGAACTTAACTCAATAATCATTGTTACTCGTTTTGTATTTTATCAAAGAGCCCACATTGATCAATCAAAGGTCCCATTCTTCCAGCCCTATCATATTTATTTTTTAGCAATCTCTAACAAAAACCACAAAATTTTAGTAGGTCGGACCAATGGCCCTTTTGCATAATGCAATTATGCAATTTTAATTTGATGCTCTATCATAACAAATATAGTGACTATTAATTAATTCATCAAGAAAAGTTTTAATGCAGTTTCAACAGTGGTGGCCTTCATTTACCTTAAGTTTTTTGGGGGCTAAATGAATCTTAAAATGAGGTTCCTACGGATAAAAGGGATTAAAAAATATAACACTCATTTTAATACCTTGAAATTTGAAGTTTCTCTGAATTCAGGACACTTAATTTTGGGTCAAATTTGGGGACCCCAACTAACCTCATAGTCGACTTTTCCTAAGGCTATCTCTGAGTTTCAAGAACATGAAGGAGTCAAATTAAAGCCCTTGAATAACTTTGAATTATCTAAAGTTATGGGTGAAGATAACCTCAAAAATCTGATTTGTAAGGGAATTTTGTCTATGAACTTGTGGACGATCATAGTCTTTATATTCTTAATCATGTGGGATTTCGGGTCATAATAGTACATCACAATTCGAAACTAAATCTGATTTGTAAGGGAATTTTGTCTATGAACTTGTGGACGAACATAGTCTTTATATTCTTAATCATGTGGGATTTCGGGTCATAATAGTACATCACAATTCGAAACTCTTGGACAATCCATCTTTCCTGGCTTGGTGACTTTGTAGATCCGATACTTGTCTATAAATAGCAGCATCTCCAATTGTATGTGTTGAATGTTGTGTAATTTTGTAACTTCCAATACGGCTGAGCAACGGTTCCGGGTCTACCCGGAACCGATTGGAACCGGACCGGTTTTCCGGGTTGGGAACCGGAACTGATTGTAACTGGTCCGGTTCCGGTTCCAAATTCTAAGAACCGATTTTAACTGGTCCAGTTCCGGTTCCAAAATGATCGGAACCGGAACCGGACCATAGAACCGATTTTTGGAACCGAATGTAGAATCGATTTTTGTAACCGATTTCGAGAACCAAATTAGAACCAGTTATATAACCAAATTTAGTGATCTTCCAGTGAGAGTATGGGAACTGGCAATGTTGGTTACTAAGCTACACACTACCTGAGGCCTAAAATACAAATCTCTTCAACCCTTTGATCAAACAAATAGAAACAGTAATGGAATTTGGAAGTTCAGTATTTGAATTGACTTTTTTTACCTCGCTGACTCTTGCTCCTGTGGAAATGGCTGATAGCAGTTTTTGCCTCGGTTCAGTCTTCTTTTTTTTAATTGATGCTGCTGCCTGTGTAGTGAAAAGATGCATAATGTACTGTAACATAAAGAAGAGCATACTCCTTCCATGTTTGCAAATGTCAAATTTGCCCCATACATTATTAAGTCTTCACTTTCTGATAATAAATTTTTTTTTCATCATCCACTTCATAATCTTTCCTTTTGTGTCAGCAATCAACATTGCCAGTTCTCATACACCACATTTTGCCACATTGAAGTCCACTTCAACTGGACTTATCATAATATCATTTGCTGCCACCATTTCATTCTCTCTATGTTCATTGCATCTGTAAATTGTCACAGCTCCTCCAGGGCCTTAATTTAGAGGCCAAAGCAAGTACTTAATAGTTTCAGACTTTCAGTGATCTTCCAGTTTCAGTGATCTTTCTGCTGTTTTTGCTGCTGCTTTTTGCCTAATATTACTGCTATTTTCATGCGCTGATTTTTCTACTTTTTGTTTCTGCTTCTATTTTCAGATGCTGTTTATCTTGTTTCTGCTGTTTATGTTGTTTCTGCTGTTTAATGTGCTGATATTTCAGATGTTTCTGCCTTCAAGTGTGATAAATAATTCCATTTTTAAAGTTAGAAAATATTATATAAATAGGGTAATTCAGAACCGAACCAGAACCGGACCGGAACCGAATTGGAACCGATTAATAGGGTAGGTTCCGGTTCCACTTAGTTAGGAACCGATTTTTTCAGGGTAGGTTCCAATTCCATGCGGAACCGGAACCGGTTTTGCTCACCCCTAACTTTCAATGGCTTAATTGCTAAGTTTTGAAAGTTGGTTGTCGTATGTGTCAATCACATCAACATAAGGGAGCTAAGTGATATTTGCAATAGTTGAGTTGAGGTGTGCAAAAGAACAAAAGGCAGTTTGTTAATTCTGTTATAACAAACCTAGAGACTGATATAAAAAAAAGGGGCTGGTGATCAAGCTTAATGAATAAACGATTTTCTAACTTATTTCTTAACCTTTTTTCTGTGATTCTTCTTGCTCTGAAAAACTTGTACTCTTATCTTATAATCTGCAAACTTGGTCTTAGTGATTCAATACATATTAGGCAATAATTTATCCCTTCAATAAGCCGTATTTGTGACTGTTCTGTTATTGAGTTATTGTATCTTCATCATCAATATTTCTTGCAACAATTTCATTATATTTCATTGATCTTGGGGATCAAGATTTTTAATTTAAGTTCTTTTGAGAGTCTAAATCCTAACAGAGTAGTATTAGAGCCTTGCTCAGCTGGTGATAGCTATGGCAAAGATTGATCTTGAAAGTTTACAAATGATGAAGACTTCACTCTTTGGAAGTTGAAGATGAGAGAACCACTGGCGCATCAGGGCCTGAAATATGCTTTAGAAGAAGATCAAGGAGACTCAAAAGCTCATGCTAGTTCCCTAATAGAAACCCAGAAGGGAGATATTCTCAAGAAAGCATGCAGTGCTTTGATCTTGAGCTTGAGTGATAAGGTTCTGAGGGAGGTGTCTGGTGAGAAGACAGTAACGGACATTTGCAGGAAACTTGAAGCCCTTTACATGACCAAGTCAATTGTTAACATATTGTATCTGAAGAAGAAAACGTATGCCTTCACTATGACGGAATGCAACAATGTCAGCTATGTCTGATATGAATAAAACCAAACTATGTCACCATAAGCTTGTTCAAATGAGTTTAAAACGGTTGTAGGAGCTTAACAGACAAGGCCTTTTGTGTGGAGATAATATTGGAGATATGCAGTTCTGTGAATTTGGCAAGCCACATAGAGCCAAGTTTAAGAAGGGAATACACAAGTCTAAGGGATTATTAAGCTATGTGCATTCTGACCTATGGGGTCATACATAGGTGAATTTAATTGGTGGTAGCAAATACTTGATGTTTACTCAAGGAAGGTCTTGGTGTACATTCTCAAGGCTAAGGATTAAGCATTTGAAAAGTTAAAAATCTGGAAGACAATGGTTGAAACTCAAACAGAAAGGAAAGTCAAAGCTTTAGTGATTGATAATGGCCATGAGTTTTGTAACAAAGTGTTTGATGAATTCTGCCAGAAGCATGAGATATTAAAGCATAAAGCTATAAGATTCACTCCTCAATAAACTGTTGGACTGAAAGAATGAATATAACTTTGATTGACAAAACAAGGTGTATGCTTTTAAACTCCAAGTTACCAAGAAGCCTTTGAGCTGAAGGAGTGTCTATAACATCTTATTTGGTAAACAAAAGTCCTTCATATGCAATTGAGTTCAAAACCCCAGAAGAAATATGGACATGGAAGCCATGAAGAAATGATAATCTGAAGGTCTTTGGATGTCCTGCATATGTGTTGGACAATTATGACCCATAGCGTCACTATTTGTACAGATCATGGTGTTGTTGTACAAATTAACTATGTGACAAAGGAGATTGCACTCTTATCATTTGTGATTAGATCACCTAGATATATAAATGATGAGAGGTCCTTATGATTTGTTCCTTGATTGAGAATGATATGAGACAGTATCAATCAACGAAGGATAAATCATTAAATATCCATAGTCAGAGTATTATCGAGATTGAACATCGATAAATACATAAAAGACTAGTATTGCACTTGTGCGCGTTGTGAGGGCACAACGGCATAGTTCTCATATAATCTAGGATTAATTTCGGAGATATTTTATCTAGGATAAAATATCAATAAAAGAGAGATAACGATTAATTTGGAATTAATCGGTAAATTAATATATTCGATATATTGAATGAAATTGGATTTCGACGCGGAATTAAAATTAGATTTTAATTCGGGCAAACGAATTAATTCGTTAGCGACGTGAATAGTAATTATGCTTGGCATGATTATTTAATTAAATTAGATTTAATTACGACGCAACGGATAAATCGTTGATTTGGAATTAACGAACCCGAGCCCGAGATTATTTGCGAGCGCATTCGCGTTTTGAATTCGAGTGCGGCACGCAAGTCAAATCAAGCGTCAAATCATTAGTCGCTCAAGCGTCAAATCGCTAGTCGTTTCAAGCGTTAAATCACTTGTCACTTTGAGTGATGTGACTTGACAACTTGATTGATAAAGTGACTTGACACTTGATAGATGTGACTTGATGTGAATAGTGATGGCTTTTATTATTTGACTTTTTGAAAGCCAAATTCAAGTGAAATTCACAAAAGTGTATAAGATACACTTAAAGCCAAAATCCAAATTCACTTAACACACTTTCTCTCTTTCCTCCCAACTTTCTCCTCTCCATTTCTTCTTCCATATTCACGCCCAAGGGGCTGTGAAAACTACTGTCCAAAACCGTGACAGTCTAAGAGAGGAAGAAGCTTGATTTTGTTGCAAAATCGGAGGTGCTAGCACACTAAGTAGACATACGAAGGTGATAGGGAAACCCACTCACGAGCCGGGAATCGTTTGACAAAGCTTGGAGCTTCAAATCATGATCCAAAACAGAAAATGAAGGAGGTAAAATCTGCTCACTGTCGTGAGCTTCATGGAGGGCAAAATAATTTTTTGTTCGTCAAAGCGTCGCTCAACCGATCGATGTGAGTATTCCGCAACTTCGTTGATATGTATTCGCACATTATTTCATACTTATAATGATCTTGGGACCTTAATAGAAACCAACATGTGCACATGTGAAATAATGGGAAGTTGATATTAGGGCCATCAAAAGTGTATTTATTGGTGTGGATGTTGGTTCTCGCCTGAAGTCCACAACCGAGAATCTGAATTTTATGGGGCACTAGCGAACCTGCGAAACGAGGGTAGAATGAGCGGGGAGTGCTGTCCACCGGTGTGGTGGAAGACGTAGGCTCTCCGACGCCCAAGTCAGTAATGTGGATGAGAAGAAAATACGAAGAACAAGGCTTGAAGTTACCTCAATCTCCGTTTATTTTCCGTGAGGGCGGTGTGTTGTTTGATGAATTGAGGGCGGAATATTAAAGCACTGAAAATCCTTTTTTTCCTCCCATTCCAAGCCAAGACCTTTTCCTTTTATAAGTCATTTGAGGTATGGTCATTTACTCTTCTTCTGGCAGTTGGAAACTTTGTAACAGTCAATTTAATGGAGGGGTTTATGAGCTTAGATGTTTTTCCAATTTGGTAACTGATGAGTCTGTGGGCTATCTTGATCTGGTCTCTCAGTGACAATGGGCTTAGGCTTGTAAGGTCTCTCAGCCCAATATTGATTCTCAAACTGGACTTACCAGTGGGTTTCGGGTTAATGGTTTCGTAGTTGGCCCCGCGGTGAAATGTCGATTTTACCCTTGGGTCCAAATTTGGCCCGTACAATTTGTCTCATACTCTCTAAGTCTAGAAGTCCTTGACTTGGAGAGTATTTTTGTGCATGTCGAGTGAAACAGGGTGTGGTGTACTTGTTTACTAATCCTGACAAAGGCTCAAAGCTAATCCACACGATGTTTGCCATACGAAGTGAGGGGAGTCTATGTTTTCAATTGACTCGTGGCGAGTCCATGAGGGTGTCCAAGATCGACTAAACTAGATGAAGGTTCAGGAGATAATTCACACGACATTATTGTATAGACTGAAGGATGTCCATGTCTTTATTTGACTCGACATGAGTCCATGGGGGGATGTCCCCCGGTTGACTGAACGAGACGAAGGTTCAGAAGATAATTCACTCGACATTGTCGCATGGATTAAGGGAAGTCCATGTCTTCATTTGACTCGACAAGAGTCTATGGGGGATGTCATCGGTCGACTGAACTAGACGAAGATTTAGGAGATAATTCACACGACATTGTCGTATGGACTGAGGGAAGTCCATGTCTTCATTTGACTCGACATGAGTCCATGAGGATGTCCCCGATCAACTGAACCAGACAAAGGTTCATGAGATAATTCACACGACATTGTCGTATGGACTGAGGGAAGTCCATATCTTCATTTGACTCGACATTAGTCCAAGAGGGATGTCCCCGGTCGATTGAACCAGATGAAGGTTCAGGAGATAATTCACACGACGTTGTTGTATGGATTGGGGGAAGTCCATGTCTTTATTTGACTCTACATGAGTCCATGAGGGATGTCCCCAGTCGACTGAACCAGACATAGGTTCATGAGATAATTCACACGACATTTTCGTATGGACTGAGGGAAGTCTATGTCTTCATTTGACTCGACATGAGTCCTCCAAATTCCATAAAGCCTTCATATGATGTCGTATCAAGCGGCATATACCTGGTAGGAAGTCACGACTGAGGTAAAGTCGGATGGCATCATCCATTGTATTTAAGCCTTCATTCAGTGTCATGTTGTATCTTAGCATAAGGAATCGCCTTTGATTTCTTTCAGTCGACATCTCTGAAAGATTCCTCTTTGGCATGATGGGACTCGATTGCCTTCTAAGTTCTTCTCCACTCATGTAATCCAACTCTAGTGCAAGTTTCAAGGAGCTTTTTGGCGGGAATTCGAGGCGGCAAGAAGATTGATATAGAGGAGAGTTTTGAGAGCTCATTTACTTCATTCACAAAATCTCATTTTGGCCATCAAGTAGAGAGAAGTCTCAAGCTCTTTAAGGTATTATTCATAACCCATCTCTTATTCTTCAATATCTTTAAACATTTATAGTATAGATTCAAGATGTTATGAGGTGAAATAGGCTATTTGATCTTTTGAATCGTAGAATTTTTATCGAAATTATATTTGGGGTTTGGAATAGAGTTTGATCTTTAAGGAATAGTTTTTTAAGGAATCTAGTGTTTCTATGCTTATCGTTTGGAAAATATTGAGTGAAGAATCCTTAGGCAGTTTAGGAGCTGAGATTGATAGACATGTCGAGTCAACTTCTAGTGAGACAAAAGTGGAAGTAATATATAGACATTGGTCGTATTATGATCTAATTGAGGCATGTTGATAACAGTAGCTGAGTCATCTCAGGAGGTTCCTACTGAAGCTATACCACTTAGGACCTTACCTGTAATTGAGGAGTCGAATGGCAATCCAAGCACTAGTGAACCAATAAATCTATTGACAAAAAACCCAGCCAGTCGAGTGATAGAGAGATCTCAAAGGGAAATCAGGTGCAAGTATAGGTTTCCAGATTCAATAGAACTAAGATTACATTTGTCGAGTGAGAGAATAGATTACAAAGTCCAAGTGTGGATTGGGTTCTATGAGTGAACTTTTGCGGATGGATTGAGACTCCCCATTCCAAGATTAGTTTTGGCAGGTTTTGGACCATTTCCAGATTGCTCCTTCTCAGTTGATGCCAAACACTTGGAGGATTCTATTTTCGATTGAATGCATGGCCTTTGAATTATGAGTGTTCTTTGAAGTGAAGGATGTGTTATCCACATACTACCTAAAGAAACACCTGACTGAGAAGGGAAGATACACTTTGTTTCTTCGGCAGAGAAAGAAACATCTAGTTTCTGGACAAACAATAAATGACAGGGGAAACTGACAGTTTGATTATTTCTTTGTGAGTGGATAGGGTATTTTTGGTTCGATTGGAGCTGGTCGAATCTCAGAATATTGGAATTTGTCGAGTGAGTATCATATCTTCATCATGCATTCTCTTTGAATACACTTAATAATAAGACTAACCCTATATTTGTTTTTGCAGATCATTTACGAAACAGGTCGTTTGAGACATCAAGTCGAACCGTGTCCAACATCAAAGCAATCTTAGCTCTACCCGCCGAAGAGAGAGATTGGAGATTCATCTTGGTAGAGAAAAGATTAAGGGTGTCTCTGTTGTGGAAGGAGATTCATAGTCGAGAAGGTAACCTTTTGTCCATTTGTAAACACATATTGGTCGCGATATGCTGTAATTGGTCGTGTTGAGAGTTATACGGAGAATCGATATTTTTAAAGACTTTAATTCGTGAAGAATTTTTATGCGCAGAAGATATAATGTCTGGACCTTTCAAAGTATCTTCGATTGATGAAATGATGAGTCGATGGAAAGCCAAGAAAGCAAAGGTGAAGGATCCGGAAGTTGAAAAGGTTGAAGCTCCTAAACTCAAAGAAGTCATACCAGAAGTGGCCGTAGTGGAGAAGAGAAAATCGACTGAGATGATTACTGTTGGGAAAAAGAGGAAAGCCATTACTGAGGTGGAGGAAGACATCGATAACATTATTATAAGGATTCCTCACTGGTTGATTGCAATCTCGGATCCTTCCAGCATTAACACATTTATGAAAGGGCTTCTTTTGGAAGAGGATGAAAGCATGCTAACAAAGATAGGCCTAGTTGAAGCAATGAAGAAAGCAACAACCTTGAACTATCAAGTACATATACTTAATATTTCATTTATATTTCCTCAATTATTGGTCGAATAATTTCTAACTTATAATTTTTTAGGCATTGGAATGCAGCCTGTACATGCAAAAATATGTCGAGTCGAGTCAAAGAATAAGGGATTTGGAGAAAACTTTGTCTATTGTGAGGAAGGAAGCATCAGAACTGAAGTCCGGGTTGGACGCTCCAGAGAAAAGAGGGAAAGAACTAGAGAAAGAGTTGAAGGAGACTAAGGCCACCCTCAAAATGGAGAAAGAAACGTCTGCAACAATGATTGAAGCCTACAAGGAGAGCTTTGATAATGTAAAGAAGGAAAATAAGCAGCTATTTGAACAACTGAAGGGGATTTCTTTTGAATCCATGATAAAAGATAGAAGCGATTTGATGAAGGAGTATCTTGTTGGGAAGCATGTCAATGGAAGTCTGAAAAATGGTTTTGAGAGTACGAAAGATTTGTGGTTGGGATTTCTTTGTCGACTAAAGATGGTTAAGAAGAAAAAAGTGAAGAAGATGAGTCAAAGAAAGATGAGGTTAAGGAGGTCGCAGTTACTGAAGTTGAAATGGGAGTGATCGAAGGCCAGACGGAGGAAGGAAGGGATATTAGACCGACATGAGTTGAACCTGGTGTTCGAGAAGAATATGTACCTGCTAATACTCTCGTGGCTGCTGAAGGACAACTAGAAGATGTTGCTGCTAGTACTCCAGAGGCGGCTGAAGAACAACCAACCAGTGGTTTAGAAGTTTGATAACATAGCTAGTATAATGTACTCTTATTGTTTTTGTTAACATTTTGTGTAAGACTGCTATTTGTCTAATGGAAAGTAAGTTCGAATGAATGCATTTTATTTCAACATCGAATGAACTTTTGTAAATAACAAATCACAAATCTTTTATTTCATAATTCAAAAGACAATTAAGAATGGTATGTATTACCAGTAGAATCGCTTAAGATGAATGACGTTCCAACTGTTGCAGATGTGTGTTCCCTCCATGGTTTGTAGCTTGTAGACTCTTCTCCCAACGATTTTTGTGCTGAGGTATTAACCATCCCAATTTGGTCCCAGCTTACCATCTCCAACCTCTTTGGTGTTCTAGAAAACTTTATGTAGGACCCAGTCTCATTCCCTGAAAGTTCTGCTCATAATATTTTTGTCAAAGTATCTGGCCATCCTCTATTGATGGGCCGCTTGTCGAATGAAAGCCCGGTCTCCCAGTTCATCAATTGTATCGAGGCTGTAATTCATAAGTTGTCGATTTTATTCCTCATCGAGCCATTGGTAGCATGGGGATGGGATGGTTTCTTCAGCTAGTATTACATCTTCCGAACCAAATGCCAGCGAAAATGGAGTTTCTCCAATAGACAATCAAGTCATTGTTCTGTATGACCACAATACTTCCGGGAGTTCGTCTGCCCAAACACCTTTAGCTTTCTCCAATTTTTTCTTCAAAGTGTTCAGTATTGTTTAGTTAGACGACTTGGCTTGGCGTTAGCTTACGTGAAGTGTGGGGTTAAAAAGCTTAACTTTATGGTCCAATTTTTGTTTAAATCTTGAAAATGATAGCTGATGAATTGTGAACCATTATCAGTCACGATCTCTCCTGGTATGCCGAATCGACATATGATAACTTTCCAAACGAATGTCTGTGCCTCTTTGTCGCGTACCCTGGTGAACGATTCTGCTTTGATCCACTTTGATTAGTAATACGTTAGTATAAGCATGTAGACTCGCTGTCCTGGGGTGGTTGGAAGTTTCCTAACTATGTCCATTCCCCACTTTATGAACGGTCAGAGAGATAAGATGAGATTGAGTCTCTCTAGTGGGAAGTGTGAGATTGGAGCAAACCTTTGACATTTTTCACACTTCCTAGTGAATTCTGCAGAGTCGGTCCTCATCGTAGGCCAATAGTAGCCAGTCGAATGGGATCATAGTGCCAAACTCCTTCCCCTGGAATGATTCCCATATTCCCTTTCGTGTAGCTCTGTCAACGCATGTTGTGCCTCTTCGTGAGTGAGGCATCTCAGGTAGGGTCCGGAAAATGATCTTTTTAACAATTGACCCTCGAATAAAGTGAATCTTACAGACTGTCTCTGGATCTTTCTGGCCTGGAGTTTGTCTTTCGGGAGTTCACCTTCTTGTAGATACTTAAATATTGGTGTCATCCACGAGTCGACTGAATTGATTGAGGTGACCTCTTTTTCTTCTTTCCAAATTACTGGCCAATTCAAGTACACTACCGGTATTGATCGTGGTTTATCTTCTTGCATCGTTGAACTAAGGGTGGCCAATGCATCCGCTTGGGAATTCTCACTTATTGGGACTTGGATTATAGTGAGTTCCTCAAAAGCAGACTGAATATCTCTTACATTTTGCAAGTAGGATGCCATCTGTGGATCTATTTTTTGATACGTTCCTTGGAATTGATTGAAGATCAGTTGCGAATCAGATGTTACTTCTATCTTTTTGGCTCCAAGTTCATTGGCCAAGGTTATTCATGCGATCAACGCTTCATATCCAGCCTCGTTGTTTGTGACTCTGAAACCGCACTTGATTGCTTGTTGTAGTATGTCGCCTTCCGGAGTAATGATTACTATCCCAATATCGCAACCTTTTTTGTTACTGGATCCGTCAACTGCAAGTTTCCAAGGGATGGTCGATGGATAGAACAGACTTTCTTTTCGGTTGCAGCCAGTAGGCTAGTGTTGAAGTCGGCTATAAATTCTGCTAAGGCTTGAGATTTGATGGTAGTCCTGGGCAGGTATGTGATGTCGTGTTCTGCAAATTCGATTTCCCATTTTTTCAATCTCCCAGACAACTCTAGTTTTATGGAGTATGCTTCTTATAGGATATGTAATGTATACCGTGATTGGATGTCCCTGAAAATAGGGTTGAAGCTTCCTTGCAGCCGTTATCAATACAAAGACTAATTTCTCCATTAGTGGGTAGCGTGACTCAGCCCCCAACAACGTTTTACTCACGTAGTAGACTGAGAGTTATGCCATATCCTCTTCTCTGATTAGGACTTCACTGACAACTTGTTCTGAAACACCCAGGTAGAGAAATAGCCTCTCATTGCCGAGTGGTTTTGACAACAAATGTGGGGAGTTAAGATATCGTTTGAGTCCTTCCAAAGTTTCTTCACAAGCCGGAGTCCATTAAAACTTATTTGATTTCTTCAGAGTTGAGATGAATAGAAATCTTTTGTCCATAGACTTAGAGATGAACCTATTAAGTGCTGTTATCCTCCATGCTAGTCGCATGAGATCATTTGGGCTGGAAGATGAGGGGATTTTAAGGATTGACTTGATCTGGTCTTGATTTACTTCAATTCCACGTCGAGTGACAACGTAACCTAGGAATTTCCCTGAGGTGACCCCGAACGCGCACTTAGTGGGGTTCAACTTCATCCCATACTTTTCCATTATGCCGAAGTCTTCTTCCAGGTGCCCCAGATGTTCCGTGAATTTTGAAGATTTTACCAGCATGTCGTCTATATACACCTTCATAATTTTTCAAATTTGCTTCGAAAACATCTTATTGACCAGATATTGATATGTGGCCCCGATATTTTTCAGGCCGAATGATATAATCTTGTAGTAGTATATGCCTCGGTTGGTGACAAAGGTTGTCTTCTCTTGGTCGTCTGGATGTATGAGTATTTAATTGTAGCCTGAATATGCATCCATGAAACTCAATAGTTCATGCCCAGCTGTAGCATTGACCATCGAATCTATGTGAGGTAAATGGAATGAATCTTTTGGACAGGCTTTGTTCAAATCCGTAAGGTCGATGCAGACTCGCCACTTTCCATTCTTCTTTCTGACAACAACCATGTTGGCAAATCACTCTGGAAATTGAACTCCCCTGACAGCTTCATTCTGCAATAATTTCTGAATTTCCTCATCAATAGTTCGATTTCTTTATGGGGCGATCTTCCTTCTCTTCTGGCTGACTGGAGATCTACATGAAGTTCATGAGTAATCAACTCAGAGTCGATTCCCATCATGTCTTTGTGTGACCATACAAAACTGTCATGTCACCTCTTCAAGAATTCAATTAATTCGGCTCGTAGCTCGGGATCTAAGTTAGCTCCAATTTGTGCCTTATGATCTGCATATTGAGGGTAAATCTGGATCTCGTCATGCTTTTCTAGATTATGTAATGTCGACTTTGTATTGCGAGACCAATTCTTTAATTGCTATGCAGACTGGTTTTTACCTTCAAAGTCGTTTGGTAGCAGCTTCTGAAAGTGGCTCTATCTTCTTTTATCTCTTGAATCCCCCAGTTGGTAGGGAACTTCAGGATTTAATGATACGTGGATGACACTGCTCTCATATTATGAATATAGGGCTTACCCATAATAAGATTGTAAGCTGAGGGACAATCGAATGTCATGAACGTGGCCATCTTGTTGACTCTTGCGGCTTAGACTGGAAAGAATATTTATCCCATGGTGAATTTCTATTCTCCGCTAAATCCAACCAACATAGTTGTTCGTCTGCTTATCTTCTCCAATTCTGCTCCCATGTCTACAAGAGCGGAGGTAAAAATGATATTGGCTGAAGATCCGGTGTCGACTAGCAATCATTTAATCATAAAATTCGTGACCTGGAAGGAGATTACTAGGTTATCATGGTGTGGATTCATAAAATTGATCATGTTGATAATCGGTGGAGGTGGAATCGGGGCTTCTTCTTGGACATCCCTTTCGTCTTTCCGTGTCAATGTAGTTTTCCTTTTCTCCGTGAGTAAGTCCCTTAGAAACCATTTATTCAATAATTCCATAACTTCCAATCTTAACGCCACACATTCAGCCGTAGTATGGCCATAATCTCTATGGAACTCACACCACTTTCTGGTGTCATTCTTTGTGGCACTTTCCCTGGAGCGTGGGGGCTATTTTACCTCATTTCCTATTTTCTTTAGAACCGAAACCAACTCTTCTGGGGAGATCATAAAGTTGTAGTCTGGGAGCCTGGGTCTGCTCGTAGGCGTTATCTCTTGGGTTTTGTAAGGTCGATGTTGCCTGTCAAAATCTTTATGGATGGGTCTACGATATTTTCTCTATTGAATTTTCCTTTCTGAAGGATGATGAGGGATCATATCGTGTCGCCTGGAGAAACCATGCGTTCTATCATTCTGCGAAACTAGAGGTGTTACCTCTTCTTTTGTTCCTTTTGTCTTTTTCCCACCTTATTTCAATTCGGGCCCGTTCCATGGCCTGGTCCATTGTATGGGATCGGATCTTGGTGAGTTTTTTTATACAGACCGCTTTCGTAGAGCAGTCCGTTCTGGAAAGCTTCCACCGCTGTAGGTTAGTGGAGATCTGGAATACCTATCATTTCTTTGTTGAAGCGAGCAACGTAGCTCCGCAATGACTCCCCTCTCATCTGTTGGATGGCATTGAGATCATCAGTAGTCTTCTTAAGCTTACAAGAATTTATAAAATATTTCACAAACTTGTCTGCAAGTTGTTGGTACGACTCGATGAATCTGTAGGGTAGGTTGATGAACCAAGTAAGGGCTAGTCCTGGCAATGTTTCTCCAAACCCTCTACACATTCTAGCTTCCCATTGGCTTGATGCCAAGCCAGTTGACATCATCTTATACTTGTAGTGTATAACATGGTCGTCTGGGTCCGTGGATCCATCATATAGCTTCATTTCGGGCGGGCTAAACTTTCACGGCAGCTCAATAGATGTGATTGTCTCCACGAATGAAGTATCTGAAATCTTTCTTGCTCTGCTCTCTCTAATCGGCAGCCTTATTCCTGGAAGACAGGACATAATTGCTTCTTTGAACTCCATCATTTCTCTTCGTATAGTGGATGCATCTTGCTTAGTTTGGTCAGGTGAAAAAGTTGGGGGATTCCTCGGGCCATGGTGATTTTATGGGTTGTCATCAGCCAGACCGTCAGAAGCGGGTGGGATTGTCGGAATGCTAAATTGATCTGGGATGTCACGACGCTAAGAAGTTGAGGAGATCTGCTCCAGCTGCTTCTGTAGATTAGCGTTTGGAGTTTCGCATGGTTAGGTTCTTTTCTTCCAAAGCTTGTAACTGTTCTTGGAACATGGCTAATTGTGTCGCCATAGGGTCTCGCGTCTGCTCGTTGCCAGAAGCCATTAGCAATTATTTTGAAAGGAGAGTGAATTGAGATATCTTCGTTCACTAAAATTCGCTAAGGCCCCATGGTGGGCGCCAAATTATGGATGCTGGTGCTCATCTGAAGTCCACAATCGAGAATCTGAATTTTATGGGGAACTAACGAACCTGCGAAACGAGGGTAGGATGAGCGGAGAGTAATGCCTACCAGTGTGGTGGAAGCCGTAGGCTCTTTGACGCCCAAGTCAGTAATGTGGATGAGAAGAAAATAGGAAGAACAAGGCTTGAAGTTACCTTAATCTCCGTTTGTTTGTCGTGAGGGCTGTGTGTTGTTTGATGAATCGAGGGCAAAATATTAAAGCATTGATATCCTTTTTCCTCCCCCTTCTAATCCAAGACCTTTTCATTTTATATGTCCTTTGAGGTAGGGTCATTTACTCTTCTTCTGCCCGTTGGAACCTCTGTAACAGTCATTTTAATGTAGGGGTTTATGAGCTTAGGCGTTTTTCCAATTTGGTAATTGATGAGTCTGTGGGCTATCTTGATCTGGTCTCTCAGTGACAAGAGGTCTCTTGGCCCAATATTGATTCTTAAACTGGACTTACCAGTGGATTTCCGGCTTCATGTTTCGTGCTAGGCCCAAAGATGAAATGTCGATTTTATCATTGGGCCCAAATTTGGCCTGTACAGTTGGATATCTGATAGAAGTTAAGGGATTTAAGATCTGGTATGGACAAAATAATAGATGTATTATTAATAGAGATGTGACATTTAATGAAGATGCCATGATTAGAGAAAGGTTGAGTGCTGTGTATAGGAACCACCTTCCTAACGCAGAGGAAGCACGTTAGACACCTGGGATCGGATTATAAAATTTTTTCTGCCATTCTTTTCTTAAGGCCAAAAGTTACTAACACCGACACTGAAATTTTATTTCTGTTTTGGATAAAATTTCAGCCCCGAAATAGCCTCAAAATTACGGATCAGATCTGGACTGTTTTGGACCAAAAAACGAGCTCAGCTCACTGCCCAAATCAGCCTATATTTGCATGAACTACTACTGTGTTTTAGATCTGATTTTTCACTTAAGAACAGCCCCAACACAGCCCCAAAACACCCCTTAATGTTCCCTAATATTTATGGATTGAAAACAAATCATACCGAGCCCTGTAACACTAAGACTATGTACTTAATAATTATCATATAAATTAAGTTTTAATATATAGTTTCAAGTGTGACAAAATAATATTATTAATTCTATTAATAATATTTTCATATGTGAGTATATAATTGGACTATCCAATTATATTTAATCTGCTAATGGATATACGATTCTGAGCTCCAATAATTTTGGAATATTAATTAAGCTTTTAATTAAATATTTCAAATTATTAACTCCAGTTTATTCTACTAAAAACTCGAAGCTGCACTCTCATTCACAGATAGATAAATTAAGCTGACTCACGTCGGTGTCCATCGATATAGTCATTACATACGGATTGGCCCTTCAGGAGTATCTCGTAATTAGAGCTTAGTCATAAAATCTGTTGTACCCCTCTAATTATTTTTACCTTAAGTACCATTAATTATCTAATGAATGATTTTTCATAACCATTATGAATATTAATCATTCTATTCATAATAGAAAAACTGAGCGCTCTAACTGTTCAAGTACCGAATCAACCCTTAAGGAATATACTTCTCTACTTCTCGCAAGAATGAGTGAACTCCATATCTATGTAAAATGTCCTCAGCTATACACCAAACCATATCCCCAAAGTACATAGTTATTGGTCGGGGTTGCTACACCAAACTCACATTTGTAAATCAAAGGACATAGTCTGCCATACAAGAGTTCGTAGTATACTCAGGATTAAGATCAATCCATATATGTGTTGGACAATTATGACCCATAGCATCACTATTTGTAAAGAACATTATGTTTTGTACAAATTAACTATGTGACAAAAGGAAATTGTTGTTTTATCATTATTATAATTAGATTACTTGGATATATATTAATGGTAAAAATCCATATGCATAAGATATGAGATAATATTAATCCATGAACTATTTAATCATTAAATATCCATAGTCGTAGTATTATCGAGACTGGACATTAATAATGCGGAATATACTAGTATTACACTTGTGCGCGTTATGGAAGCTTAACAGCATAGTTCTCATATATTTAGGTATTGGATACTTATGAAAGTGTAATAAGAGGTTCTATTAGCCATTGGACCGGGAACAGTTTGATCTGGATAGACCCACTCGGAACAAGTATTCTTAAAATCTGCAGCTATCAGGAAAGTATGACTAGGTCATGACTTTCTGATTACAGAGACTAGTTACTCGGGATCCTATATATGCTTCATATGGGGTAGACACAGAGCCAGCCTTAGGCCTAGCATGTGACATCCGTTACTGGATCGTATTACTCATTACATAGTATTACTATGCCTGACATAGATTATATTCCTCGGTGAATATTTCTAGAGAATTGGGTACGCACGATGCTTTGCTAGAAGCCACCATGTCTTTGAAATCGGTGAGAACGTAGTACGAGATACGCACGTGTTCGGATAGTCCATTAACCATATTTACTACCAACATATCCAGGAATCTCTTGGGTCGCTTCCAAAAGATTCACCAATGACATTTGACTTATATAGAATTAATCTGGGATTAATTATAAGAGAGAAAATTAATTCGAGATTAACTACGGTAAGAATTAATCTGAGATTAAATTCGTATGGAAAAGAGAATGCGATTAATTTAGAATTAATCGATAAAATAAATTTAATAGTTAAATTGGATTTTTCTATTTAATTTATTTAATTGAGGCTAAAATAATATATCAGATATACTAATTGAAATTGGATTTCAATATGAAATTAAAATTGTATTTTAATTCGGGCGAATGAATTAATTTAGAATTAATTCGAAAGTGACTATCGTAATAATTTTACGAGGCATAATTATTTAATTAAATTGGATTTAATTATGTAGCGATGAAAAATTCATTTAATCAGAATTAAACGAACCCTGGCCCAAATCAATTTGTGTGTTGGAGAAGCCAACTTAAATTTTGAATTTAAAAAGTGGTGGGACCACTTGACTTACATCAAATGTCATAATTTTGATGGAAGTAGTTGACTAATTAATTCAAGCCTTTAACACACACAACTACCAATTTTGGAAAACTATTCACTCATCTCTCTTATCCCTCTCAATTGCCGAATTCTCTTCTCTATTGGAAGTGAATTTTTTCTTCAAAAGATTTCACAAAGCTAGCACTTGGAGAGTCATTTGAGGTGTTAGGGAAACTCACCCAAGGACTAAATCACATTCAAAAATCTTGGAGCTTCATTCAAAGAAGGAAATTTCTGAAATTTCTCCAAATCAATGTAAGTAATTTCGTAACTTTCTTGATTATTTTACACATGAAATCTTATTTAGGATCTTGGAGCATGTCTTAGAGACTAACAATATGACCATCTAGTAGATCAAAACAAAATTCTTTATTTAACGAATATTATAAGAAACTCATTTCTATTTGGGTCCAGTCTTATATGATCAAATCATATAATGTGCCTCCATTTTATGTCTCCACATGGATGATCCTGGATCAAGGTCGCCATACAATCATAGAATGAACTGCAGCTATAGATAAACCATAAACAAAGTATCCGTTTTGTTTGCTCTCTATGGACTATTTTAGATTACTAACTTCAAACTTAAATCCTCTTGTGTATGACACTCATACAGTAAGTCTGAAGGCACATGAGTAATCTAGGGTAAATAATATAATTTATAGTATGAGATATTAAACACACACTTTGATAAATGAATAATGCTTCATTTTATTTCATAAAATATAATTCCGTTTACATTACATGAAGCTCTAAGGCATATATCCCAACAATCTACCACTTGTACTAGAGCAAATGGGTCATGTCATGTAATCCTAGACCATTTAGGTGCCCTTCAAACACTTTAACCGACAAGCTCTTTGTAAACGGATCAGTCAGGTTCTCCGCGGATGTAATCTTTGTGACAGTAAATAATTTTATAAAAACATAAATTTATTCTAAATATGCGCTTGCGTAAAATTTCAATCAAATACACAAACCAAATTATAATTCCAATAAGAAATGACTCGTGAATAATTCTAGGTTACCCAAAAGTAGTTTCAAACTCTAATTTTATGTTTATGTCTAACATAAATATTTTGACCCAATTACAAGCATATTGTGTTTATACTTCTAAAACATCCTAACGCAATTTATTAGACTTATTTCAACATTAATCTATGTGATCATGCATCTAATATATAATTCAAAACTTAAGAGAAGGTCAAACTTACTTAGCAAGCTTGATGCAAGATCCAATCTACTTATTCTTTGTTGAAAATATTGGAGAACCTCCAAGATGTGCAAGCTTAACTTCAAGATCCTATTTTGATTTCCAATGCTAGCAAGCTTCACTTCAAGATCCGATCTTGATTTCTCATAGATGAAATGTTGTAGAGACCTCACAAGCTTCTCTAACTTAGGCTAATTTCTCTAAGAATTTGATTGTACTTGTACTCGTAATTAAAACCTTCCTAAAGCTTGTTATTTATAGCAAAACTTAGGTAATTTTTAATTAATAAAAGTTGTAATCAACTTTTAAGTGGGCTTAATCCAATTTGTCCAAATATGTATAATTAGGTGTGACTAATCTCGTTTGTCTCTCACTTTAATTTAATCCAATTAAATCAAGCCAAGGATTAGGAAATAGATTAGTTAAATATTTGCCACCTTGATTTAATCCAATTAAATCAAGCCAAAACCACCAATTATTACATACTTACAATTACCATAATATTCTCAAATGGTAGAGAAAATTATGATTTTACCATTAAACCCTTATTTAGTTATTGAATTAATCCAATTAAGTCAAAGTAAATAATCAATGTTATCCAATAACTCTTGATTATCTTAGTTGATAATTATAATATCTAATATTATATTTTATCAAAATTAATCGGCTACACAAGTTCTCAACGAGTACACTTCATATTGGGACTCTTTAAGTTCAGACACATTCGTCATATAAGCCTAGCTAATATGTACGTAATTTGACCACCTCCGAATTCGTGAAGAACACGAACGACCTTTCTGATCTATACAAGTCGAGGTCATCATATATGTTTAATAATCCCTCTATCGTAGGCTATTCGAGTTATGCGTAGGAAATATAGAATATACCATTAAGTTTCCGAGGTGCACATCTCATGTCGACATGTCATCTATTCTTCATAACTGATGCGATCCACCCTAGGTGATCCAATTTGGACAAAGATTTAAGAATCGTGACTTTACTAACATGGATACCTAAACCCCTTATAGTACACATAGGGGCAGACGGATCCTATCTTATTTCGCACTTGATTACTAAGTGCATCGGTCCATACCCAACAAACATCTAGAGGAAAGACTATGAAAGGTTTCTGACTTACATGGAATCAAAGTGTGGAGGATCTCACACAAAATCAATACTATCCTATAGTCAAAGGATTACATATGCTACTTGACTCGAAGAGATTCCTATTGACGGTGGTGTGTACTTCCAACTATTCGGAATCACCTGTGAGTCATTCAGTATTCGCTTCAATGAATACCCATATGTCTATATGAGTTTCCAAAACTCATGGTACATTGAGTTAAACCATTGGAACTCCAATTCCAATTTAAGACATATGCTAGTCTTCTAGGTTATAGGAATTCGACCTTATTCCAAAACCAACGACTATGAATATTTACTTTAAGAATAGTTTACACCTAATATCAAGACTATTTTAAGGTCGATGTCATTTTTTGTATATCTATACATCAATCTATTACGCGTAATGATAATACCATTAATAAGATATGAAATGAAAATATAGTTATTTTATTAATAAATAAAAATATATAATTCGGATTGACACTCTAAGTACCAACTCCATCAAACTCCCACTTGCTTAGTGCCAATCTGGATGGTACCGCAGTCCCATCTACTCCACATGTTTATCGAATAACTTAAGAGGTAAGACATTTTTAAACGGGGTCTATTATGTTGTCTTATCCTTGAACCTTCAACACCACTATGTCATTTCGTTCAATTATTTTTCTAATTACGCAGTATTTTCATTCCACGTATTTAGACTTGGAATGCTCCCTTAGCTCCTTAGCCTACGCAATGTCTCCATTATTATCACAGTACAATAGGATAGAATCCGCAATACTAGGCACAACGCCAAGTTCTGTGATAAAATTTCTAATCCAAATGGCTTCTTTAGCAGCTTCTGAAGCCGCTATAAATTCCGTCTCAGTGCCGGCATCAGCTATTGAGCCTTGCTTTGATCATCACCAACTAACAGCACCACCATTAAGGGAAATATGTTTCGTGATGTAGATTTTCTATCATCTAGATCTCACTAGAGTTCGAAGTTTGTATATCCCTTAACTTGTATCTCATTTTCTCGATATATCATAAACTTATCCTTGGTAACTTTAAGATATTTTAGGATATGTTTCACGGCTGTCCAATGATCATTACCTGGATCAGATTGATATCGGCTGGTCACACTGACGTCGAAACTGATGTTAGGTCTAGTACATAACATTGCATATATTATGCTTCTAATGCACGAAACATATGACAAGTTAGAAATTCTAATTCTAATGCACGAAACATATGACAAGTTAGAAATTCTAACTCTCTATTCCTTATTCTAAGGTGCCATTTTCTTCGAAAGATGTTTCCCATATCAGAAAGGTACATTTTATGCCTTACAGTTGGTAAAACCGTACCTTTCTAACATCTTATCTATGTACGTCGATTGTGACAACCCAATAAGCTTTCTAACTCTATCTCGGTAGAGCCTTATACCTAGTATATAAGAAGCTTCACCCATATCTTTCATGGAGAAGTTCTTACAAAGGTAGGCTTTCACACTTTGCATCATCCCTATATCATTTCCTATGATAAGGGTGTCATCTACATACAAAACTATGAAAACTATCATGCTCCCACTCACTTTCTTATAAACACATGTTTCTTCCTCGTTCTTGATGAATCTAGATAACCTAATTATCTCATTAAAATGACAATTCCAGCTTCGGGATGTCTGTTTAAGATTGGAGCTTACAAACTAAGTTTGAAGTCTCACTGGATATGAAACCCTCTGGTTGTTTGATATAGATATCCTCTTCAAGGAATTCATTTGGGAAGTGATTTTCACATCCATCTGTGATATCTCATAGTCGTGATATGCAACAATGGCTAAAATAATCCTAATATATTTTAGCATGGCTACTAGTGAAAATTTTTCCTCATAGTAAATATTAGGACGTTGAGTATAACCTTTGACAATCAGTCGGGCCTTAAATATTTCCACATTTCCAATGGCCCTCGTTTCCGTTTGTAAACCCATTTACAACTAATAGATTTAACTCCTTCAGGAAGTTCAACTAAGTCCTAGACTTGATTGTCATGCATTGAATCTATTTCAGATTTCAAGGTTCCTGTCATTTTCCCGAATCGATATCCAATATCACTTCTTTATACATAGTGGATCTATTTCCTCCAAGAGGAGAACATTAAAACTCACATCAGATGTTAAATATAATCTCTCAGGAGGCCTTGATATTATATTCAACTTATGTAGAACCTGTGTTGTAGATCCTTTATCTAATTGGATCTTTGGTTCTATCTCAAGTTCCTTAATGTTGTGATCAAACTCATCACATTTAATCTCTCTACAATTCCCACTTTCTCTCAAAAATTTCTTTTCAACAAAAGTTACACAGCGAATAATAAATACATTTCATTACTCGGAATCGTAGAATTGATATCCCATGGAATTATCAGGATATCCAACGAACCTATATTTATACCCTCTAGGTGCTAGTTTATCCCGCTGCGTAATTCTAACATATGCAGGACAACCCCAAATTTTTAAATGCCTAAGACTTGGATTTCTACCGAACCATATCTGATAGTGGGTCGTAGAAACAGCTTTGGATGGAACCCTTATTGAGTATGTAGGCAGCAGTTAATAAAGCATAACCCCAAAGGTAATAATGAAGATATGTATTGCTCATCATGGATCGCAACATTTCCCATAAAGTATGATTTCTTCGTTTAGACACATCATTGTGTTGAGGTGTTTCTGGTGGGCTATATTGGGTAAGAATTTCATTATCCCTTAAATAATTTCTGAATTCTTCACTCATATATTCAGCGTCTCGATCTGATCTAAGACATTTGATGAATTTACTTGTTTGTTTTTCGACGTCGTTTTAAAATATTTTTAACTTAATATTTCTGAATTATGTTTCATTAGATAGACATATCCATATCTAGAATTTTCATATGTGAAAGTCACAAAGTATGTTGAACCATCACGAGCTGCATGATTTAATGGACCACACACATCGTTGTGTATTAGTTCCAATAAATCTCCAGCATGGTGTCCAACACCTGGAAATGAGACATTTGTCACATTTCCTTGGATACATAACCCACAGATTGGATAAGGATCTAAGATAAGATTTTCAATCAAACCATCATTTACCAATTTGGATAGACGTCTCACACCTATGTGGCCTAATCTCATATGTCATAATTCATTACTATTTAATTCAAATTTCCTACTTGTATTTTTCTCTATATTAAAGACATCTCTATATGTTTCCAAAACATAGTGACCGTTTGATAAAGAACATTCACATTTCAATAAATATCTTTATCATACAAACATAAAGTTTCATCCTTAATATTTATTTTATATCCATTTTAATCTAATATTGGCAGTGATATTATTTATCTGATAATTGAGGTGTTGGACAGTTATGACCCACAGCGTCACTATTTGTAAAAGATATTATGGTTTTTGTACAAATTAACTATGCCTTTTATCATTTTATAATTTATTTACTTGGATATAAATGATAAAAGTCCTTATGATTAGTTCCGGATTGATAAGATATGAGACAGTATCAATCCATAACGGTTTAATCATTAAACATCCCTAGTCGTAGTATTATCGAGATTAGACATCGATAATGCAGAATAGACTAGTATTGCACTTGTGCGTGTTATGGAAGCATAACAACATAGTTCTCATATATTTAAGTATTTGATACTTATGCAAGTGTGATATGAGGTTGTGTTTACCGAATGGTACGACAGCTTCGCTCTGGATAGACCCTTCGGAATCCCATTGGTAGTATGACTATGTGTCTATGGAAATCCGCATCAGGGTAGGTTTATTTGGTCTTAACCTGAGACTTACATCGCTAGTACTTGCGACAATCAATACTCTTTGGTTTTGGTCATCCAGGACTTTAACAGGTTCCATGTACGCCTCTTTTGGGTTTATTGAGAATCGTAGTGTATTAGGTGTGATGTTAAGACGAAAGTATCGCTTCAGTCATATGGAGATGATGATCACACATGGATACAAAACTGGTTCTCTAATGTGTTGCAACCATCAGGATAATATGACTAGGTCACGACTATCCGATTAAAAGAGACTAGTTGCTTGTGATCCGATATATGCTTCGTACGGGGCAGACACTATTCCAGCCTCAGACATTGCATGTGACATCAAATACTGGATCGCATTACGCAATACTACATATACTACGCCTGACAAAGATTATATATTCTATTAAGAATATTTCTGGAGAATTGGGTAGACACGATGCTCTGCTAGAAGCCAACCATGTCTTGTAAATCGATAAAAATATTGTACAAGGTACTTACGTATTCGGATAGTCCGATGACCGGATTTACTACCAACATATCCAGGAATCTCTTGGGTCTTTTTTCTGAAGATTCACCGATGACATATGATTCGAACATAATTAATCTAGGATTAATTACGGAGAGATTTTATCTAGGATAAAATACTATTTGAAGAGAGAAAACGATTAATTCGGAATTAATCGATAAAATGATATATTCGATATATAAAACAAAATTAGATTTCGACGCGGAATTAAAATTGGATTTTAATTCGGGCAAATGAATTAATTTAGAATTAATTCGCGAGCGACGTAAATAGTAAATTTTCTTGGCATAATTATTTAATTAAATTTGATTTAATTACGTCTCAACGGAAAATTTGTTAATTCAGAATTAGCGGACCCGAGCGCGGGATGTGTTGCGGGCCCACTCGGATTTTAAATCAAGTGGGGCCCACAAGTCACATCATAAGTCACATCACTTGTCACTTTAGTTGATGGGTTTTGGTGAGTTAGTGAAGACTTTCTTAACACATTTCCTAAAGTTGATGGCTTGAGTGACATATACCAAATGTTTGGTATATCTTTCTTTGATTTTTGAAATCAATTAACACAAGTCAAACTCATCTAATCACTCTCTCATCTCACGGTTTTGGAAGCCAAAAATACTCTCTCTATTTTCTTTCATCTTGGCCGAAACTAGGAGGAAGAATAATAAGTTTTGTTGTAAAATTTCTAAGTGCTAGCACAAACACAAGGAATCATCCAAGGTGATAGGGAAACCATTCCAAAAGCTTGGAATCAAAGATCAAGACTTGGAGCTTGAAGATCAACAATTAAAGAGGAGCTTGGAGACTTTTCAAAGGCTAAAAGTTTATGTGTTCAACACCTTCAAAATCTGTTCTTTGTAAGTATGATTCCGCCATACTTCATTTTGTATTCACTTTATTTCATTGCTTGAATGATCTTGGGACTACTTAGAAACCCAACAATGGTATCAGAGCCTAATTTGAGCATGAAAATGATTAGGATTTATATACTAAAATTTGGTAAATTTGATTTGAGCATGTTTTAATCAAATGTTTGTTTAAGTATGCTTGAATGTTGATAACTTGGAGTTATCCATGATCAATTTGAAGAAAATTTATTGGATTATTTTTCCCCAATTTTTGCATGTTGGCCGAATGTGATATAGATCTAAAGTCATGGTATTTTTTATTTTTTGATCATTGGATGAGTTGAAAGACATTAAATATATTGATTTGAGATTCAATCAGATTGAAATCGGAATCAAATGTAGAAAACCCTACAATGTCGTGACCTTGAGAAGCATGGTAATGAGATGATTTTTGTTTCAATAATGTTGGACATGTGTTGATGATGAATAAGCATGATTAATTAAGTAAATTGATATTTCGGAAATGTTAATTAAGATAATTAATTAATGTTATACACTTTAATTAATTAAATCATGATATTTGGAATATTAAAATTTAATTAGTTGTGCTTAATTTAAAATTGGGCTTTAAATGCTGTATTTGGGCCTAATGGGCTTGGTTGGGCCAAGTTGGTTTAGGACAATTGGATTGGATCTAAATTGGGCCTAAACCATTCATTAAGTCCAAATATAACAAATGGACCTTTTAATGTTTAATTGGGCCTAATGGGCCTAAATTGATTTCTTGATAAATAAGGTGCTTCTTTAATTGGGCTTTGGTATTTGGGTTTGACCCATATTTACCAAAGTCAATGCCTTAAGAAATTAATTGAAAGCCCATTGGACTTTAATTAAACAACATTAGAAGTTAATTGGGCTTTGAGACTCATTAAGATTAGATTTGGAATCTAAGTCATAAAGGCGCATTAAAAAGTGTAGTTATTTAATTTGGAATTAAATATAGAATTGGTGTTGAATACGAATTAAATTATATTTAAATTGTAGTTCGATATAATTCAAGAATTCATACTTCGAGTACTTATTCTTAAACGAGTTGGACTCGCGCAAATCAACTCGTTGTTTCAACATTGGATGATCACTTAATTCAAAGATTAATTAATTGGATTATATTGATTGAATAACATGCTTTGTGTGAATACATGGATGTGTTGACTGAATAATGTATATCGGATGGATATTAGAAGGGAAAGGGCAATTTTGGAAATTGTTGTAAATTTAGCATTTATTAAATTGGACCTGCGTGTCTAGCCTTATCTATCGATTCTTTGTAATTCTCTTCTCACCTAATTCCCCTCAATGTTAATGAAGTTTCTTTAATTGTATTATGTAATTGGGTAGAAGTTAGAATAGTGCTAGCCGGGGAGAGGAAAGTGAGTGATTTGTTCTAGGAATAATTTGTGAGATATCCATCCGTATATCATTATTAATTTATTTTCAGCGCCTTATTATGCTTTTAGAATGCATGCTTAAGGGTGTATGATGAGACCTAACAAAAATAATAAATTGGTTGCCAATTTACGAGAAAAACCCTCAATACATATTAAACGTTTTCCTTCCATTGAGTGATTCATACTAAAGATCCAAGATTGACACTGGTTTGTTGGCCAAAGTCAAGACCTTTGTCCATCGCGGATGTGTTTGAATCATGAAGGCTTTGTTGCATATCGTGTGTCTTGTCCAAGTTGTGATTTGTTGGCCAAAGTCAAGATCACTTCTTGACCATCGACATCGATTACAAAGCTTTCCAAAGTCCACCTACCGGATCTAGGAATTGGATTAGATCCAATTGATCTTAGAGATCTACCTAGTTAAATATCATACAGCTTGTTGGCCAAAGTCAAGGTTGTGTGTTACTTACGGGGATCCTAGCCCACTAGGAAACTGTGTTTCCCGAGTACTCGACAGAGGGTTAGAGGCTCGCCGAAAAATAATGGGAGGCTAGTATTGAATTGTAATTTCGTTCAAATACTTAGCTTTAAGCGCTTTGAAATTATTTCGTCATTATACTTATTAGTTGGACTAATATTATATTATTTTTCTTGTAACAGGTAGACTATATCCATACATTGTTAATTGGATAGTTTGACTATCGCAGTTAAAATGACGGAAAGAACAGTGTCAGAGACATTATCATGGGCGAGAATGTCTTCAATGACACAAACTTTTCTGACTGAGAAATGAATCTCAGGATTGTCTTGGGATCCGAGAAGTTGCTCTATACTATAGAGAGACCTCTTGGGCCTAATCCCGGACCTGATTAGTTACTTGAGCTAGATCTTTGCAAGACACATAGCGATGACAACTCCACTGCCCAGTCCATTATGCTTGCTGCTATGACTCAACAATTCCATCGACAGAACAATGGATTGGATCCCTATAACATGTTGGCGAAGTTTCATGATCTTCACCGATCTAATCTTAGATTGCAAAGATATGAGTTACAGAAGAAGCTCTTTCGTGCTCGCATGTCAGAGGGTACATCTATCGAGCACCATGTGTCACAGATGATTGCTGACATCGAGCAGTTGTCTCAGATGGGCATTGTCTTCGAGGTTGAGAATTCGATAGATTTGATCTTGCAGTCTCTCCCCGACACTTGGAGTGGGTTCATCATGAAATATAATATGTTGAACCAAGACGATACTCTTGGAGAGTTAATGTCCATTCTGAAAAAAGCTGAAAAGGAGCTTCTAAAGGACAAAAAGCACGAGGCGCACTTCGCTTCAACATCTCAGACTCCGAGGGCTTGGCCCAAGGCGACTGGAGGTGTGAAGAAGAAGAAGCATAAGAAGAAGGGCAATGCCAAATCGTCAAAGGGTTCTGGGAAACCCAAGGATAAATCCCAAGATGTATGCCTGCAGTACGGGAAGCGGGGTCACTGGAAGCGTGACTACCGCGAGTACAAGGCGCACATGAAGGAAATCAAAGCGGGCAAGGCACCGACTTCAGGTATGTTTATTATAGAAATAAACATGTCTACTACTAGTTTTTAAAAATTACATTTTTGATTCTGGTTGTGGTACTCATATATGTAATGATGTGCAGGATCTGCAGATTAGCATGAGACTGGCCTCATGAGAGATTGACATCCGCGTTGGAAATGGCACACAAGTTGTCGTTTTGGCCGTTGGCACTTATTTTTTGGAACTGCCCTCGGGGTATGTACTTGAACTAACAAACTGTTATTTTATACCTAGTTTGACTAGAAATATTATTTCTGTATCTATGTTAGCCCAATACGTGTATACTTTTGTATTTAGAAACACTGGGTGTTTTATGTATAAAAATGATATGGAAATTTACACTGCTGTTGTAAATAGTAGTCTTTATATTTTGAATATAAATCAATCTCAAACATATAATGTAACAAACAAAATGCTTAAAGTAAGTAACAAAGATGAAATTTATATGTAGCATTGTCATCTGAGACACATAAACAAGACACATATATCCACACTTTCGAAGAGTGGGTACTTGGACGGATTTGATCCTAATTCATATGACGTCTGCGAATCTTATTTGTTAGGAAAAATGCCTAAATCACCTTTTAGCGATAAAGGTGTACGAGCCACCGAACTATTAAACTTTGTTCATAGTGACGTATGTGGGCCCATGTCTAGCCAGGCTAGAGGTGGATATGAATACTTCGTAACCTTTACGGATGATGCATCGCGTTATGGTTATGTGTATCTTATGAGACACAAGTCGGAAACCTTTGAGAAATTTAAAGAGTTTCGACACGAAGTAGAAAAATATACCGGCAAAAGTATTAAGACATTACGGTCAGACCGTGGTGGCGAATACTTAAGCAATGATTTTCTTGATTACTTGAAAGAATATGGTATTCTTTCACAGTGGACTCCTCCCGGAACACCGTAATTAAACGGTGTGTCCGAACGGAGAAACCGAACTTTGTTAGACATGGTAAGTCTATGATGAGTTGCACAGAGCTACCTATTTCCTTCTAGGGATATGCATTGAACAGTGCAATACTTATTTTGAATAAAGTTCCGTCAAAGTCTGTTCAACAGACTCCGTATGAGATATGGACAGGAAAGAAACCGGGTTTTTCATTCCTAAAAATTTAGGGATGCTGGGCATACGTCAAACGTTTGGAAGGTACCAAACTAGAACCCAAATCGGATAAATGCCTATTTGTAGGATATCCTAGGGAAACCAAATGATATTACTTCTATCACCCATAAGAGAACAAAATATTTGTTGCTCTACATGCGGTTTTCCTTGAGAAGGAATTCCTAAATACAATGGTTAGTGGGAGGAAAGTAGAACTCGATGAAAATCGGAGTGATACTGTTCCTGGCACAGAATCCTTAACGGAACATGAACAATCCATCAGGGATGAGACTGTACCACAATCTTCGATTACACAAGGACCGCGTAGGTCGGAGAGAGTCAGAAAACTACCTGAGAGGTATAGGTTTATGATCTCACCTCATATGGATATCAATCTTATTGAGGATAACAACCGGCTATGTATGAGGAAGCGATACAAGATATCGATTCCGCTTTATGGTAAGAGGCCATGAAGTCCGAAATGGATTCCATGTTTACCAACCAAGTATGGACACTGGTTGATGCACCAAAAGGCGTAAAGCCTATTGGATACAAATGGGTCTTCAAGAAGAAGACCGACATGGATGAAAACGTACAAACGTACACACGTACAAAGCTATGCTTGTAGCGAAAGGGTATCGTCAATGAAATGGTGTTGATTACGACGAAAATTTTTTCACCTGTTGCCATGATTAAATCCATTCGGATAATGCTTGCTATTGCTGCATATTTCGATTACGAGATATGGCAGATGGATGTAAAAACCTTTTGGAGGATGTTTATATGCAACATCCTGACGGTTTTGTCATACCAAGACTTGCAAATAAGGCTTGTAAGTTAAATCGATCAATTTATGGATTGAAGCAAGCATCGCGTTTTTAGAACCAACGTTTTGATGAGATCATAAAAGAATATGATTTCATTCAAAATGGGGATGATCCTTATGTATATAAGCAGGTTAGTGGGAGAGCACTAACATTCACTGTCCTTTACGTTGATGATGTATTGCTAATTGTAATGACATTCCAATGTTAACCTCGGTGAAAGCTTGGCTTTCATTAAAATTCCCCATGAAAGATCTGGGAGAAGCAGCCTTTATTCTAGTAACAAAGATCTAATAGGATAGATCTAGAAAGCTGCTTGAACTCTCCCAGAAAACGTACATTGACAAAGTGTTGAAGAGATTCAACATGGATCAGTCCAAGAGGAGACTGTTGCCAGTGTCACATGGTGTCACTCTATCTAAGGACATGTGTCCTAAAACTGAAGATGATAGAGACAGTATGAGTCGGATACCGTTCACCTCGGCAGTCGAATTGATCATGTATGCCATGATATGTACACGACCTGATGTCTCATATGCTCTGAGCATGTGTAGTCGCTATCAGGCCGATCCATGTGAAGGTTACTGGATGGCGGTTAAGAATATCCTTAAGTATTTTTTTAGACGAACTAAGGATGTTCTCTTAATCTATGGAGATGGAGAACTTGAGGTAATTGGGTATACCGATGCAAGTTTCCAAACCGACAAAGACGACTGTAAGTCACAATCCGGGTACATATTTTGTTTAAACAAAGGAGTAGTAAGCTGGAAATCTTCCAAGCAAGAGACTGTTGCCGATTCAACAACAGAAGTAGAGTATATTGCTACAGCTGAAGCAGAAAAAGAAGCAGTTTGGATCCAAAAATTCCTAATTGGATTAAGAGTAGTTCCATTAGCAGCTGAGTCCGTTCCATTGTATTGTGACAATAATGGGGCTATAGCGCAGGCTAAGGAACCGCGGTCTCATCAACGATCCAAGAATGTTCTTCGACGCTTCCATCTGATTCGTGAGATCATACATCATGGCAATGTGAAGATCGAGAAGGTCGCATCAGAGGATAACATGACAGATCTGCTGATGAAAACTATTCCTCAGTAAAAGTTTGAGCGACATGTACATAGTTCAGTGTTAGATCCTTGAGTGACTGGCTATAGGCCAAGTGGGAGATTGTTGGACAGTTATGACCCATAGCGTCACTATTTGTAAAAGACATTGTGGTTTTTTTACAAATTAACTATGTGAAAATGTAAATTACCTTTTATCATTTTGTAATTTGTTTACTTGAATATATAAATGATAAAAGTCCTTATGAGACAGTATCAATCCATAACGGTTTAATCATTAAACATCCCTAGTCGTAGTATTATCGAGATTGGATAACGATAATACGAAGTAGACTAGTATTGCACTTGTGCGTGTTATGGAAGCATAACAACATAGTTCTCATATATTTAAGTATTGGATACTTATGCAAGTGTGATAAGAGGTTGTGTTTACAGATGGTACGGAAGCAGCTTCGCTCTGGATAGACCCCGCAGAATCCCATTGGTAGTATGACTATGTGTATATGGGAATCCGCATCAGGGTAGGTGTATTTGGTCTTAACCTGAGACTTACATCGCTAGTACTTGCGACAATCAATACGCTTTGATTTTGGCCATCTAGGACTTTAACAGGTTCTGTGTACGCCTCTTCTGGGTTTATTGGGAATCGTAGTGTATTGGGTATGATGTCAAGACGAAAGTATCACTTCAGTCATATGGAGATGATGATCACGCAGAGATACATAACTGGTTCTCTAATGTGTTGCAACCATCAGGATAATATGACTAGGTCATGATTATCCGATTAAAAAAGACTAGTTGCTTATGATCCGATATATGCTTCGTATGGGGCAGACACTATTCCAGCCCCAGGCCTTGCATGTGACATTAGATACTGGATCGCAATACGCAATATTACGTATACTACGCCTGACAAAGATTATATATTCCATTAAGAATATTTCTGGAGAATTGGGTAGGCACGATGCTTTGCTAGAAGCCAACCATGTCTCGTAAATCGGTAAGAACGTAGTACAAGGTACTTACGTGTTCGGATAGTTCGATGACCGGATTTACTACCAACATATCCAGGGATTTCTTGGATCATTTCCCGAAGATTCACCGATGACGTATGATTCAAACATAATTAATCTAGGATTAATTACGAAGAGATTTTATCTAGGATAAAATACTATTTGAAGAGAGAGAAAATTAATTCGGAATTAATCGATAAAATAATATATTCGATATATAAAACGAAATTAGATTTTGACGCGGAATTAAAATTGGATTTTAATTCGGGCAAACGAATTAATTTAGAATTAATTAGCGAGCGACGTGAATAGTAATTTTGCTTGGCATAATTATTTAATTAAATTTGATTTAATTACGTCGCAACGAAAAATTCGTTAATTTAGAATTAGCGAACCCGAGCCCAGGATGTGTTGCGGACCCACTCGGATTTTGAATCAAGTGGGGCCCACAAGTCACATCACAAGTCACTTTAGTTGATGGGTTTTGGTAAGTTAGTGAAGACTTTCTCAACACACTTCCTAAAGTTGATGGCTTGAGTGACATATACCAAATGTTTGGTATATCTTTCTTTTGATTTTTGAAATCAATTAACACAAGTCAAACTCATCCAATCACTCTCTCATCTCACGGTTTTGGAAGTAAAAAATACTCTCTCCATTTTCTTTCATCTTGGCGGAAACTAGGAGGAAGAATTAGAAGTTTTGTTGTAAAATTTATTAGTGCTAGCACACACACAAGGAATCATCTAAGGTGATAGGGAAACCATCCCAAAAGCTTGGAATCAAAGATCAAGGCTTGGAGCTTGAAGATCAACAATTAAAGAGGAGCTTGGAGACTTCTTAAAGGCTAAAAGTTTTTATGTTCGACACCTTCAAAATCTGTTCTTTGTAAGTATGATTCCGCCATACTTCATTTTGTATTCACTTTATTTCATTGCTTGAATGATCTTAGGACTACTTAGAAACCCAACAGAGGGAACATAATAACAGTCATGTAAATCTAATTTTCATCCATTTGGGAGATTTAGAACAACTGTTCCTATGGTATTGACATCCAATGTCTCACCATTGCCAACTCTAAGCTGGATTTCCCTTTTACTCGACCTTCTATTAACCCTCATTTCCTGCAGGGATTGCAAAAATGAGTAGGACTGTCAGTGTTTAACAACCATCCTCTATTTCCATCTAAGGCTAATGAGTAGGACTGCCAGTGTTTAACACTCATCCACTATTTGCATCTAAGGCTAATGAGATGTCAATAATTGGAAAAATACAAAGCGTACCTAAGAGTCCTGCTTTTTCCTTTTAGCTCTGGACAGTCATTCTTCCAGTGTCCAAACTTCTTGTATTGTAGACATTGATCACGAGCTACTTTCGATTTTGCGCCTTTGTGCTTATTGGAGTTATTCTTTGATATATATATATATATATATATATATTATATATATATATATATATATATTATTTTCTTTGACTTCACAGAAGTCTTTGAAGAGCCAGCTCCACCATGGAAATACAATGTGGGGTTGTCTTTCCTCAAATCTTACTCCATCGTGCGTACATGTTATGAAGTTCTTCATATGTGGCTTTCATCGAATGCATATGGAAATTTAATACAAAGCCAACATAAGAACCAGACGAGGAAGACATAATCAAATTACAGCCCAGCCGTTCATCAAACACAATGCCATGTCATTCCAGATATCGAATCTAGTCTATCATGTTCAAAACATGAGTGCTGACATCTCTTCACTCCTTGAGTTCTGTATGAAACAATTCCTTAGACCTTCGATAAAGTTCCATCTCTTGGTTTGCCTCGAACAACTCCTTGAGTGTTCGCATGATGCTCCAAGGATCCAGTATTTCAATGTACTGTCTCAGCAAATCTGGAACCATCGATCCCAAGATGTAGGATTTCACTTTCAGGTTATCATTCTTTCATCTATTAAAAGTTTCTCGCTCTTCTGGAGTGGAGTCAGGATCGATTTCAACAGGCAGTGGATTGATAATGACATAAGTCAACTTTTCATACTCCAAGACAAGACATATGTTCATTTCCCATTCGAAATAGTTCTCGGCTCCTTTTAACTTATTGGAATCCAAAATTTTCATCAATGGATTAGCGACAGCCATCTACAAGATAATATTTTTGAGTAGTAGCAGAACAGTTTCCATTTCAAAATAATAACACTAATTGATAATGGAATTTTGAATCTATAAGTGCCATCCCACTACTTTATGTAATTCTGTAATCTCTCTTAATGGAAAAATAGAAATTTAATTATCAAAATTTACTGCAGCCTCACACTAATGATGATATTGGCCTTTATAAACTCATTAGGTAGACCACCAAGGTCAATCACATTCATTTGACTCCTAGTTTGGTGTTGAACTATTTTTTATCCTTACACTAATGACAATATTGGATTAAGACATGTTCTAGGTGTATACTTGTCAATGTGCACTAATGAGTTTTGTATGTACACCCTCACACTAATGACGATATTGGGTGACTACGTTTACTCATCTTGCTACATCTAATATTTTACCAGAGCGACATGTGTTCTGAGCACTTATTATACCCTCACACTAACGACGATATTGGATATAAGTAGTAAGAACCTATTCATCTCCGTATTGACAAGAAGGACCATCCAATAATACTCCAACATTACTAATACTATTACTTAAATAAAATAATCGGTTAATCACTGGAGATTTATGACAATCAAGTTATTAACTTAATTAGGTCAAAGTTTTAATTTAAAACATGCAATACATATCTAATATGTCTTATGCATAACTAAATTAAAATTATTATAGTATAGATTCAAAAACATGTGTTGTGTGATTAAGTCTTGCTACTGATACCATTATATTGGGGTAGTTGTGGAACCCCTAGGGTCAGATCGGTACCCCATGCAGTAGAAATGGGTCTAACTCATGTATATCAAGAATGGGTAAAATTTTAAATAATTTAATAAAATATTATATTTCATTAAGAATGTATAGGAAAAAATCGGAGGTGAATCGAAGTCCGGAAACTTCAGAACGAAGCAAAATAAAATCAATGTGCGTAGCGCATACGTGCGCGCTACAATACGCGTAATCAGGTCTGAATCCTTTTTTTTTTCATTTCATTTCCTTCCTTCAGCTTACTTTCTAGTGAGTTGAAGGAATTAGGGTATTTTTCCCCAATTTATTCCGGCTCTCCCAAAACAATTGAAAAACACCTAAAATTAATTTTTAACATCAAAACCAATATCAACATATGTTATAGACTAAAAATCAAGTTTTTCAAAATATCAAATATTTTGACAAAAACATAAATTTATTCTAAATACGTGTTTGCGTAAATTTTAAATCCAATACACAAATCAAATTAGAATCCCAATAAGAAAGGTCTCGTGAACAATTCTAGGTTACCTAAAGGTGGTTAAGTGATTCTAAAATGGTAGTCATAGCTCTAAGCTTTAATTTAGAGTTTCAAACTCTAATTTTATGTTTATTTCTAACATAAATATTTTGACCCAAATACAAGCATATTGTGTTTATACTTCCAAAGCATCCTAACACAATTTATTAGCCTTATTTCAACATTAAGCTATGTGATCATGCATCTACTACATAATTCATAACTTAAAAGAAGTTCAAACTTACATAGCAAGCTTGATGCAAGATCCAATCTTCTTATTCTTTGTTGAAATTATTGGAGAACCTCCAAAGTGTGCAAGCTTAACTTCAAGATCCAATCTTGATTTCCAATGCTAGCAAGCTTCACTTCAATATCCAATCTTGATTTCTCATAGATGAAATATTGTAGAGACCTCACAAACTTCTCCAAAACATTTCTCTAACTTAGGCTAATTTCTCTAAGAATTTGCTTGTACTTGTAATTAAAACATTCATAAAGCTTGCTATTTATAGCAAAACTTAGGTAATTTTTTAATTAATAAAAGTTGTAATCAACTTTTAAGTGGGTTTAATCTAATTTGCCCAAATATGTATAATTAGGTATGACTAATCTCCATTGTCTCACACTTTAATTTAATCCAATTAAATCAAGCCAAAGATTAGGAAATGGATTAGTTAAATGCCTGCCACCTTGATTTAATCCAATTAAATCAAGCCAAAACCACCAATTATTACATACTTATAATTACCATAATATCCTCAAATGGTAGAGATAATTATGATTTTACAATTATTGTGTAATTATTGAATTGATCCAATTAGGTCAAAGTAAATAATCAATGTTATCCAATAACACTTGATTATCTTAGTTGATAATTATAATATCGAATATAATATTTTATCAAAATAATCGGCTACCTAAGTGCTCAACGAGTACACTTCATATTGGGACTCTCTAAGTTTAGACACGTTTGTCATATAAGCCTAGCTAATATGTACGTAATTCGGCCACCTCCGAATTCACGAAAAACACGAACGACCTTTCTGAACTATACAAGTTGAGGTCATCACATATATTTAATAATCCCTCTGTCGTAATTAATCCGAGTGCTTAGGAAACATAGAATATACCGTCAATTTTCCGATGCGCACATCTCATATCGACATGTCCACGATTCTTCATAACTGATGCGATCCACCATAGGTGATGACTTTGGCCAAAGATTTAAGAATCGTGACTTTACTAACACGGATACGTAAATCCCTTATGGTACACATACAGGCTGACAGATCCTATCTTGCTTCGCACTTGATTATTGAGTGCATCGGTCCACACCAACGAATATTTAGAGGACATACCATGGAAGGTTTCTGACATACATGGCATCAAAGTGTGAAAGATCTCACACAAAATCAATGATATCTATAGTCAAAGGATTACATATGCTACTCGACTCGTGGAGATTCCTATTGACGGTGGTGTGTACTTCCAACTATTAGGAATCATTTGTGAGTCATTCAGTATTTGCTTCAATGAATACCCACATGTCTATACGAGTTTCCAAAACTCATGGTATATCGAGTTAAACCATTGGAACTCTAATTCCAATATACGACATGTGCTAGTCTTCTAGGTTATAGGAATTCGACCGTATTCCAAAACCAACGACTAGGAATATTTACTTTAAGAATAATTTATAGCTAGTGTCAAGACGATTCTAAGGCCGATGTCTTTTTTAGCATATCTATACATCAATCTAATACGCGTAATGACAATATCATTTGTTGATGGTGTTTTTAGGCACTATAGAATTTAAAGCAGCACGGCAGGGACAAAAGGGTAATTCCATTCTTGATCAAAATCATTAAATACCGACCCGGTCACATGAGTATTACAAACAGTAAAAGACCGAGCACTTTTATCAGTAACCGACCACTTTGGATCAGCGACCGGGCATTAATCAGATCGGCAGAAGCATTCCCGATCCAAAGAACCTTCATGACCGACCTCATGAAGACCGACCATCCGGCGAGACGTGCTCCAGAAGATAAGAAATCTTATTCCTACAGGATAAGATATTTAATTATCCTACTTCCATGGGGTAAAATTGATAAGTCAACATCCTAATAGGATAAAGAGAGTAAAGATAGTTTTGATTAGGAATCCTTATGGGAAAAGGGAATTGTTTCAACTAGGAATCCTGGTAGGAAAAGAAAATCATCTTAGACTGGGAATTCTTGTACAAGTAGGAATCTGATTTCTTCACCATTATAAATAGGAGGGTAGAGTATGCATAAGGGGCGGGAGAGAGCATCCAAAACATCAACATCATAATCACCAGGATCATTGTAATCACACTTGTAAACCCAAAAGATATCGGAGAAGCATATCTCAGCAATAAAAGTATCATCCAGTTTGTGTCCGTGGACGTAGGTCGGATCCAAATCCACCGAACCACGTTAAATCTCCTTGTTGATTGGCGCATTATCTGTCTTCTGCTAAGTTTGCTTTTGGTTTCCCCCATAACCAAACAAATTCACTATTGAGGGAGGATTACCTCGGGAGTAATATTCTCCATATTACCCTGAGTCCAAAATCCGCCGTCAACAGTTGGCACCGTCTGTGGGGACTCTAACAAAAAGCAGTTCACATGATAAGACAATGGCAGAAGGCGGAAATCACCAGTCACCGGGGAGTTCAACTACGAATTGGATGGAGAAGATAGAAGAAAGCATGAGGAGAGACAGTGAGGAAAATCAAGCCTTTCTAAAATCCATGATGGACCGACTGGAGAGAATGGAAGGGATAAACAACGAGAAACTTGAAGCAGGAACCAGTCGGAGGAAAAGCGAAATAGCGGGAGGAAAAAGGGCAATGAATTCCAAAAATGTAAGTAAAACATCTTCTGTCTTAAAGCTGACATTTGATTATGTTTGTTTGTTATGGCCCGAACAATGGTTTTGATATTTATTTCCGGCTCGGGTCTGCTCTTGTACCGCCGAGGCCGATGTTTATTTCCGGCTCGGGTCTGCTCTTGTACCGCCGAGGCCGATGTTTATTTCCGGCTCGGGTCTGCTCTTGTACCGCCGAGGCCGATGTTTATTTCCGGCTCGGGTCTGCTCTTGTACCGCCGAGGCCGATGTTTATTTCCGGCTCGGGTCTGCTCTTGTACCGCCGAGGCCGATGTTTATTTCCAGCTCGGGTCTGCTCTTGTACCGCCGAGGCTGATGTTTATTTCCGGCTCGGGTCTGCTCTTGTACCGCCGAGACCGATGATTTCTTTCGGCTTGGGGCTGGATTTCGTTCCGCCGAGGCCACTCGATGTAATGGATCCGTGGGAAAGCATAGCACGGGGAGAGACGATGCCCTCGTGACGATTGCTTGCTCCAGTGACACCGGACCAAAGGAGGAATATGCCCTTAGTATCCCGGACACTCTTTGATCCATTCATCATTTGGATCCAAGAGAGGCGCAGCACGGGGAGGCGTTGCGCCCCCGTGGCGTGTGCCTGCTCCAGCGCGGTAAGGAGGAGCCCTCGTGCAAAACGCAGGCTCCATAATGACCTGACGTACAGAGGAGGTGCCCTTACCATTCAAAACGCTCACCTGATCCAAATCCTGGTTCGCCAGGACGCTGAATTGAAAGGTTCAGAATTGTGTTTTGGAGGCCTCAGACGGGACGCTGTTCTGAGACATCCGTGCTGTTATTTACACTTTAAACGTTTTGATTTGGGACAAGTGCTAAGTCACCCCCACATTTTGATTTTATTTGTCATAAATTTGTTTTCATTTTTCACTGGTTTGGCAAGGGGACGCCCGTGCCAGATTCGGTAGGGCTTCAAAGGTTGATTCATTTCCCTTCTGAAAAAGTCCCAATGAGTATTCGGTTCGGGGCTGGATTCGTTCCGCCGAGGCCACTTGGTTGATCGGCTCGGGGCTGGATTCGTTCCGCCGAAGCCACTTGGTTGATCGGCTCGGGGCTGGATTCGTTCCGCCGAGGCCACTTGGTTGATCGGCTCGGGGCTGGATTCGTTCCGCCGAGGCCTCTTGGTTAATCGGCTCGGGTCTGCTCTTGTACCGCCGAGTCGGTTTCTTTGGACTGGGGATGTAACATTCCCCCAGAGCCAAGTCTTTCTTTCAGCTCGGGGTCGGGTCACGTCCCACCGAGTCAGTTTCTTTGGACTGGGGATGTAACATTCCCCCAGAGCCAAGTCTTTCTTTCAGCTCGGGGTCGGGTGACGTCCCACCGAGTCAGCTTCTTTGGACTGAGGATGTAACATTCCCCCAGAGCCAAGTCTTTCTTTCAGCTCGGGGTCGGGTGACGTCCCACCGAGTCAGCTTCTTTGGACTGGGGATGTAACATTCCCCCAGAGCCAAGTCTTTATTTCAGCTCGGGGTCGGGTCACGTCCCACCGAGTCAGCTTCTTTGGACTGGGGAAGTAACATTCCCCCAGAGCCAAGTATTTATTTCAGCTCGGGGTCGGGTCACGTCCCACCAAGTCAGCTTCTTTGGACTGGGGATGTAACATTCCCCCAGAGCCAAGTGTTTGTTTCAGCTCGGGGTCGGGTTACGTCCCACCGAGTCAGCTTCTTTGGACTGGGGATGTAACATTCCCCCAGAGCCAAGTCTTTCTTTCAGCTCGGGGTCGGGTCACGTCCCACCGAGTCGGCTTCTTTGAACTGGGGATGTAACATTCCCCCAGAGCCAAGCCTTTCTTCCAGCTTGGGGTCGGGATACGTCCCACCAAGAGACTTATCATCGGCATAGGATCGGAGGATCTCCCCTATGGTCGGCCTTCTATTGGTCTGGAGAGGCGACATTCCCCCAGAGCCAAATGTTCTTCTCAGCTCGGGGTGGGCTACGTCCCACCGGGTCGATCGTCATCAGCATAAGAGCAAAGCATTTCCTCCACTGGTAGATATCGGGATCCTCGTTGACTGAGCACATGAAGGTGGCAGGAATGACCAGATTTTCAGCCAAGGCATTTTTCTCTACTGTTCCTGGAGTGACCACTGACGGATTCATCGGCACACCATCTTTTTTTATAGTTCCCGGCATCAACTCGCAAACTCGTTGTTACCGAGAACTAGGGGATAGGTGTTGATGGTGTTTTTAGGCACTATAGAATTTAAAGCAGCACGGCAGGGACAAAAGGGTAATTCCATTCTTGATCAAAATCATTAAATACCGACCCGGTCACATGAGTATTACAAACAGTAAAAGACCGAGCACTTTTATCAGTAACCGACCACTTTGGATCAGCGACCGGGCATTAATCAGATCGGCAGAAGCATTCCCGATCCAAAGAACCATCATGACCGACCTCATGAAGACCGACCATCCGGCGAGACGTGCTCCAGAAGATAAGAAATCTTATTCCTACAGGATAAGATATTTAATTATCCTACTTCCATGGGGTAAAATTGATAAGTCAACATCCTAATAGGATAAAGAGAGTAAAGATAGTTTTGATTAGAAATCCTTATGGGAAAAGGGAATTGTTTCAACTAGGAATCTTGGTAGGAAAAGAAAATCATCTTAGACTGGGAATTCTTGTACAAGTAGGAATCTGATTTCTTCACCATTATAAATAGAAGGGTAGTAGAGTATGCATAAGGGGCAGGAGAGAGCATCCAAAACATCAACATCATAATCATCAGGATCATTGTAATCACACTTGTAAACCCAAGAGATATCGGAGAAGCATATCTCAGCAATAAAAGTATCATCCAGTTTGTGTCCGTGGACGTAGGTCGGATCCAAATCCACGGAACCACTTTAAATCTCCTTGTTGATTGGCGCATTATCTGTCTTCTGCTAAGTTTGCTTTTGGTTTCCCCCATAACCAAACAAATTCACTATTGAGGGAGGATTACCTCGGGAGTAATATTCTCCATATTACCCTGAGTCCAAAATCCGCCGTCAACATCATTAATAAGGTATGAAATGAAAATGTAGTTATTTTATTAATAAATAATAAAATGTACAATTCAGATTGGCATTCCAAGCCCCAACTCCATCACTTTTAAGAGTCTAAATCCCAACAATATGTATCCAAATCTCATACTTAGCACGATGCACTCAATTTCGTATTTATTATATTGCCAATTGTTTTGATACTAATTACTATGCATTCATAAGTAGAACTAATTCTTAAAAGCGGAATTGCTAGGGACAAAACTATACACGAACTTAAATACTCATCATTAATATTTGTATATTTAGTCCATGTAAAATTTAGTGTAAATGGTAAAACCTTTTCAAAAATAAAAAAAAAATAAAAAAAAAAGGAAAAATTAAAATTACAAAGCCTAATCCTATCCTTGCTTGAAAAGAACTTTTCTCCAACCGAAAATGAGATAAATATTTAAATTTGAGTGGATGAGGCGTGATTCAAATGAATGTGCAGAAGCAAAGGCACTTGGCACCATTAATGCAAATCTCGTTTAAGAAATTTTCAATGCTTGTATCCGACAGACAGCCAGAATCGAGAATCTAACAAAATATTACCCATATGCATGTATGACAAGTCATATATAATCAAGTAGATGATGATTGTAGGGTTTGGTTAGGGGAATGTATGTCCAAAACTTGGAGGGGCTCTTGGTTGGATCCAACTGGGTATCTTAAAAGCACGCTTACGTGTCATGTATTTATTTCTTTTTGGTATAAAATGTTATGGTCCTTAGGGTTCCAACTGAGCAGATTTGCATTATGCAAGAAGGGCTCCACTGTGTGACTCTGATCATGGCCAACTCGAAGGAATTAATGAAATGGGTCATGTTTATGTTGCTGAACTTTCGTGTCAACAGCTCTCCTTCAATCTTCATGAGCTGTTTGTTCACGTCATTTCTGTTGCTCCCATTGCATTAGTAGTAACAATTTCTGTAAAAATGAAGCATAAATAAATAAATAAATAAATAATTATATATTAATAGAAATTAATCTACATGCTAATACTCTTTCATTATTCATTAGTGGCTAAAGTTTCAAAGACGTCAATCAAGTTGAGATTTTTATTTCTGTTTTATGTTTCGCCTATTATTGAAGAGCTTTATTTAAAATAAAAAAATAATAAAAAAAATCTACATCTAAAAAAGGGGAGATCAATTGCACGCCTATGAATATAAAGAGGAAATAAATTTCTATAAATTTAAATTTTTATCCTCCGAAATAAAGGGAAAGAATGTTTTACCACACAGCGGGAGAAATTTTAAAATTCAAATTTGACACTATAAAATAATGCATACGTGCTAAAAGATAGTTTTATATTAAACCTCAGACTTCACATTGTTTGAACTCTCTATACGATAGAATAAAGAATTCTTGTTGTCGGAAATTTAACAACCTAATATTCATTATTTCATGTTAAAAGATGATTTGTCTTTTTTATCTTTCAAATCAGGTTCCATTTTTTTAAAAAAGAAAGTCTAACTTTCTTTTTTATATCTCCTAAGTTGTATTGATTATTCTAAAGATTTCATTTCAATTGAAATTTGATTATTCACTATGTACAAGGATCTCCGCTAAGTATCCATAGCAGAATAGTTAAAGCGGCCAACTTATAATTGGCGAATTCTTAGGTTCAATTATTGGATGCATGTCAATGGGACCCTTTAATAAGTCTATTGGAATTGGCCCTATATCAATGGAATATATAATATATATATATCTATATAATAAAGGAGAATGGTGTTGGAGGAAAGAGAGTGCATCCAACGGCTCTCTTTATGTGGCTTAATTAACGGCTCAGATCATTTCATTGGTAATTTGAGGAAAGAGAGTGAATTGATTGATGGAAATGGTCAAAATTTTCAAATTAAAAAATAGAAATTTAAAATAAAATCATTTAATTCTGTAACACCGTGCCGTAGGCACGGGTCAAATACTGTAACACCTTGCCGTAGGTACGGTCATCATTTAATTAAAAAATAAAATCATTTAATTCTGTAACACCGTGCCGTGTCGTAGGCACGTGCATCATTTAATTAAAAAATAAAATCATTTAATTCTGTAACACCGTGCCATAGGCACGGGCCAAATACTGTAACACCGTGTACCGTGCCGTAGGCACGGGCATCATTTAATTAAAAAATATAATCATTTAATTCTGTAACACCGTGCCGTGCCGTAGGCACGGGCATCATTTAATTAAAAAAAAAAATCATTTAATTCTGTAACACCGTGCCGTAGGCACGGGCCAAATATTGTAACACCGTGCCGTAGGCACATGCAAAAACTAGTATTATATATATATATAGAGAGAGAGAGATAGAGCGAGAGAGAGAGAGAGAGCTAGATAGATAGATAGAGAGAGAGAGAGAGATTTTGATGTCCAAGCAGCCGCATGATTTTTCATACAGATGCACCCAGAGTACCAGTATTTTATCATATGGATGTCTGTACTATATACCAACTTTGTATGTGTATGCATGCATATATATATGTATACATATACACATAGTCATTCTCTCGTGCGGACACACTATAAACACATTTTATGATATATTCGCAAGACATTTTTATTCTGACACCCGAATCTGTAAATTTTCACAAACACATATAATTTCATCATAAAGAAGAAGAGAATCTGAAAACCCCTATAGATGACTTTTGCTTGATGGACCACAATTGACTAGTCTCAAAGTGTATGAAAATAAAGCATGTAGGATGATAGAAATATGCCCGAATAAGACTAGTAGAACCAAACCTGAAGACTAATAATTATGTGAATATTTTATTTACTCACGGTAGGTAAGCTAGCACTTGTTTATATATTAATATATCATTGGAATAATTAGAACTGACTATAAGATTTGGGTAACCTTAAGTGAGTCCTTAAAAATGAAAGCCTAAAATAAATTTAAAATATTATTTAATAACGGTATCGAAAATAATTCTAAGCCCTAAAATTTTTCCACCACTAAAGTCTTTGGTACTCTTTTTAAATATGGGTTATGCTAACAAGTGCCCTAAGGGCACTTGTTAAGAACCCATAAAAGGAAAGTTTTGATATTATTTTTATGGGAAATATAAAAATTTGTCAAATCATTAATAACTTTTTTATTTCTTCCATAAAAAATTTCCTTAAATGGATTCTTAACAAGTGCCCTAAGGGCACTTGTTAGCATTTCCCTTTAAATATATATATATATATTTTTAATATCAATTTTGTTTCATTCTTCTTTTTCAAATAAATGAGGTTGTTGTAGGGTTTTATCGCTAATAATTCATAAGCACACGCTGAAGTGACTGGGCGCCTACCTTATATGTTGGTCTTAATAAAAACCAAAGAGATGAGTCAGAGTCAGAGATCAGTCAACTTGCCTCCAGCCTGGCATCAATTTGAGCCACAATCATAGAGCAATTCACTGAAATTGGCTGAAATATTCGTCCCCCTTCAAATAAATTATGGAGGAAGAGATCACAAGTAACCAAAAAAAAAAAAAATTTGATGAATCTTACCATATTCTAAAGTATGGTAAAGATTAAGGTGCATGCTATATTCCTATATCTCAGGGTATAGCTTTGCTGGTCGTGAATGTACTTTCACCCATAATTAATTGGGTTTAATTAAGTTATATAATATGGGATAGGAGTTGATATTTAATTGGTTGGTGAATTTTCTCATCCCATCTAAATTTTAAAGACAAAAAAAAATGAGGTGCTATTGCGGAATTAAAGAATAAGTAATTGTGAAACAGAATCATTAGTTGTTGAGCATACATGGATCATATGATTTTTCTTTTATTGGAATCGTTGAAAATCTCGCAGTCATATCATCCCTTTCGGGTTTAAGCGAAGCATGTAAAACCTCCAACTATCCCAGATTTTTATAAGAAACGCATTCCCTAGATTCTAACGCAGGATCTCAAAGTGAGATCCTGAACTTTACACTATAAAACCACGCTCCTGGGAGATAATGATTCTTATGATGCTAAAGAATAACTGTCAAGTAAAATTTCAATGCCAAAACACTCTAATGGTTGTAGTTTTAAGATTATACTAAAAAATTAACGATTATAGACAAGCCATTAGTTATTGAATATTGCTACATGTCTAAAAAATTATCTCAAAGCTTTCATCTCGTGGGTGGTAAATACAATAAATCTAGTACAAAAGCAGCGAAGAAAAGAGGAGCATGTTGTGAAATATGCGCTATTAAACGAAATCAACATGCTTCTAATAAATCTGAAACATCAAAATCAGAATTCAACAATAAAAATAATCTACATTAACATACCAATCTGAAATATAAACCCTAAAACTTAGAGAAAACCTGGAAAATGAAGAAGATGACGAAAACGAAATCCAAGTCGAGATGTCTCTGTCCTTAAGAACTTATTAGCCCCGCCTCAGTGCTCTACTAATTTGTGGTTAATGTTCTCCCATGATTCCTTGGATACTTCTTGTTGAAGGGGCACTCCTTTAACAAGATCTTGAATTAGGACAATGGTAGAAACTCTCTCTTGACTAAAAAAAAAAATTTCTTAGACCATGGACACTTATGATTATCTGGATGCTTTGAATGAACAAGAAGACTCCTTTATAAAGATATGGAAGGGTGCATTTGAAGGCACCATTTGGTTTGAGGTGTAACTCTCCTAAGAGTTATACCCATTTCTTAAACCCTTTGGAGCCTAAAGTACGTTCTTTCAATTTTAGAGGACATATCCCTACATGTTAGTGCATTTCCCATAGGACTTTACCCAAGGGATATGACCCTTATTAATCCATACTATATATTTAGTGAATTTACAACAATCCCCGATAATTATCTAAATATTAATGTAGATAATTGAGAGAGTTTCCGTGAAACAAAGCTGCATCGAAATAGGTAGCTTTCGCCTTGAACCTTTCCTAATGAATGATAATCAGATTTACTTGGCAAATCAGTGACCCATAGTCTTGAACTATTCTGCCATTGGTGTAAACCAAGAGGATTGCCAACACACAGCTTTACTTCGACCATTTCCCGTTCTACGGTTGTGTTCATTTCGGCCATGAACATTAGTCCTGGATTCATCAAACACTTTAGGGAATTCAGCCTGTAAAAATCCCGTGGAAGCAAAGCAGCCTCACTTCTTACTTGAAATATGTGATCTACTATAAAGAGGTAATATGTCTTTACCCCCATCAGGACTCTTCTCCTAATATAGTGATCATTAAAAGCCTTATTTTTATCCTAGCATTGACAGACAGCACTCTGTGTCATTATCGGAATGTGAAAGAGTATAAAACTCTACAGTGCCTGTTTTGAATTGGACAAAGTTTCTGTTGTCCTTTTTGAACCTAGATCTTGGGATCTCCAGTCAGCTAGGTTGGGTTTCCACAGTGACAATTCTTAATTTATAGGCTTCAAGCCCATTCCCCCCGATGACTTCTCAACTTGCGCTCTAGGTAAACCTTTAGTAATTGGATCCGCTAAGTTTTCCTTTGATTTCACATAATCGAATGATATTATGCCACTTGAGAGAAGCTGTCGTATAGTATTATGTCTGCGACATATGTATCGAGACTTACCATTATACATTATATTTTAGGCTCTCCCAATAGCCGATTGACTATCATAATGTATGATTATCACTGGCACCAGTTTGGGCCAATTTGGAATATCCTCAGGAAATTTCGAAGCTATTCTGCTTCTTCCATTATTTTGTCTAATGCTATGAATTCTGATTCTATAGTATAACGGGCAATAAATGTTTTCCTCAAGTATTTCCATGACACGAATGCACCACCAAGTGTGAAAATAAATTCACTCATAGATTTGGAATCCAATGTTTCAGATATCCAATTAGCATCACTGTATCCCTTCAGAACTCAAGATATCTTGTATAATGCAGACCATATTTTAGAGTTTCTCTCATATACCTCAAAACTCTTACTATGGCTTTCCAGTGGTTATGTCCTGGATTACTCGTATATCTGCTAAGCTTATTTACAGCTTGAGCGATATTAGGTCGTGTGCAATTGGTGAGATACATCAGGCTTCCGATCATTCTCGAATACTCTAGTTGTAATACGTTTGAGCCAGTGTTCTTTGATAAATGAAGAGTTAGGTCTACCAGAGTTCTAGCCATATTTAGATCACTTTTATTATATTTCTCAAGTATCTTCTCAATTTAGTGAGTCTGAGATAATATATATCATTCTGATGTTCTGGAGATTTTAATTCCTAAGATCACATCAACTACTTCTAAATCTTTCATATCAAATTTTTCGGTCAGTACTTTCATGGTAGACTGAATCATACCATGATTACTACCAATTATCAGCATACTGCCTACGTAGAGACACACAATGACATATCCTTTTTCAGTTGATTTGGTGTACACACACTTATCACACTCATTGATTTTGAATTCACTTGACAACATCTCTTTGTCAAATTTTTCATGCAATTGCTTAGGTACTTGTTTTAATCCGTATAAGGATTTTACAAGTTTGCACACCTTCTATTCTTGTCTAAGAATATTGAAACTTTTTGGTTGTTCCATGTAAATCTATTCATCCAATTCACCATTTAAGAATGTCGTCTTTACATCCATTTGATGTATTTCAATACCAAATATAGCTGCTATGGCTATGAGAATTCTTATTGACGTACGAATCACTGGTGAATAGGTGTCAAAGTAATCAAGGCCATTTTTTTATTATAACCTTTTATAATAGTCTTACCTTGTACTTATCTATTGATCCATCCAGTTTCATCTTCCGTTTGAATGTCCATTTGTAGCCCAGTGGCTTACAACCTGGAGGAAGATCAACCAACTCCCAAGTACGATTTTGTAGGATGGAATCAATCTCACTATTGATAGCCTCTTTCCACAAAGGTGCCTCCGATGAAGACATTGCTTCTTTATAGCTTTGAGGCTCATTTTCTAACAAGTATGTCAGAAAATCGGGTCCAAATGACTAAGATGTTCTAGCTCTTTTGCTACGTCTAGGTTCAATTACCTTAACATTTTCATGTTGATCTGAGTCTTGGTCAACCTGATCACTATCTTTGATAGTATCAATAGTTCTTATGAGAGACTCTGTTCTTTATCTTTCCTTACAAGGAAATGTCTCTTCAAAAAATGTCACATTTTTTAACTCAATTATCATATTTGGATTGATGTCAAGAATCTCAGACTTATGTACCAAGAATAGATACGCACTACTGTTACGAGCATATCTAATGAATATACAATCAACACTTTTGGTCCTATTCTAACTTCTTAGGTTTAGGAACCATTACTTTGGCAAGACACCCCAACACTTTCAGATATTTGTAGGAAGGTATGTGACCTTTCCACAAATCATATGCTGTCTTGTCCAATCTTCTGTGAGGTAGCTTGTTCATAACGTAGTTGGTGGAAAATGAGGCTTCCCCTCACAAGTTCTGGGGTAAACTAGAGCTTGTCATCATGACATTCATCATTTCCTTCAATATTCGATTTTTGCGCCAAACCATCTCATTTTATTGAGGCGAATAAGGAGCAGTAGTTTCGTGAATAATTCCATGATTGGAACAATATTCACTAAATGATGACACATATTCAACACTTCTATCACTCCTGACAGAAGTAATTCCAGGATTAATTCGTTAGTGTCACGTTCGTTTCTTCGTTTGAATGAAACTGTCCAATGAGTTCACGTTCGTGTAGTGTCTTAAACACGTTCGAACGAAGTGTTATAAAGAGTTAACGTTTGTGTAGCATTCAATAATGTGTTCGAACGATATGTTCCGAGAGTTTACGTTCTTGTTGCATTTGAAAATGCGTTAGAACGAAATATGCCAGAGAGTTTACGTTCGTGTTGCGTTTGAAGACGCGTTTGAACGTTCTTTGGTAGAAGACTTACGTTCGAGTTGCATTTGAATACGCGTTCGAACGTTCTTACGAAAAATTAAAATTTTGCCTACGTGTTCGTCGGCCGTTCGAACGCCCTTGCGTATTTTTCATGCATAGAATACTTTTTTTTCCAGAAAATTGGCTATAAACACAGGTAAATTCTCATCTAACCATACTAAAAGCAATAAGTTGTTAAGATTGTTGTGAAATATGTGTTATTAAACGAAATCAACATGCATCTAACAAATCTGAAACATCAAAACCAGAACTCAACAATGAAAATAAATCTACACTAACATACCAATCTGAAACATAAACCCTAAAACTTAAGAGAAACCCTGGAAAATAAAGAAGATGACGAAAATGAAATCCAAGTTGAGATGTCTCTGTCCTTAAGAACTTATTAGTCTTGCCTCGGTGCTCTACGGATTTTGTGGCTAACATTCTCCCAAGATTCCTTAGATACTTCTTGTTGAATGGGCACTCCTTTAACAATATCTTGAATGAGGACAATGGTGGAAACTCTCTCTTAACTCAAAAAAATGATTTTCTTAGACCATGGACACTTATGATTTTCTGGATGCTTTGAATGAACTAGAAGGCTCCTTTATAAAGACATGAAAGGGTGTCTTTGAGGGCACCCTTTGGTTTGAGGTGTAACCCTCCTAAGGGTTATACCCCTTCCTTAAATCCTTTGGAGCCTAAAGGTATGTTGTTTCAATTTTAGAGGACATGTTCCTACATGTTAGTATCTTTCCCATATGGCACTATCCAGTATCCAAGGGATATGACCCTCCTTCATTCATACTCTATATTTAGAGAATTTATAACAGAACATAATTGTTATGGTTAATCAATTAAGATATCATCTTTGAACTTTTAAATATCTTATGTCACATGTTAATTAGTGATAATGTATTGTTGAGATTAATTACTCTTATTCTTAATATATAAAACCAGTCACCCATGTAAATTTTACTTAGGATTTGTACATATCAAGAGTTAGGTTTGAATCAAATTTATTACATGTATTCATATTATATATTAGAGCTATTTATTTTACTCTAAGTTGTTACTTGTTAGTGTGTGTAACTAATTAATTAATTTTTTTTTTTAATTAGTGTTATTATTTTGTTTTTTCAATTCATGTAATTTTAACATACCAATACAGATTAATCACAAATGAGGAAATATTCAAGTCAATGATCTAGCAATTGTCTTTTTCTTCTATGTAAATTGTCTCTTGTTTTGAAACCAAAGCTAGCAAATAAGCAAATCGTGGTGAAAGTTAAACTATAAAAAATACTTTCTTGTTGCAAGCACGATCTTCATCTTTCTTCTTTAATTAATTTCCCATATGTTTGCTGTAAACAAAAAGAACATTATAATCCTCAAATTATATATTCAATCTGTTGCGGATCATTCCATATAAATGGGAGGTAAAAAGGGGCATATAATGGCATCTTTGATATTTTGGTCCGTTTTGGGATCCAATTTTTGTATACAAGTCAAAGATATCAAACAAAACAATCACTTTAAAATATTACATAATTGTGAAATTGTCCTTCTTTTCCAGCTTCCGTAGTTTCAGGGATCATTAAGGGTGTGTTTGATATTGAGTATTATATTGGGAGTATAAACTAGTTTATAAGTTGTAGGATAAAATATAGAATAGAAGCTAGCTTATAAGCTCTTTAGATATTTGGTTAGATATAGAGTATAAGGTAGAGTATAAGATGCAAATAAAGACATATAGAAAAATATTAATATACAAAAACTTGTGTATTAGGAGGGCAAAAATATAAGATCTACACATGTGTTTTAAAATAATCTCTCATTAATAGTGTTGAGTTACGCTAACGTTAATGTCGCGTTTGGTTACGAGTCCAAACAAAGCCTAAGAGTATCTATTGTTTCAAATGAGTATTACTTAATTAGTTCTTGTAATTTTAAGAATTACTCAAAATATCCATATGGTTATATACTTTTATAGATTGAATCTAATTTTTTACAAAATAAAATTTTTAAATCATATAAAACCAAATGAGTCAATTTCTAGCACAAGTTATATACCTAAGCTGCAAAGGAATAAGAGATATTCCACTCCGAGAAATGGCACGTTATTAAAATTAAAAAGTAACATGAGAAAATTGGAGGCTTGATGATTAAACAAAGTACAGAAATAAAAATATTAAATTTTTGTATCTATGTGGCACCGGTGCCGACAACAAACTCCATCGTTTTTCCCTTTAAAAAATCCAATAATTTATTTCTTATTGATATGTTGACGTTTACTCAACAATTATTTAGCATTAAATTCATAAATATTTCAGGAGCGAACCAAACCCCCAGTTTCCATTATTTTTCTTCTATAAAAGGGAAACTCAATGAACAAAAAATAATCAAGCTACCCAAAATCAAAAAGCTTCATTTGATCTTCTGAGTTGTAACAACTTTGATAAATTATCAAATATGGAAGGCATCACCACTACCAACAACAACAAGAAGGAAGCTCCAATGGAACAAAACCAGGAGGCTATTGTGAAAGCTCTATACAAAGCATTGGCTAATGGTGAAATGGAGACCGTGGCCAAATACTTAGCTAGTGACTTGGAGTATTGGTTTCATGGGCCACCAAAATGCCAGCACATGGTGAGGCTGCTGACCGGAGAATCGAGCAAAGCAACGTTCAAGTTCGAGCCGCGAAGCGTGGAGGTTGTTGGTGACTGTGTGATTGCTGAGGGCTGGGAAGGAGCTCCAGCTTATTGGGTCCATGTATGGAATGTGAAAGATGGCTTGATCACTCAGTTTAGAGAGTATTTCAACACGTGGCTTACTGTCAAAGATTTGAGGCCGATTTGGGAGATTAGGCACAAGAGGAACACTTTGTGGCAGAGCCAGCCGAGGGATCTTGCTCGCCGGTCGTTGCCTAGCCTTTTGCTTACCATTTAGCCTAGGGTTTTTTGTTTTTGGTGTTGCTTGGAAATGGGGCTACCATTTGTTAATAACTGTAAAATATTCGTAAGCTTGTTTTGCATGTGGTTATTTATTTTAACCTTGTTAATGAATTGCTGGGTGTCCATTTCTTTTGTTGACGGAAATCTCAAAGAATTTTGGTATTAATTATTTATAGCCAATTGAAGGGTATGTTTTAGGAAGTAGTGATTAATTAGCTTGGACCTTAGTGATTAATTAGATCGGATCAAATGATGTTGAAGAATCAGTGGATGAATTGTGGTTACGGTGGAATAACACTCAAATCTAAGACAAACGGATCTTATATATTTCTAGGAAAAGAGTGGCATTCATCGGGAGACATCTCTAAAATCTTTAAATTTTCCTCTAATCTCATGTAGAATTTGGGGTCACTTTATGAGTACTATTTAATTAGTGTTTTCAAACATATTATCAAGAGTTTTTAAATGCTTTTAACCTTGAAAAAAAAAAAAATTTTAATATGATTTTATACACTTTCGAAAACCTACAATTGTATAGCTGTGAAGTCTGAAATTTAAGTTAGTATGAAGGAAATGGAGCGTTGATGGTTCCATTTTGGTGACTTGTAGAGGGTGATCATGTGTGGTCCAAAACCTTACAAGGAAAATCTTATGAGAAAATGTCATTACAACAAGCCTGCAGTTAGTATGATTGATTGAAGGGAAAAATGTGATTAAATTTCTATAAATACTACTCATAGAATTATGCAATCTATAAAGTAGTAAGTGAGAGCATAATGATGATTAAAAAATAAATAAATAAATAAATTTGTTCATAAAATCTACACAGACCACTATCATACTGATATCTTCATGGCAAAAAGCTACTAAATATATCATCTGTCTTCTTCAATGTGTCAATAGTAATCTTCTGTTCATAATGTTTGAATGATACACTCTTATCTGTGAATTGATGATCGAAAGACAATCATAATCTTTTGAAGAATACTCTTCCTCCAATTTCGGAAGCTGCCAATCTGGACTGTAGTTAAAATCTGCTTGGACTTGAAGAATTTCCAATCTCAATCCTCTACAGCCTAGGATTGTTTCCAAAGGAAGGAATTTGGCTCGCTCTGAATTGAGCTGATCCATCTTCACGAGGTAACGGAGACAGAGCAGGCAGGCTATTCTCGTCAGTTTGCTTCCTGCGAAACTTGTCTTCAACAATGTCACAGTAATCAGCTGCTCTAACTTCCTGAGCAAGAGAAAACCAACAACAGAAAAGCCACTGAGCACAATCTGCAACAACATGAGTGGTTTGCAAGAAAATTGAACCTCTTTCTCATTTGGATTCTCCAGAAGGCACCATAGAGTAATCCGAATATACAAAGCACTATACCGGTTAATCCTAGAACCTCTCTCACAAGATGAATTTTGTGAGAGAGGTTCAATATGAACATACATTATGAAGAGCTAAAATGAGCTATAAGATGATCAAGAGAGCAAACTGTTAGCGATATAGTCGCAAGATGAATTTTGATGACGCAACACTAGAAGTTTTTGACCCGCATTAGCGAGATATTAGAAAAAAATTTCGAAGCACATTGTTGATGAAGAGCTAAAATGAGCTATAAGATGATCAAAAGAGCAAAGATGATAAAGAGCTAAAAAGAGGATGAAAAAGTCAAAACAAGAGTAAAGTAAAATAAAGATCAAGATGATGATTAAGAGCTCACTCATTGTAATATCCACACTAATTGTAAGTCAGTTTATTCAAATTTTTTAAAGCTCTTAGGAATCATACATTTTCATCAATTGCATTTAAAATGGTTTGAAATGCTTAAAGAATCATTTGCACTAAAATGAATTTCAGTGCACAAGTACATCGAAAAATGGTTTTGAAAAAATAATCAAACGATTGAATTAAATTTCAAATGATATACCGTTAGATAGATATTTGTCAGTAGTTTTCTACGGTTTAAATAGAACAAAATTTTGATAAATAGAACTTTTTGCTAGAGGCATATTACTACGACATGTTCAGATGTGCATTTTCAACAAATATGTCATATTAGAAAAATTTCACAAAATTCAATTTAATGTTTTTTAGTGATAGTATATGTGTCTAGTGTATAGTGTTAGGGTTGGAGCTCCGAGCGCCAATTTTATTATGTATTTCTATGTAAATACTATTGTAATGTTTTATTATGAATAAAATGAACAGTTTCTTTTATATAACTTCTTCTTTAATATGGTAAAGACGTAACCGACTTTAGAATGATTAGTTATGATACTGTTGCAAAAGCGTCGCAACTGACATTGAGTTGTATCATGACGTTGTCATTCTTAGACAGTTCCCAGTCAAGGTTTACACTACTTGGTTAGTAAAGTAAACCCGTAGAGACTGCTAAATTTCGTATATTGGAATCTTGGATTCTGATGGTTTCTCAGTGAACCATGAGTCTTGGAGACTCGTATAGACGTGTAGGTGTTTATAGCGGATAAACATGAACGACTCACTGAAGATTCTTAATGGATGGTACACCAACGTCAATAAGAATCTTCTCGGGTTGAGTGAGCATATTGATTCTTTGACTTGAGATACCACTGTGGATATCTAAGTTATCCTCCACACTTAGATGGCAGTCACGTCACTGATCTATTTAGATCAGACCTCTGTTTGTTCGTTGGGTGTAGACTGATGCTCAGGATATCTTGTGTGTATCAAGATAGGATCCATCAGCTCTGTGTACAGAGTATAGGTATTCAATATGGAATTAGAAATCTGTTAAAATCCATGGGCCCGTGGTACACTGTAGAAATTAGTTCTAAGTGTTATTTGAGGGATTGCTAATAGAAACGTCGACGTGATTATATCTATAGAGATCTGACATTTGTATCTATATCTCTGGATTAATCCGGATACCTGTGACGGAGGGATTATACGTATGCAGTGACCTCGACCTGTATGATTCAGTGAGTTTATCCGTGTTCGTCATAATTTACGGGTGGGTGAAATATGGACACGAAATTTGATTTCGTAACGGATATGCCTGAATATAGAGAGTCTCACTAATGAAATTTACTCGTAGAGTACTAGGGTAACTGTTATGAATAATACTGATTATTTATAACTCGTTTAATGGTTACACGAAAAATACATGCATCGGGACCTAATAGTCATTTCCAAAATTAATGTGTGTTTTATTTAATACTTGATTTTATTAAATACACATTAATAAAATATCAATTTGTGATATTTAACATATATCATTGTTATATGTATTTGAGATAATTAATGTACATATAATACATATATTAAGATATTTATATTAATTAATTAATTGTTAAATAATTAAATTAATTAACAAAACAAATATCTTTATATAATGATTAAGTTGGAAATGGCATGTTATAATTGGAAC